>CAKAOJ020000038.1:1862500-2200000 GCA_916701645.2 Sebastolobus alascanus
TGGCCCGAGGTGGTCCTTTATCATAGAAAATAGACAGATAGTTACATTTGCTCATCCAAGAAAAGCAGACTAATTATTGTTGTTTTACTTCTACTTTTTTGAAAGATATAGGGCAGCAAGTAAAGATTATAATGAGATAGTAAAGTATTGTAATTATGCACAATTACTCATCATTATGACTACTGACAGAGAGAGAGAGAGAACTAAACAGTCAGGGCTTTAATTCAAAGAGAGGTCTGTGTCACTGGAATGATATTGGGTGACAAGAAATGCACTGAAATGCGTGTTTTGTTTTTGAAAAACAATCTGATCACAAGCATAAACATATGTGCAAAAAAAATAATGTGTGCAGTATGTTGATGGTTCAAAAGCTTGACATATTTAATGATTCATAACAACCTTGATGTGGCTTCTAGGGAGTGCTACTGAGCATATTCCAGATTATATTGACACACTGTCAACATTTGTTTAATCACAAAAATTCTGCCCCAGTTTCCACTCTTACATTGTTCTCTAAAATATAAACTGAAAAGGCATTTCTTAAATGTTTTCAGTGGAACAATTTGTTTGAACTTTGAAATGCACATGCTTTAATCATGCACGTGGGCCAAAACAGAAGTTTTAACAAGACAGATTAACGTAAAGCTGTTTAATTAAACAAATGAAAACCAAAGAGTTGTCTGAAGAAATATATTTAATCTTTGTTAGGACTCAGGCAAACACAGGAGCACGGACCGTAAACATTACTTTGAGAAACTTGAGAACAGGCCATGTTGGTTTCTTCAAGTCCTAAACAACTGACACAAACACTATTTTTCAAAGTCTTGTGTTTAGACTACAGACTTTGACTGTCTTCGCAATCGAGCGGACATTAAAAAGAGATGTTTGCAATGTTTCGGTTTATTTTGGTTGACGTCCATGCCATGGCTGAAAATAAACTGAGGCCTTGTGTTTGTGTGTTGAACAATTCTTTTCATAGCAGCCTCGCTGTGCTGACAGAGCTGAGACAAAAACACAGCTGATGATGAGAATAACAATGAAACAGTAAAATGGATATCTATGACAATAGGACAAAATGAATGTAATGTGTTAATAATGTGTTTATGTGTGTTAGGTTATGTGAAACGAGGCATGAAGTTAAAACTATTTCAGCTATTCTATGACTAATTTAAAGTGTCTATTTCTGTGTTTACATGCAGGGAAACTGACTTGTAAATGGATGCAAAGTTGTACTGTAGGTTCAGCATGACTGTTTGTGATCTGACTGTGTTCCTCTTAAAATTCAAGCCGGTATCACATCAAAGCATGTAAAAGACCCGCCTGTATACCAGAGGATAGCGTGTCAGTGTCAAGTTTTGCCTCTCCGAAGCATGATTATTACATGCGTGTACGAAGGTGCAGTACCAGCAGGGGGAAACCACTCACTTAGGTTTAGGAAAAACGTCATGGTTGGCCTTATGTAACATAAGTACTGAAGACACGTCACAAACGTCAAACAAAACACCAGCTCAAACACCGTTCTACTGGTTGAAAGTCCTGTGTTTGTTGGACCAACCCACCTCCTCTCTCGCCTGCCATAAGCAGTCTTTCTCACTTTTCGAGTCAACATCACTAGCTCTGAGCGTAGCATATTTACACAGATGCATTTACATCAGTCAGTACAGACTACATGGCGTACAAATGAAATGCCAAAAGCAAGAACGGCGTTCTTATTGCGCGCTTTTGCCTTGCACATTATCGTGTCATTCGTTCGCCTTTTCGTGCAACCGGGCTTTAAAATTACTGTCACAACACAATCAGAAATTCTTGGGACCAATTCAAGGAATTAACTGCTGCTCATTCAGGTCTGACTTCCCTCTAAAAATACCAGCCTGCTTTGTAAACAACTGATCTGTCTAAAGTTGAGGAGTCCTCGGTTCTATATCCGCTCTGCGTTGGGTAAGGCTGTAAATCACTACATACAGTAAAGACGTGGACACGGTGTAAATCTTTCGCTCCTCTTTGCCCTGTGGCCTCCTCCTCTGAATGGGGCTCAGTGTTCCTGTCACACCTGCTCACCTTTCCCAGCCTGCAGCCCTGGGACGTGGGTGAGCTGAGGCTGAGATGAGAGGCCAAGAGGGGAGGCCTTGGACAGCTTGGAAAAGGGGCAATGACCCTGCATACCCCAAGAAGTCATGGTACTGACTCTGGCTCTGTGCTGTGTGAACCGCTGGTTGTGGTTTTTTCGGTCATGTGCGAGGGCGTTTTCACGTGCTTAGGAAAGATTCATGACCGGTGGATTTCAGAGCGGTGAATGCTGGCACGCTTCGAACAGAAGACGCCACACAGCATGCCGTTTGCAAAGGCTTAAATAAACACACTACATAGTCTCAAGTGGCCTTGCAGAGTGCCTTCACAAATGCACTGCCATGTGACTGGGATGTCACTTATTCTGACTTCCAAGGGAGAGGAAAAAACGAGTGCCTTGTGTACTTACTCTTTCTCAAAACCACTAACAATCTCTCTTACTGTGCAGCTATATGTATACAGAACATGCTGTATTAGCCACAGCACGTCTAACATTAGCACGCAATGATTTTACAATATCAAGCAAGCAAAATATAACTTTTAGAGTCCTTTTAGTCCAAGCATATAATTCTCTTGTAAATTTTGTCCAGCTGTCTCGACATTATAACCACAAAGAGTTTGATCCATAGTCTGTGTGTGCAAAAATATAATATATTGTAATACTACAGGTGGAGAAAAGATTTAAATTCCTTGAGTTATGCACAGACTGAACAGACTGAACATTTTTTCTCATCATGTTATCTTCATATATTTTTCTTTATTTTTTTCTTTATTATTATTATTATTATTATTATTAGTTTTTTGTTTTATTTAAGTATTAGTATTATTATTCATAATAATAACAATAATATATTTTTAATATATATTACTATTTTTACTATTATTATTTTAATTATTTTATTATATAGTTTCCAATGCTTTATTTAATTGTGTTTGTCTGATATGTTTACTATTACCAAAACTACTATTTTATCAAAACTAGTATTTGATTAAGTTATAGTTTTGCTGCTGTTGGTTTAGTTGATTGTTACTAGTGTCATTATAACCTGTGTTGTTATTATTATTGTTATTATTATCTTTCTTTACACTGTTGTTCCTAATTTGTCACACTTTCTGTACAATTGTCTGTACAAATGTTGCAAGCTTGACTGATATTGTGATATAATCAGTTTGTAAAATCCCAATAAACAGATTTGTAAAAAAAAGATGATTGGCGTAACTAATGCTAACCAGGCAGAGTGAGCGGTAGGCAGACTCCTGCTTTTCATTAGCACCAGCTTGCTAACTGGCAAGTGCAGCCAGCTAGACTTTCCAGATGTGCCTGTCCTTGTATGATCCTCAGCTCCGCTGTGAGATCTCACCTCGGGGCTGGAAACCGAGACGAGGAAACACACGCAGCAAGGGAGTCGGCTCAGTCAGCCAGGCAGCCTCACAAAGAGTCGTATGTATGCAGGAAGCTGGACAGACTGGGAGAAGGCTGCTCTGCAGAGGGGATGCCACGTTAACACCACATCTCTGCAGTCAATGACTGGCAACGCTGCATGAAGGGATGCCAGACTTGTTTCTTCACTCAGCAAGCATTTTAATGCCCCATGCTGTTAATGGGTTGCTATGCTTTCAAGAAGGAGAAGAATAATCAAGAGAAGACATAGGAGGTCTTTTCTGCTCTCAACAGCCTGTCCCTATATAACCTGACACACTTTGTGTTTCTAGATATCAACTTATACATCAGACCATCACATACGGTGCTTTGTCAAAAGTCATAAGGGGATAGAAAAACAAAAATCCCATAGACTTTAATGCAATTTGACGTATGTTTGGATTGTAATTTTTACCAGTTTGTATGCATTCATCTCTTGTTACAAAAACTTTAATAATTATTTTGCGATCTTGCCTGAACCTGAGCGTTCGTGATACCGTAATAAATTCAGGTTGATCGCCGGGGGAATCCCGGTGTCTTATCCAGACATCTATACATATTTGATTGAATCACGTTAGGCTAAGTGTTGTCTGTAAATAACCAACCTGTTAATAGTCAACTGCTTGATCTATAGGCTGAGATTTGGTTGGAGACGAACGTTAATGTATGACTGTATTAGTGCAGCAGCCTCACACTCAAGCTAACGTTAGCTAGCCATGCCAGTCACCAGCATCATATAGCGATTTACCACACTGACAGTGAATATTCAAGTATCAAATCTCAGTGTGAAGGCCTCGGTTAACCCACTACACAACAGCTTTTCAGAATATAACAGCTCTTTCAGTTTCATTCCAAACAAAAAAGTTAGGATTAAATATCTTATCAGCTGAGATCTGGGTGGCCTGGATGCTAGAAAGGATCTCATCCCAGTGAACCCTGTTAGAACGAAATGTTCAGCTCTGAGAGCCGAGGTGATTGATTCCAGTTTGAGAGGCTTTACAGCTCACCGAATCAAACACTCGACAACAATGTGAAAGCACAAGCAAAAGTACATTCAGGCTTTTATTCTCCCGACGGCAGTGTTTGGGATTTCAGGCCGACAGCAATCTGCAAAAGTTGCGAAAGGAATGCAACACCAACACAAAGACACCAGCTGTTAGCAGCTCTAGCCCAGTGACAATAAAACTTAATTTATGCAAATTAATGGAAATCACACATATGGAAAAAAGCAATTTTGAACTCATTAAACTTGAACCAAAAAAACAAACATTTGCCACTAAAACTGAACTTGACTTTTAGATATAACTTGTAAAGTACATATTAAAAACTACAAAAAAATCCCAAATCAATGTAACAACAAAAAATGCTGCTCAACCAGAAAACATCATGTGCACAGCAGCAAAGATAATCGACATTTGGATAATATTTGTACTTGGTGTGTTCTCTTGAATCTAAATGAATAACAAATGGATCTGCCAGGGAGTGACGAACACTGGCTCAACTATAAAACTCTTCATAAACAGACTTTTCATGTTTGTCCAAAGCATCAAGATCACACTGTATTAATGCCATATGGCCAACTTCTCACAAGGACAAACACGCATTTGATTGTCAAAACTGTCCCATATTAAAGATCTTGGCCTGAGCTGAATTGTTGTCGTCATGCTTCCTCTCTACTGCTGGAGCAGACCAGGACAAAATGAAATTATTAGCAGGCAGAGGAAGAGAGCAGAGAAGTTAATCTGCACATTAGGTCAATCAGTGATTGCATCACTTCCACAGAAGCTATTAAAGCATTTCTGTTTATGGTGAAAACATGAAGCCAGGTCTGTCAGGAGATTATATTTCTTCTAATTTTGAGGAAAATGATGGCACACAAGGGAAAGAGTAATTGCAGTTTTTCAATACAAAGTTTGGAATACACAAGGATGACTGATGATGGACAATTAAGTTAATAGATTTAGGGTCACATTTAAGGCTGCCTCCTAAAAGTCGATTTGAGTCATCAGTCGGGAAGACCCCGAGTTGACTCGCATTTTGTCAGTCAAATCACTGCACATTTTTTAGCTGCATCATTGGACAAAGAGTAATCCGAGGACCTTACCAAATAAATGAGAAAAAAACATTACAAAAAAGGAGAAAAAATTAATTGGGCTGTAAATACGTGTTAGCTTTTCATTGGTTGTGAATGAGAATAGAGGCTCTAACTGACCTCAGGTGATCACAGTAATTCCTTGGCATATAAACTGAGCAGATTTCACCTCATGTGACTCCAGGTTTGGCCTCAGTTCATTTTGTTATGCTAAGCTTTTTTAACACGAGGAACTTCTGGCTATCAGATGTTTCTGTATTCCCATAAACTTTCTTGTTTGGGTTCTCACCTATCGTTGCTTTGTATAATATTGTCTTGCCAGAGAAACAATGCAAACAGGCCGAGCTGTCTGGCATCATCGGAGTTTGAATTGCATTGTTCACACTGAGCAAAACAGACTAAAAGAAAGAAGTGCACTAGAACTTGAATGAACTTCTCCAAAGCAATGTTTTCATGATGAGAGCACCGGAGGAACATAATGCAGTTAAAGCTTGCTGATTTTAAAGGGTAACATCAGTATTTTTCAACCTGGACCCTATTTTCCCATGTTTTTGTGTCTAAGTGACTAATGGGGACAACGATTTTTGAAAATGGTCCAGTATTGATCGAGTACGCTGCAGCCGGCAGCCGCTAAACGGGCTGTAATGTAATCGCTTGGAGCAATTCCTCACTGTCAATGTACGTCCAACTACAAGTTACCCTTTAAAGCCATCCACATCGTGGGAATATAATTCCGTTCTGGCTGCTAACTTGATCCTCACCCTAATTGTGGATATAAATGTACATCAATAGGAAAAAGTGAGAGCTTAAAAAGAAACAGATTAACACGTCAAACTTCTCATCTGACCTCAGTCCAGCTGTGGCACTTCATAAAGAGGCTGTTTCCTTCCCCACAAAGTTTCTGAGCTACACCAGACACGGATGTTGTTGTCATCCACTCCCCACTTCTATTTGGGACTACACAAACCAACCAGCCATTATCATACGATGTCTCCATGAAATAATACGCTGCTTGGATTCCTGATGTGCCTCAGGGGGGTGATCATACCACATGGGTCACAATTTCAAACCCAAATGTTTCAAAAAGGCCCTCAGTTGTCCCTGACGGTCCCTGATGTCATAGCTGCCAGTGACACAGACAAACTGTGTTCATAAAAGACCACACAACACACAAACAGCAAGGGATCCATTTAAATCTGCGGGGGGGATGCCAAATCCACAGTAAAAGCAGATGCATACTGATATCATGTTGAAAACAATGACAGCATCACCTCATAAATAGCTAGGTCAAAAACAGTGCATTCACATTTATACTATAAGATGTTCAGGGTTTTTGGTCATTTTCAAAAATTTTCCCAACCACAGTCAGATAAACATAATGCCTTTTTATGTCTTTGCGTGCAGTTTAAATACTGGCTGCATTATGAGATTAGTGCCACCCACTGAAAAACTGCTCTCTCACTGCTGCTGATTTGTGTTCACTTTAATGATTCAATGACAGTTTTCAACCACCACGAATGATTGACTGAGCTGTTGACACAAGCACTTATGCAGAATGACAGCTAGATGTTCAATGAAAATGAATGAATTGGGAACAAGTGGCAAAGTTGAAGAAATCTTACCCAAAGATTAAGTTAGGACTTTACTACTCAATGCTTCAAAAAGAGCACATTTATATATATTATACAAGCAACTGATTGGACACATGATCAATGCCAGTGACTCAACAATAACTTCACCAGCCACGAGTGGGTTTTACATTCCTCATTGCTTTGGTACAAGAAGTGCCAAATGTACCTAAACAGTCGGGGAAATTCCAAGTCCCCAGACACGAGGCGTTTCACAGTGTGCGACTCGTACAACCTATCCATCCTCTGTGGATATGGACTGGCTAAAGCTGCAAAAGAATTGCCCTTTTTGGGATACATAAAGTTGTCTGAATCTGGAGGACTAAATTAATTTTGTTTTTATTCTTTTTCAAATTAGTATGAAAAAATGATGAAATGACTAATCACAATACTCTTATCAGAAGACTTGTGAAGTTATGTTCATGCTGCCCACCAACAGAGGTTTACCTAAGTTATAGGTTAAGTTCACTTCTTAAAAAACATACGGATGTGAATGTCTCTAAAATATATATTTGGGCATATTGTAAATTCTCAGTTGGTTCTATACCCATCTGAGCCAAATGAGGGTTCTGCTGCTTATGATTAAACATCATAACCGACACTTTGATGGTGTGTGGAGTTACTGTGAGGAGTGGCGAATAACAGGGCTTGCTGTCTATATGGGTCACTGTGGGGTTTGAATGTGGCTGAGGGAATGTGAGGGAATGAGGGACCGAGTAGAAGCGGAGGGCTGCCTGGCGTCCCCTCGGCCAAGCCACAGCTGGCCAGATTACAAGAGTCTGGATTAGAGGCCAGGGGTTGGGGTAGGGATGTGGATCCCATTGATGTAGGAACTGAAACGCACACACACGCGGAGGCCACACATTATTAAAGCATCAATGTCACCATCAAGACACGCACTAGCTCGAAAAGGCAAAGGCGTCCATGTTGTGTTAACCAAGCTGTTCATTTTAAGCAGCACTGTATTCTTTGAATTGTGTTTTACGTGGCCATTTCGTTGGGACATCATCCATAAATGTGAATGATATGATTTCCAGCAGGTGTATTTACTCATTTCCTCTTTATCATAACAGACCTCACAAGCCGTGAAGGCCAGACAATAAGGGAATGTAACTTTGGTCTAAAATCTACATCACTGTGTACAAAACAAAACAAACTGCACATATTTATCTTTGCATATGGCCCACCGTTGATTTCAGACAGATAATAGCTTCTCGTAAAGCATAAATGGGAGAATGAGAACAATCTGCAGAGCACACTGAGCCTCTGGCCACTGCTGGCAGGGCATGAAAGCTGCATTACGCAAAACAAGATGAGATTTGTAATTGTTTTTTGCATCTTGAGCCTAACTAAATCACTGCAAAATGATAACTGTTGTCTAAGAGCAGCCACACAGGATCAAAGGTGTCGCTAATGCATGTTTAACATCAACACCAATATGGACATTCTATGTCTTATTATAATTCATATGAACCTAAAGAAAACAGACTTATCAGCAGGCGAAAATATATTCCATACAAATATCATGCGCAGAACAGATGCTGTAAAACAAAATGCAAAGGCAGATTTTGCCATTCCCCAAAAAAAAGGCCTCCTTTTGGCGTTCCTGCAAAGAATTCACCATCCAGTAAAACTGAGATTGATAAAATACAAACCCAGAAATCCACATGAAAATGCAGCAGCAGGTTAAAAGCGTCAGTCATGCAGCAAATAGTTATTAACTTAAGCTTTAAACATACAAAAAGCATTCATATGAAAGTGTGTGTAAAGCATTGATAAGCAGCAGATCATCATCAGTGCATGAATATGAGTGAAGAAACAGGTGAAACAGCAGTTTAGATGTAATCATGATAGGAAGAGGAATAGTACAGCAGGTGGAAACAAACTCATTTCTATGAATTCAATGGTTTCTCCAATGATAAATATAAAGTGTGGAGAGTAAATGTGAATGTAACCAGTTGTGCAATGTGAGACAAGCCAGCAGAGCTTCCCATGAAGCCAATATCACAGGAAAATGACGGCCTGGATGTCAATGTGTGCAAGACAACAGTTACCTTAACATCCCTAAAGCCAACGTACATTATAACTTACTACTAGAGCACCAAGAGTTAGCATCAGTGCGGTGATAGCAAACCCTACAAAACAACAGCAACAACTTTCTACTTTCTCATTCTCATGTGCAATATCACTGTTCATTGTGTGCAATATTCATGTACATCATGTGCAATATTACTTCTTTTCTGTTTTTTAGCTTACTGTACCTTCTTTTTATTTCACTTATCTTATCTTATTTACTCATTTTACTTAATGCTACTTACTTACTTAATTGTCATTCTATTAGGCACTGGTGCTAGAAATAGTACGTTTTACTTTTTTATTTTATACACTTGCATTTTATACACTTGAAACTCGTTGTAATTTGTTGTATTTTTTGTATTTTTTTAGCAATCTCTGGCACAAGAATTTCCTTCGGGATTAATAAAGTTCTATCTTATCTTATCTTATCTTAACCAAGAACCTCAGACACTAGGCTACAAGAAATTCATCCACAATCAAAACATACACACATAATGCACATTAGTGGATGTAAGCAGACAGAAAAAAAGCTAATAATGACATCCAACTGTTAGCCAACAAGCTAATATAGGCAGCAGCTAACAGCTAACTTTAGCAGGTTTGGCAGCATTAGCTTCAAACCAAACTAAACACAGCTTAAACACAACAACACATGCTAGCACAAGAAGCAAACACTTACTATGTTGAAGTGTCCCTCTGTGTCTCAGCGTGGATAGAGTTGAATCCTTTAGAAAGAGTCCACCACAAGACAGGAAGCTCAGACTTCTGTCTTGAAACGTCCAACAGTTGACATGGCCAAAGCGAAAGGGTTAAAAAATGGCGGCAGGTAAACACAAAAATAGGTCGCGTTCTCTAAGCCCCGCCTCCTTGGTTACTGTTGCTAGGGTTGTTGAAAGTTCCATTCAAGAACAGCACAGTTAACAATTCAATTCAATTCAATTCAATTTATTGTCATTCTGCCAGGCAGAAAGAAAGTGCGTTTCCCAGGATCAGTGCAATACAATAATAAATACAAAGTGCAATATAAATAATAAATAGCTGACACACAGTACTATATATAGTTCAAAACAATAAAATAAAATAGAACACTTATCACAACGAATGAATGAACATTAGCCACAGCACACTCTCAAGCTCAGAGTAATGGTTAAAATATAAATTAAGAATAAGAATGTTAACATCAGTTAAAAGTGTCCAGCACATGTGCAAAAATGCCTTCGGGTACAGGTGATTAGCTGTTAAGCATCCTGACAGCTTGGGGGATGAAGCTGTTAACCAGTCTAGTTGTTTTCATCATTGAGTACCCTGTCACAATATCTGCCTCAGTTGTTTATATTTTGGGCACTTCTCACTTCCCCAGGCACACATGCATTTCATAGGAACTCTCTGGACCATTCTCCATCCATCCACCAGATACCCTCAGACTTTCCCACCAATCCCAGTCGCCTGACTCCCATAGCCACCTGCTCACCTGTTCCTTATTCCCAGTTGCCTCTAATAAATTCCCCTTCATCCTACGGTATCAATCGTGACAAACCCTATGAAAAAGGGTCTTAAATATGCAGATATGATATTATGCTATAGGACTGAACCTAAAAAGACCAGGCAAAGAGGAGCAGTAGAAAAATATTCTAAAATATAGTATTTTAGTAAAGGAAGCTATTATAAGCAAAATGTTATTTTGTTCTATAATAACCCTGCTTGGATGATGATACAAAAACACACTTGGACAAACAACATTAGATTTATGTGTTCACTGTTTTGTTTTTGTGTCTGTGTGTTTTTTGTTTTTGTGTTTTCAAATAGTATGTTTCGCTTTCACAAGTCTTTGAGAATGATGACTCACCGATTTGCCTGGCAAATTTAACAACGTTTTGCTGGGGTTACTAGAGAATGGAGATTAAACTTCCCCAAATCCAATTCAGAGCAGAATTTAGCCTCTAATGTTACCCCCAACTCTGATAGAGTAGTATCCAGTTGATCTCTTTCTAACGTAATGTGTAGTAAAGAAAGGAAAAAAAGGGACTGGAGCTCACTGATTGATTTGCAGCCTTTAATTGTGCAATGTTTCAACACTAATGTGTCTTCATCAGAGTCAAAATGAACAAAGGCTTTAAGGTAAACACATATATAGTCTAGTCATATATTGTCTGGTTGAACCGGATTTCAAATCTATTGGATAATGAATCCAAAGGTGAGAGTTGCCATAGTCAGTGTCCAAGTGCCACATCCAATGCACCATAATCACATCAGGAACAAAAGAACACGGATATTACTGCTCTACATGAAAGTTTGCTGTCCTTGAGCTGAAAGGCTCATGATTCAGGTGCATGCTGCTGGAAGACGCACGGAGCATGCTGTTTCAAATAACCTTTAACCCCACAGCATAATGTAATGTAGTGAGGTTACTTCTGTAGGTTATAAGCTAGTTAGCAAGGCATGCTTACACTTGCAACTTATGGTAAACACTGTTAAATCCATTCCTCAGGGAGCAGACTCTGTCATGTGTTAGTGCAGCAGCAAACTGGAGTTGTCCACCTGAAGTAGCTCGCCAACAGCCTGCTCCATAAATGTCCTATAAAGAATGAAAACGGAAATATTATGAAGTCTGGAAGATTTGTGTAGTCCAAGAAATCCCAATAGGGGTGTTGTAAAAGAAATAAAATGAATTATTAGGAAAACAATCATCATATAATTTAGTATTTCCCTGGAAAGTCGGATTTGTCAGATCCCCTCGAGCATGTGACACACTCGCTTCAGATCTGTGGTTGACATTGGAGTGACCTGAACTACCATCTTATTTTTTTCCTGAGTCCATCCAGTACTTTTAGTAGCAGGTTTTAGTGACAGGCGGGTGATTCTGAGCAGATGCTGTCTTCACCTAGCTCCTCCAAGAATCTGACAGAGAAAATTAATTCATTTTCGCCGGCTGGCTGGAGTCTAACTGACCTTTCAACGGCAAATCAATTTGCACTTGACCAGGAATGCAATCTTAGATATAACAGGGCTGAGATATTGGATTTTTTACCTTGACTGACACAGCTCTGACAAAGAAAATTGTCCAAAAAAATAGCCAGAGATGTTCGTGGTCCTGGTACTCCAGGACTCCGTGCTTACATTTGGTGTTCCTGGCACCCCACAATGACACTCTGTGATAGTCTGTGCTGAAACTTCCTTGGAGAACAGGAAAAAACCTCTTCACACCGGAGAAGGCGAGGCAGAGGCGCTTCTGCAGCCTTCAAATATACAAAACATCACACACATCCCTTTGAAATGTGACTTTTTCTGTGGAAGTAGGCCAGAGTTGGGAATGAATGAATAGATACCAATAACTAAACTAATGTGAATCTTCCACAAACTATTTAATGCAAATCATGCATGAGGAAATGTAGGTAATCCCATTTTAATCGTATTGTCCTTAAATTTCTTGTTTGTTGTGTTTCCATGAACATTTCAATTTCGGCCCCATCATTATGGTCAGCTGTTGCCTGAACCGTTAATTGGATGCTGCCACGCCGTGGCCTCCACCACACAACCCATACGCTCAGCGGGTAACTGTGACTTCATAACCACATGTATGAAAGCAGTCGGCAAAAAGAAAACATCAACAAGGTTTCCACATAAACGCCTAATTGTTTATAGGGGATTCCCAAAACTAGCGCTTGGTCAAGTAAAACGTGAACTCAGGGATGATGTGACTCACATCGACCACTGGTGGATGTTTATGACACGTGACATTTTCTGTCTTTTAATATGCAGCCTGAGGACAACTTTTAAGCTTCACTAGTTATGAGTTTATATGAAAGTACACCCATTATATCAACTGAATTCATGAAGTTGAATTTCAATATAGAAGAGCATCCTATCCCTGCAAGCTCAGCCACATGGGAGACGAACTGTGTGAAGAGTCACGTTTAGAGAAATACTTACTACCATTTCATTTTCAATTTTGAAGGCATTTGTGCAAAATTGTGCAAAAACTACGAGAGTGTAAAGCTTTTACTCCATGTATACCTTACACTCTTTCCGGATTACTGACTTATGTTGTTCGTACGCTACATCATGCACACTAACATGGTGTGTGTCGTCACAGGGTTGTGTCTAGAAAGTAACCCGCAAACTGCAAAAACTTGCAAAAACTCTCGAGAGACTCGCTGCCCAACGACCTTTCCTAATCTTATTTGAGGTCAATGCCTATAACCTATAACCTTAACAATCTCGCGAGAGTTTCGCAATTTGCGTGTTACTTTCTAGCCACGACTGCGCCACAACTATTTCAGTATGATAATGCCTGACTTCCCAGCACATTCTCATTCCCAGAGTGTAGATTACCGACCTATTAGTGCCGTATCAAACGCTCCGGGCTTTCAATTGACTACAATGTAAACCTATCCGTGGCACTATTCAACACTTAAAAAGTGCTCCGGGAGTGTAGTGACGTAGTTTAAAGAACGAAGAAGACACCTACTGGGCGGGCGGGAGGGGTGGAGGATGTGCCCAACAACACGGGGCTTTCATCCAGGAGACTTTCACGTTACAATCAGATGTTCGTTTGTGTCCCGTGTGCACAACGTTAAGTCACATCTTCACTTTACAAACGTAGTAATTTTAAGCTCAACCATGTTGTTATTTCCAAAACCTAAGCAAGCGTTTTCGTTTAATACACGTATTTACTGCGACCATTAAGTGACGCCAAGGGGTCTGACAAATATGTGACGAGTTGGGATGAGAACGTCTTGCACTCCCTCATTGACGTAGGCAGTTAACTGAATAGCTGCATCCTTGGTCTGTTTATTAAGGTACAATATCCAGGACTGGAAAATTTGCTAGCTTAATACAAGATCATACGATTTAATCACACAGCTGATGAGGATAAAATGTCATCATTAATTCTCACTTTTCTGAGCCCTTGAGTTCTCTTTATGTGTTTGTCTGAGGTGGTCCTGATTTTATCATGACTTTGTGTCCATTTGTGGCTGACGCCGCCATGATAACTACACAAACTGAAGTCCCTAACAACAGCCAGCTATCTGTGTCTCGTTATTATTCCTCCTTTACATTTCTCTATCGGTTACGTTCTCCTTGCCAGAGAAGTTCCCATCTGGGCACAGTCAAGATTTCCAAAATAGAAGCGTAAATGCAGCGGCGCACCACCCAAAACCAGCCGTCGTCTCAGTGTCTTTCCCCCAGCGTTTACAGATTTTGCCCCCTGGCTTGATGTGGCCCCTAACAAGAGGGTGGTGGCACAGCACACCAAGACTTTTCCTGACACTGTGCATGTGTTTAACCGTCAGACGACAGGGCTTATTATTTGTTGATGTAGAGGGGAGGGCAGAGGGTTTATGGGAAATGCGGTCTTCAACTGGAGAAACATGAGCATCGACAATACCTCTGGAGTTACGATAGAAGTCACCAATCATGTCAACTATGCTCTTACAATATTTGTTTATAACCTTTTTTCACAGTGACACAGTGATGCATAAAAAAAGTCTCAGTTTTCATTCTTAAAACAGTAAAAATTCCTTCCAAAGGGAGCAGGAGCCAACGTCAGGATCTCAGGAGGAGCGCAGAGACCTTGACTCAAGCAACATGATTTGATTACGAGTGAGTGGTGGCTCCGGGGTAACAGATGTGGTTTCACTGGTTTGCAGCATCGTAACTTCCATGTCCCCTCTGCCTCAGATGCCTCTCTCTCTCTGGCTGCATGTGACCATGAATCCCCTTCATTAACCTCTGTTCCAGCTCCCTCAAAGGAACGAGCTGATTGACAAAGACATCTGAAAAATTGATAATGGCATAAAGCTGCTCCTCTGGACTGCTTCAAGTAAAAGAAAGAAGATATTATACCGTATGTCATGGCTCATATTGTGCTGGAACGCAAAGACTACTTAGGAAAAATATATGTAAATAATAATAACAATATACCTATAATAAAAAGGTCTGTTGGGACAAGTAAATATATTCATATTTATATTATTTAGTGCATTATTTCTAAAATGATTGGCTGTGAGGGAGGGAACTTCAGATCTTTTCCGACATTTTCAGATTTTCATAGAGAATAAAATAAAATAAAAGTTGTTCAGGGACACATATAATTAGAGCTGCAAGGATTAATAAATTAATTGCAAGCTATTTCGATAAGCGATTAATCGGTTTGAGTAATTTTTTAAGAAAAAAAAAGGCAAAATTATCTGATTCCAGCTTCTTAAATGTGAATATTTTCTGGTTTCTTTCCTCCTCTATGACAGTAAACTGAATATCTTTGAGTTGTATGAGTACAGAATAAAAAACTGAAATATAGAATAGAGATGTTTTCATCAATTCTTCTTTCATCGTTGCACACTCTAACTCCCTTCATACAACATCCCATTGAGTCTCCATCAGGTGTGATAAAAGGCTTGGACAACTCCGTCCCTCTTCAGATGTCAAAGGTCACTGATTATCATCGCTACATCTCACAGTCCACAGGGAGCATGTCGCTAATCAGCAGCTGATGAATGCTCGCCTGGGGTCACTCCTCAAGCTGCCTAATAACGCCTGTCTGCTGCCTAGTAACCCTCACAGATGAAAGGACTCTGGGAGATGATGCTCCCAGACTGACTGCTGGGGTCAAATGTCTCCTAAATAGAGTCCCTGTCACCTGTGTGGATCTCAAGGGGAGACTGTCTCAGTCAGCTGGTATGTTCTAGAAAATAAGTACGTTTTGAAATGGTAATAGTTTAGTGTCAAATTTCACTCATTGACAGCACCAAGATGTATCCTTTGTCCATGTTCAAGCCGTATTAGGGTTTATTTTAGTCCCCAGTGTGATTCACATTATTCCATTGTGACTGTGAGTACCTTTTCCTCTGATTGTAAACACATTTTGTCATTTTTATCTATTGTTATTTAGCTACTGAAAGAGATTTTCATAAAAACAAGATGGCGACGGCCAAATACCAAGATGGCGACGGCCAAATTGCCGAACTCAAGGCTTCAAAACAGCAGTCCACAAACCAATGGATGACGTCACGGTGACTACGTCCACTTCTTATATACCGTCTATGGTAAAAAGTAGAACTCACCAAAGATGGCTGAGGAGTGCACTTTTTTGCTCTCATGTTACATGAATTCTGGGTATTTTTGTCCAGTTACTGCCATTCAATAACCCAGTGTGGCTTTAATCAATTTTTTTTTTATTCTTAAACACACTGCATTGCTGGAATTTTGCATATTAGCATGATAAAAGTTGTAAGAGACTAAATCCAGTTTGAAAAGCTGAATTTATAAGCATTTACTCCGCAGACTGTCACACATTCAGACAGAACGTCTACAGACAGCTCTCACTTATGGCCAGCACCACTTACCTCCTATAGATGTGTTTTTGCAACGAGAGCAGCCGCTCACATTAAACCTCACAGCACGTACCTGTGTAGAAGGTCTCGGCAGGTCTGAAAACAGCCGTGGCCTTGCACCGGCTCCTGCAGAGCGCAGAGGCCACGAGCCGCGGCGTGTTGTTACTGCAGCTGCAGCCAGACGTTTCCTGGACGTCCTGCACGTGTTGTGGAAAAAAACATCACCGTCCGCTTCCAACGTGAAATCCACTGCCCTTTACCAATCCACAGAAGAATGTGAGTGACGCATTAAAATCACAAAATTAACAGACAGACATACCTGAAAATGAATGGAAAAGCAATAAAATGGGGACAATCTGTAAGATGTTTTCAGTTTTGAAGGTCAGTCACATGATGACCAGTACGGAAAAACAGGACTCAGTGTGCCTTTATAGTTTTATTACATTTAATTTGTTTTCAAATGAAACACCTGCGCAAAAGAGTGGCATCATGGTACCCATAAATCACATAGTGTATCACAGTGAATATGTTGCACAATGAGTTTTCAGTCTTTATCCATTAACACCAATACTCTGATGACCAGAAGTGTCTACATTTTAACCACAGTTAGAGCCTGGCATGGTTAACAAGCCTTTCTTCTTTCATATAGTAAAGTCATTTTTGATATATTTTGAGGTAAATATTAGGGTCATTTGGCAGTAATTCCAAAGAAATTTCAAATAGGTTACTTGCTAATTATCACCTAATTACCATGAAATTTGCAGACCTGTAAAATGAAGTGTTACCGTATTTGCCTACCTGCCGGTGTTGCCTCTGCATCAGTTACATTGGATGTTAAGTAGGAGAGATGATAGACGAGACCTTCCTTTCCTTTCCTCTTCTTCTTCTTCTTCTTCTTCTTCTTCTTCTGAAACAGCTGCAGCGTTCGAACCAGATGAGTGGCTCTACTCCAAGAAGAAGATGAGTCAGAAACACACAGCTGGTCGTCTGTGTACACACACTGATCAGACAACCTGAGATGTGTGTTATTCATTACGGGTCAGTAACTGCTAACCTCTTCTAAAGAAGATGAGCTCTACTGTCATGTTGGTTCATACAATATGGAGGTTTTTTAATCACCAGGTGTGGCTCCATGTACATCACATCTGGTCGCAAAAGTAATTATAATCCGGTGACAGGTGGAATTATAATTTCAGACATAAGGGAGACATCATGGCAGCTCCATGTGTAGCAGGGAGCCATATGTTAGTCTCCATCCCTGTATAAGTTTGGCCTGATT
The DNA here is from genome assembly GCA_916701645.2 of Sebastolobus alascanus. NCBI lineage: Eukaryota > Metazoa > Chordata > Actinopteri > Perciformes > Sebastidae > Sebastolobus > Sebastolobus alascanus. The sequence continues at coordinate 1,880,397 of CAKAOJ020000038.1, forward strand.
CAATGTAGAGCCGCCATAAAATAATATATTGGTAATGTTAGCACATGTTGACTCAAGCAGCTGGTCCTACACAAGCAAACCAGGCAGGTTTTATCAAGCTGGTGCCAACAGACAAACGACTCAACACACTGAGAGGAAGTGGACAAACAGTCTTTACCAGACGGAAGGGTACGGTACACAGGTAGCCGTCCAAAAACAGGTAAAGGAATCCAGAAACACTACGTAAGATCTGAGTAAAGGTCACTGAAGGTTGGTCTGAAAAACAGGAAATCAAAAGGAACTCAATCAGGGCGGGGCAGACAGGCGGGAAAACACGCAAGGGCAGGAAGTGTATCTGAAAGTATCTGAAATGAGAGACAAAGATGAGAATACCAAAATAAAACAGGAAATAATCACTGAAAAGTGGAAACATGGAAAACATAACCTTAACTATTCAGCCAGGCCTTTGGTTATGAATAGTTATTATTTCATTACTTTATTAATCACTTATTTTATTATCTTTAAGTGTTAGGATTGTATTATACTTTATTGTTATTCTATTAATCACATATTTCATTGTATATAATTTGTATAATTTTATTATATTTTATTGTTATTTTATTAATCACTTATTTTATTGTATTTAATTTTTTATAATTGAACTGCATTAATCTGTATGAAAGGTGCTATACAAATAAAGATTGATTGATTGATAACCTTAGAGGAGAGCGGGACATGACAGGTTTGTGTTTTATCAGAAGGGTCCCGACGCTACTTCTTTGACCTCTGTTGGTTGCGGCCTAATGTACCCCCATCCTTTGATTTTGAAGGCTGTCCAAAAAAACTCTCTGACCTTGAAGATACATATTGAAACAGTTTCAAGGCATTTTTCCTGAAACATAATCTCACATGGTGCACATGGAGGGCAGCACTGTGAGGGACCGTGTGGCACAGTGGCACAAATGAGTCTTTGTGTTGTGGCTCTTACATCATCTCCAGACTCCAGGACCGAGGGTCTGCAGGGAGATCCCCGTGGTACACTTGACTCCACACTGAACCCGTCTGATTTCTACCTTTCTCACAGAAGCTGCATCACAACCTCGTATTGTTCCCATGTGAAGGTCTTCCAGGTTCTGTCAGGCCTTTTGGCTGAAGTCTCACCTCCCCGTCCTGCATGTGTCGGCCTCTGAGCCTCGCTGCTTTGGATCAGGAGCTGCTAGCTGGCAGGTCAACGGCCTCGGTGTTGCTGCGCGGCAGTATGGCTGCTTCCTCTGCTGCTGGTCCATCTCACCCTGCTGCCCGCCTGAGCTCAGCTTTTCCAGCCGTTATTCATTCCCGCTAATTAGGCCGAGGGCTCTCGTCGCTCCGCGAGGGAACCACTTTCACATGGGAAGCCCTTCGTTTGTTTCCACCTCACAGACGAGAACACTCCTCCGGCTCTTCCCTGAGGTCCCCTTCACTTGGCAACAAATAACAAAAGTTCCCCTCACACCAGCTCTGCTTGGCCAAATTCATAAACATAAACAATCGATGGAAACACTTCACCCAAAAGACACTTTTACATCATCTAAGTTGACACGAAAAACAGCCATGTGAATTATTTTCCTAAACCACACAAGCTTCAAAACAAGGTTCTGTTGATCCAAACCAAACATCTTACAAGTCGCTGACATGCTGGCTGTGACATTAATGACTCATCAATTCCAAATCTACACTTAGCGTGTCGTCACTGAATGGTGAAATGGCCGCGGCCAGTTCCTCTGAGTTGCACAGGTAACTTCTACTTCTGCTCTTGTACAACACAACTAGCCGGAATGTGCCGAAGATCGCTGCATGATTTACTTTATGTGACTTGTAATAACAAATCTCCAATATCAGTCTGTAAATCAGAATGCAGGTCAATTCATAAAATGTAAATTATTAATAGGGGTCAACAGCTACATCTGCACCTGCTTGGTATAATTTCAAGAGGACATGTCATGAAAAACTCACTTTTTTCAGTGCTTGTGCTCATCCATCTCAACTAACCCACAAACGGTGAAATAAGATGACCCAGTCAGCTTTTTGTTGGATGTCTAGATCAGAAAACATGTGACTCAACAAGACATTCAGATTTGTCTCCCCTTCCTATGTCACATGCAGGCTCATTAGAATATATCGCCCACAACTTGAGAACTACCTTTGCAAAGGTGCACAATATTTTGCTCTCAAGCCAATCAGAGCAGACTGGGCTTTTTCAGGAGGGGGTCTTAAAGAGACAGGCGCTAAAACGGAGCGACAGAGGGTGAATACAGGTATATTCAGACAGACAGTATGAGAAAAATAAGGTGTTTTTTGAACATAAAAGCATGTAAAATGTTCTAGTAGAAACCTAAAATACAAGTATGAACCTGGAAATGAGCATGATTCCCCTTTTTTTCCCCTTTAATCAGTTTCTTTGGGCACTTGTTGGCAATGCAACATCTTCATATCACCACCTAAAGTTCTTATATTGAGGATGTTGGCACTATAGGCAAAAAGTTGCTCATTTACACATCCAACAAACACAGAGCAACATTAGCTTTCATTTGGAGTTTGTTTGTTTGTTTGGGTCATGTTTCTGGCCTCCTGGTGAATGTATTTAATATTCGCTCTCCTTTAGCTATTTTTTGGTCTCCACCAACTCCTTTTTAGCTGCTAAATGCTCAGTGTTCACATTACATAAAGTCATCTGACCCGGTGTTAATATAAAATCATTGATCAGTGCAGCTTTAAAGTGAAGAATTTGAATATATATTCATGAATATGGGGTCCTCCAGAGGTAGTATTAAAAAAAAAAAACAATGTGGTAGACAGCTATGCACCCCTGCTATGCAAGGATTTGACATTGAGACATCACAGACTGCATTCATTTTCAGGTGGATTGTGTTATGCCATCTGAATAATAATATTCAAATCACATAATCATCCCATGCATTTTGGATTTATGACAAAACTTTTCATTTTTTGTATATATATGAAGTTTATTATATCAGGATAACCCCTTGAGATGCATCATCTCGTTTTCGAGGGGGTCCTAAGATGTATGTTATACAAATTCATAAAATGACTATATATAATACTCCTGAGAATATCAGTCATTCATCAATGTGCAGCTTTGATCACATGTATCTTACCAGTGAGTTATGCCAACAACAACAAGACTGTAACCCAGCAGGGTTCCTCCCTCTTTTCTTTTTTAACGCGCCACAAAATGTGTTCCAGCTGATAAAATTGCACCTCGGTAGCAACAAACACTCAGTAGCCCCGAGAATGAGACCCTGAGAGGCATTGTTCATGTTTTTATATGAGCCTTAGTAAAGTTGGTATGTGGCAGCACAAAGTGAGGTGACTGGATTGGAAATAACAAGAGGAGCACACAGCCAGAGCCCACTGTGGGGAACGGAGACCGCTCGTAAAACCAGAAAATCTCCCTTAAAATTACAAGAGGCCAAAGGAACAAGAGACGAGGGACGGGAGCCAGGACGGGAGGAGAAAGAGAAAGTAAGAAAAGGAAAACACAAGAAGGGGGCAGTGGAGAGAGATAATAAAAACTGGAACACACCCTCCGAACATCCACACAAAAGGCTGTTCACTGTAGAAATTAAGAGGAGCATCAGTAAATGCTTTTTAACTGGGACAACCTCCTGAGCTGTCTGTTGTTAGAGATATATATTGCTCTGCAGGCTCCATACGGTTTGAATAAAGCTTGCAGCATTATATCATACATATGTGAAAATAGCACAGGCTTCCAGTGGCTTCTTTGGTCAGAAACATTTAGCCATAATGACTGGTGTTTTATTGCATAATAATAAACACATGCTCACACATACATACATGCATTTTAAAGATTTATGCAGAATGAAAAGAAATGGACTTTAGATCCTCTAAAAACAGGTCATCTGGGTTGATGATTCTGCCTCTGAACCAAAGGTTTGTCAGAAGTCTTGCTTGTTTTCTAAAAACAAGTCCGTTTGGCACCCAGGAGGTGTTTCTGGCACCGGGGTGAGACGCTAGCTGCAAGTGTCCACTCCGCTCTGTGCCCCAGAATAACTTCTCTCCGAAGCAAAGCGCCAGTAAATCTTTCATCAGGCTCATGCAACAAAGACATAAATCAACATCATGCAGCCTCTGAGCCAGGCATGGACCAGAACAGCATCAATTTGTTATATTTTGATTATCCGCATTCATGTTTGTCCTTTTCTGAACCCATATTCAGTGACATAGAGGGTTCTTCTCGTCACATTTGATCTCCAGACTCGGCCTATCTGTCAGATATCTTTCTGTTGACACAGCATGTCCTACTAGCTTGTCGCGAAGGAGGTTAAATAACACTGCAAACATTTTGGCGAGGAAAAACGGTCATGGCCATTTTCAGAGGGGGTCCCTTGACCTCTGACCTCCAGATATATGAATGAAAATGGGTTCTATGGACGAGTCTCCCCTTTACAGACATGCCAACTTTATGATAATCACATGCAGTTTGGGGCAAGTCATAGTCAAGTCAGCACAATGACACACTGACAGCTGTTGTTGCCTGTTGGGCTGCAGTTTCTTATGATTTGAGCATATTTTTTATGTTAAATGCAGTACCTGTGAGGGTTTCTTGACAATATTTGTCATTGTTTTGTGTTGTTAACTAATTTCCAATAATAAATATATACATATATTTGCATAAAGCAAGAATATTTGCCCACTCCCATGTTGATAAGAGTATTAAATACTTGACAAATCTCCCTTTAAGGTACATTTTGAAGAGATAAAAAATGTGCGATTAATTTGCGATTATTCACGATTAAATATTTGAATCGACTGACAGCCCTAGTAAAAATGCATTTGTTAGTCCACATTAAAACACACTCTTTGCAGTCAGTTAATGAAGTGTTTTACCTTGTTTTATCCAGCAGATGGGGGTAGAACTCCAACCAAACTGATCAGTGATTAGAGATAATTATGACTTTATTCTGGCTGGGTTGTGCATACATTTACAAACCATTCAGAGCTCGGTTATTTTGGGGATTCTTATCTCATGCAGTCATATAACTATAGAAGTCTGACTCTCAAACATTGACAGGAATTTCATGCCAAACCCAACAAAGCCCACGAATCCTAATTAAAATCTGAGGATGAATTCCTTTCAGCGGCAGAACATTTTTGAACCAGAGCCAATCCACAAACCTGATAAATGTACCGAGGAGACCAAAGCCCGTCCGGTCTCACTGGGTCTCTCTGGACTTGGATGGAAGAAAGCCATGCGGGCTCTTAAAGGGGACGAGAATCAATGTTTCAGTGAGCTACTGCAGGAAAACAGCTAATGTAAGAAGAATTAAAGTCAGTCAACTACACATATACACGAGGGCCTTGACTGCATGTACAAAGTCCTGCTTTAAATGTATCAGACAACATGGCTTATGTGTGTATGGACATTTTTTTTAGCAGCATTTCATTAATATGTTATTATTATTATTATGGTAGCATTATATGGGTTTCTACTGAAACGTATTTACATGCTTTAATGTTCAAAAAAAGCCCAGTCTGCTCTGATTGGTCAGCTGAACCAAACTCTTCGGACTCAGCTCTAACTAGCTTTGTTTGAGGGCGTGCCAAACTAGCAGCAGGTATTATGCAAATGTGTTACTTGGTGACATCAGCACGTTATGGAAGAAAAGGCGGGACTTCAATCAAGGCGTTTCAGGCCCTTTGACATTGCCTTTGGGCTTTGTAACTTTGCAGACCTTTTACAGAGCCACTACTGCCTCTACTGCTTTTGACAACCGTGTGTCCTTTTCCAACCTTTAAACTGCCCTGTTTTATGTTTGTATGTCGATCCCAGCTTTTATATCTTCCACTGGCCCTGGAGTTACACATGCACTGTCTTCAATTGTGTTTGTTTATTAAAGTCCTGTTTAAATTCAGCCTAAAGATCACACTCTGTCATACGTCTATATGAACTGATCCTTCAACCTCTTCTACATGTAGATTCAAACATCTGATGTCCGTGCACAATGTGATAATGTGAATATTTTATGCTTGACAATAACAGAAAGGAGTCTCAGCTCAGCCATCCATCAAACGCCTGCTAGGTTGTGTTTGTCTGTGATCATCTAGAGATTGATGGGTGTCTGTCAGCTGCCTCTCTACTCTCTCCTCTCTCTACTGCTGCTGCTCACATCCTCACGTGAATCTGATCTAAATCCTCCACAACACTGAAGCTTTGATGGTCGCTGTCACGAAAACATGAAAAACATGAAAATGTGCCAGTCTGGTGTGTGAAAGCTGTTCGGTAATGTGTGTTTAACTGTCAGGAAAGTGCCTGAAGGACGAGACGGCGTGTTATCATGACTAGTTATCACAGCCAGACATCTGTCACCCGAACGACATGACCTGCTGGGAATATCATTGGTTTTATCTGACCCAGTTTACAATCCTCAACACGTAATAGTTTTGTTAATCAGCACTGACTTATTCCCAGTGTTGTTAACAGCATATTTGAATGTTTTTTTCTGTCTGCTGAGAACATATTAGGACCATGTCCAAGCCTCTGGATGCTGCTGTCAATAAAAGAAGAGCAACATAATGGTCAAAAAGTGTTTCCTGTGGGGCTTTACCGCCCCCTATTGGCAGAGACTGTGTTCTTTGCCTACAACTGGTTGTGCAGCTGCTTTGCTAGTAAGATTTCTCTGACAAAAAAGTTTTTTATTTCATTTAAAATCCTTAATTAGATACTTTCTTGGAAGCAGTTCAGTGCTGCATCAGTTTGTGCTTTAGGTATGCATCAATAACTGTATGGGTGACATTTGAGTGAGAGAGTGAGCACAGAATAGAGCTGCAATGATTAATCAATTAGTTGTCAACTATTAAATTAATCGGCATCTATTTTGTTAATTGATTAATCGGTTTTGAGTCATTTTCTAAGAAAAAAAAGTAAAAATTCTGATTCTTAAATGTGAATATTTTCTGGTTCCTTTACTCCTCTATGACAGTAAACTGAATATCTTTGAGTTGTGGACAGAACAAGACATTCGAGGACGTCCTCTTGGACTTTGGGAAACACTGATCAACATTTTTTACCATTTTCTGACATTTTATAATAATCAACAGATTAATCGACAATAAAAATAATCGTTAGTTGCAGCCCCACCACAGAGCATTGTATTATTGCACTATATAATGCAGTGGTATCTATTTTTTTTTATCATCTGTATGTCCTGTTTTGCTGAATTTCCCTGCAGGAATAAGGAAGTCTACTCCCTACCTTGTGACAGGGTAAGCTGTTCAAATAAAGGTCAGGTAAATTTAATATTTTTTAAAATACAGCACCCAATCATGTCACCTAATGGTTCTGCTCAAGTAGACAAATTCAGAAAATGAAATGTCACACTAAATTAGCGCCATAAATGTCTGGGGCTCGCAGCAGAATTAGAAATTACAGTCATGCTCGGGACAAAATGTCAGCTGTCTGGGTCTGCTGCATAATGAGAAAGTAAAAATGTTAAGCCTTTTAAATCACATTCAAATGAAGCTGCGAGAAATATGTGAACTTTGAAATGCAGTGACGTAACTGGAGAGCAGTTTACAGGCTTGTTTTGAACTCTGAAGCACTTTGTGAATGCAATGAGTGTCTTTATGTCCATCCTATTGCTTGGGATTGAATGTGACATTAAGACTACATCCACACCAAGCCAATTTTGAAAACAATGTTTATGTTTGAAAGCAACATGCATCGACTTTAGTGTTTCATAAAGCTCTATATGTTCACTCTCTCTGTTTTGGCCATCTGTCCACACTAAGGCGATGACACATAAAGGTTCTCTAGACGATATTCAGAGCATTAATAAAGCAGCAAACAACTATTTGCGATATAAAGATATAGAGGAGTAATGTCTACCTGAGCAGAGAATGAAGTCACTCTCCCTCTTTGCTTTAAAACCTTTAAAAAGATGGTGGAAAACAAAAATCGAATGCAGTTTGTTTAGCTATAAAAGAAGAACTGTGATGACTGCTGTTGATTGATAAGTGATCCCAAGTGAACTGCAGTGCAGATATGATAAATTTAGACCAAAGGTCAGCATCACCTGACATTAATCTGCTGACATTATTGATTATTACCCTCTAATTTATGAATTCATCACCTGAAGCAGGCTGCTTGTCGTGCAGTGACACCTCCAGACCTCCTACAGACTTCTGGAAGTGTCTCGCTGTCGTCGTTCCAGTGAATCAGCCGTCTGACACGAACCCTGCATGAGTCCCAGAGAGCAGGAGACGCCTCGGGCCAACGTCGGACTCCCAGAGGGATGAGGCTCTGTCGCCTAAACGCCTCTGACAGGCCGGGAAGAGCTCAGGTTAGGTCCTGTCCTGAGCTCGCTCTCTGTCTGTCTGTCTGTCTACTGGCGACAAACTTTACACGTTTTAACTGTGATCACCTGAACGACAGGATTTTTGAAATCAGTATTCCTCTCTTAGACATGAAGTGCAAACTATGGGAGTATTCTTCCTATACAGTCCAGATTATACAGATTATATAACAGGTCGGCCTATTCCTGCTTTCACCATCATCACCATTATTCCTGGAATTGGGGGAGAGGTTGCCATGGGGATATTTGCTGGTCGCCATTCACCAGCTCAGGTAATTGTTCCTCTTCACTGTCTGTCTCTCTTTCTCTCTCATGTCCTCGTCCCAACACTCATTCACCACTTTACAGACGGACGAGGGGATTCTTCAAAATAGACAAAAAAGACAACAAAGAGTACAATACATTTAGTTTGAACAGTGGTAACTAATCAGGAAAAAGATGTGTTTGTGTATACTTTTTTACTTTTTTTTGATACTGAAGTTGAGAGCGAAACAAGGAAGACATACAAGAAGCAAAATATGTATGTTGTAATGAAGATCCTGTGAATTTGTTTAAAAATGTTACTCAAGCACATTAATCTACCAGCGCTTAAGAGTTTTTTTCTGCAACCTTGACAAAAAGTTACTGCTGTAGATGTTCACACTAATGGATCAGCTATTCAAAGCAGATGTAAAGCCTCTGCATGTAGACTGCACTTAATGGTACATGGACTGCATTTATATATAGTACCTTTATACTCAAGTTCTTTACAATAACACACATACACACACTTACTGTTGCTGGTGGCAGAGCTGCGATGCGGCGCTGACCTGTTCATTGAAGTAGGTAGAGGTTCAGTGTGTTGCTCCAGGGAACTTCACAATGCTGTTAGGAAGAGCTGGGAATCAAACTACCAACTGTGTGATAAATTAATGGATGACACACTCCATTGGTAGAATGGGAAGTTCAAGAAAACCTTTCTGATTTGGGATTGTTCAATCAGAGCACAACAAAACAAAACTTAATGCTAAAATCTGTAATGTTTTCTAATACATAATACCCATTTATATAAACTTTTCCAAGTATTCATGTTGTTTGCCTGTTCCCATATTCAACACTTCAAGCTCCATTATCTTTGCTGCAGGCTAATTCAAATGTGCAGAAAGCTCCAACACAGAAGTATTAAAAAAATAAAAATATAAATGTGTTAATTGCGCGATTGCACACATGTACAGTATATTTTTTACCTGCATCAGCTCTGAAGGAGCCTCGAGGGAATCATCATGACAGCCGTTCATCTCCATGAAATAATAAAGAGGAGCGGGTGAGGGGGGGGCTACAAGCTACGCCAGCTGAGCTGAGCTCTGATATGAGGTCATGTAAACACTATGATGACAAATATAAATCTGAATATAAAATTGTATATTTTTCTCTTATTTTAGGGGTTTCATCCACATCCTGAAAACAGAGTTTGGAAAACACTGCTGTCAAGATTTCACAGGTGTGGTTGAGTCAAGACGACCTGACGATAACAGTGATCACACCTGTCACACACACACATTCACACTTACACACACAAACACACAGGACTCACTCTTGAGTCTGTGATGCTGAATGTTACTGTTCGAGCCGGCTTTATTCTTCTTCCTGGTGATTTCAATATTGTTTTTTAAAGGAACAGTGTTTAACATTTAGGGGGATCTATTGGCAGAAATGGAATAGAATATTAATAAGTATGTTTTCTTTAGTGTATAATCACCTGAAAATAAGAGTCGTGTTTTTGTTACCTTAAAATGAGCCGTTTATATCTACAAAAGCCCGGTTCATCAAATACCGTCGCCATTCACGTTTTCACGTCGGCCACCGTAGTTGTCCTACACGCTTGGCACACGGGAGACGTTGCAATCTGCAACCTCACTGCTAGAGGCCACCAGATGTTACACACTGTAACTTTAATCCATTGCGTTGTTTTCTTTCTTTCATCAAATGTCCATTTAGTCATCTTTCTAAATCCTTTCCTCTCGGGGTTAATAATAGAGCGAAGTGACGTGCTGCTGATGAGTTTCAGGCCGAGGAGGTAAACGTTTGACTCACTCAAACTGAAGCAGAAATACAACAAGTCTGCAGAAGCACACGACTACATGTGACTCACTAGGTTTTCTTTTTTTCAGGCTGTCACACAATCTGAGCCGAGCTGAGAGGAAACGTTGGGTCTCTCTGCCCTCCGGCACTCAGACAGCTTCCTTCCACCTGTCAGAGAGGGCTGCGTTTATTTATCAACGCCACAACAACAACAACAACAACAACCACAACTGTGAAATCACACAGATGTCTCACACCTTTAGTTATATATATATATATATATAGACCTAAAGGTGTGTTTCGTCTGTCTGTTTTGGAACAATTTGTTGGAGTGGTATCCAATGCAGGTTCAACATGTTATAGTGTATTCACAAAGCAGTTAACCTTATATTTATAAGATAGGTGATATGGTATTGTGGAGCAAGAGGAAATATTTGCTGCTCATCTTTATTTTCTCAGGATTTTATTATTTTGAGATGATTCCCGTACTTCTGTTATGTTGTTTCCGTACATATTTTACTTAGCTTACGTACTTATTTTAAGCCCAACCATGATGTTTTTCCTAAACCTTAGTGAGGGGTTTTGTTGCCTACCTAACTGCGGCTGTTATAGTTTTGTAGTTTTGTTGCGTGGTGTACAAATGACATGTGAAAAGGCTAAAATGCGTTGTCATGACACACAGAATGTCCTTGTAATGTCGTGCTATTTATACGCCTTCCCAGGTTGAAGAATTTACAAAAAAAAATGAATTGTTTATACTTGAATTTGATCCCTGACATCAAATCTGATATTGTGGAATCACATTGAAAAGTCAGTAAACACTATCAGGGCCGGCTCTAGCCCTATTGGTGCCTATAGGCGAAATTCGAATTTTCATAAATAACTGTATTTATTAAAATATAAATAAACAATTGGTCCCTGATATTGTTGGCTTAAAAGTGTGTGTAAAAGTGACAAATAAGTGCTGCCGGGCAGATGAAAAAGAGTGAGAAAGAGAGTGAAAAGTGTATTTCATTCTGTATTTATGTATTTGTTCATTTGTTACCTCAATGCAGACAATGAGGAAGGGATCCCACCGGCATTTAAAAAAAAATATTATTATTATTTATTCTTTTTAGAGGGCGAAGAGCGCCCCCCAGAAGGTGGCACCCTCGGCGACCTGCTATATAGCCTATGCCTTAAGCCGGCCCTGAAGACTATTATTTTTTTTAACTGCACTGAGAAAAAAAGCTACCATTCAGTAAGGACGAGAAAAACATATTTGAATCCTTCTAAAAGTTCACTGAGGGATCAAGGTGAGATTGTTTCTCAGGCGCTGAACTGAAGCATCAGACAACAGACACTCTGATTTGAAAAGGAGCTCCGTTATATGGAGGAGAAGCTGGTTTGAATAAAATAACATCCTCTGGGGAGCTCTTGAAATGAACTGAAAGGACTTTGCTTCCACTGAGTCACTCTGCATTAACACCATCGCTCTATATCACGTCCTTCGCCTCACATCGTCCTCGGCTCTCTCTGTGTGTTTGAAGCCAGCCGAGAGGAAAAAAACACTGGAGCTGCTATACAACCTGCACTACAGCATCTGGGTTACCTGTTGCCTAGCAACCATGCTAATTAAGCCAGCCTTTGCTTCCAGTTATTACGACTAATGATTAAAAAAAAAAAAATCAAGTTGTTAAAAACTCTTTGATGCTGCATCTATTTTGTTGTTAATGAGTGTATCCGTGACGCCGATAATGGCTCCGTCAACCGTTTGGTGATTGATTTCCACTAATGAACAGGGACAACAATGTTAAATTATCATTATCATTGTGCATTTGAATGGACCAATCACATGTACAGTAATGCCGCACTGTTGTTTTCTCTGATTCTCTGTCAGCTTACGGCCTTCAGCAGCTGGCAGCAACAGTTCAATCTGTTTTAATGAATGTGAACCAGATTGCATGATATGCATCAATGCTGGGGGACGCACAAATATAGTTTAATCTTAATATTCTTAATATTTCATTTTTAGCATAAGTTCAAGGAGGAAATTCGATTTACTTTCTACTTCTACTCCACAACAATTTACTGAGAAATATTGTACTTTATACTCCAGTACAATCAAGTACAGCTAAAACGATTGGCCACTATTTTAATAATCGTTTAGTAATTTAGTAAGTTCCAGCTTCACAAATGTGAGGATTTGCTGCTTTTCCTTTAATTTTTTTTCATGTAGTAATCTGCTGATTAGCTAATAATGTGATGTGATATGAAAATAATAGGGCTGTCAATCGATCAATTAATCGCATGATTGTCCGTAATTGATCGCAATTAATCACAAATGAATCGCACATTATTTATCTGTTCAAAATGTACCTTAAACAGAGATTTGTCAAGTATTTAATACTCTTATCAACATTGGAGTGGACAAATATACTTGCTTTAAGCAAAATGTATGTATATATTTATTATTTGGAAATCAATTAACAACACAAAACAATGACAGATATTGTCAAGAAACCCTCACAGGTACTGCATTTAGCATAAAAAATATGCTCAAATCATAACATGGCAAACTGCAGCCCAACAGACAACAACAGCTGTCAGTGTGTCAGTGTGCTGACTTGACTATGACTTGCCCCAAACTACATATGATTATCATAAAGTAGGCATGTCTGTAAAGGGGAGACTCGTGGGTACCCATAGAACCCATTTTCATTCACATATCTTGAGGTCAGAGGTCAAGGGACCCCTTTGAAAATGGACAGGCCAGTTTTTCCTCGAAAGTTAAAAAAATTAAAAAAAAAAAAAATAAGTCCGCAATAATGTCCAAAAAAAGTATGAAAAAAGTCTGAAAAATGTAAAAAAAAAAAAGTCTGAAAAATGTCAGAAAAATGTAAAAAAAAAAAAAAAGTATGAATCATGTCCAAAAAAACGTCTGAAAAATGTCAAAAAAATGTCAAAAAAAAAAAGTTTGAAAATGTCCCAAAAACAGTCTGACAAATTTCAAAAAATGTCCCAAAAAAGGTCTGAAAAATGTCAGAAAAATGTAAAAAAAAAAAAAAAAAGGTTGAATCATGTCCAAAAAAAAGTCTGACAAATGTCAAAAAATTAAAAAAAAAAAAGTTCGAAAAATGTCCCAAAAAAAAGTCTGACAAATGTCAAAAAATGTCCCAAAAAAAAAAACTGAAAAATGTCCTGAAAATGTAATAATAACAATAATTAAAAAATGTCTGAAAAATGACCAAAAAAAGGAAAATAAAAAAAAAAAAGTCTGACAAATGTCAAAAAATGTCCCAAAAAACGTCTGAAAAATGTCCAAAAAATGTCCAAAAAATTTAAACAAAATTTTTTTTTTGAAAATGTCCCAAAACAGTCTGACAAATTTAAAAAAATGTCCCAAAAAAAGTCTGAAAAAAAAAAAAAAAAAGTTTGAATAATGTCGAAAAAAAATTTGAAAAATGTCCGAAAAAAAAAAGAAAAACAGTTTGAAAAATGTTCACAAAATGTAAAAAAAAAAAAAAAAAGAAAAGAAAAGAAAAAAAAAGTTCGAAAAATGTAAAAAAAAAAATCTGACAAATGTCAAAAAATGGCCCAAAAAATGGCCCAAAATAAGTCTGAAAAATGTAAAAAAAGAAATTGAAAAATATTGTCCAGAAACCCTCACAGGTACTGCATTTAGCATTAAAAAATATGCTCAAATCACAACATGGCAAACTGCAGCCCAACAGGCAACAACAGCTGTCAGTGTATCAGTGTGCTGACTTGACTATGACTTGCCCCAAAACTGCATTTGATTATCATAAAGTGGGCATGTCTGTAAAGGGGAGACTCGTGGGTACCCACAGAACTCATTTACATTCACATATCTTGAGGTCAGAGGTTAACGGACCCCTTTGAAAATGGCCATGGCAGTTTTTCCTTGTCAACATTGTTCTCAATTCTGTATTGAGCACCTTTAAAAAAAACGAAAAAAACAGCATTTTGCTCACGTTTGGTGTCTTTACTGATTAAACTGAGTTAGAATAATAGAATGACAATAATGGATAACGTTAAATTGAATTTGTTACCGTTACATGAGGAGAAGGCCCGTCACAAAACTGGACCCTAAATGACAGAGAGTGTAAATATCATCTGCTCTAATTCAAATGAGAAACATCAACATGCTGAGTGAAGTCATTCCAGTTCAGACACAGACTGGATGGATTTGCATAATTCTTTAACATAGAATAAATCCACTGTGATGCATTTCCACAAGTTAGTCTGAAACGGCCTGGAAAAAAAGGAATATTTATGCCATAACTGTTGTTTTATTTTTTAATTTAGCAGCTCGGTTAAAAGAATGTTTTCATGAAAATGCAGTTACTGTCGAAGATAACATATAAATCCTATTATACAGGCCCCTTTAAAGTCTTTTTGTGCGTTAAATCCTGTTGTTATTTCTGATCGCGGGACAGTTTGTTCATGTCCTTTTGTGTTTGTCTTCTCTTCCTTGATAACACCACTGGATTGATTGTGCCCAGTGGCTTAAGACTGCACCAGTAACACAATACCATTTTCCATAGTGGACTTTGCATGGACATGAAGACTGGGAGGGGAAAATAACAACGATGACGATACCAATGACGACATGAATAAAACCACTGACGACAGTTCCTGCTTAGATTACAATAAACCAAAGCTGACAACAAACAGAGACTTTGTTCTCCTGCTTCTCATGTGCTCCGTCTTACACAGACTGCAAAGAAGATTAAACTTTTACCTTCTGGACTGCAGCTGCTAGAATTTGCTAAAATTTAAATTGTTGTAACCATGATTTCTGCTAACGAGAGACCTATTAAAGCTAATAAAAACTGGTTTCAGAGCAACTCTCGCAGCCTGAATTGAACCTGAGTTTTACTGTTAACATGCTGCTGGATGTCCAGACGCGGTGGTTGTGCTGCTGACAGAATACATAAGAGCTTCTGCGTAGGCAGTAAGCCTCTGATCTCTTATTAATACGTCTAGACTTTCACTACCCCATCAGTCACTAAATCTGTGAAAACACAAAGAAAACCATTTTTCTGAAAAGTCAGTGGAGAAAAAACTACAGGAGTTACTACCATGTAAGGAGGTTGTGTAACGAGTCTTATGGGATGTGGATCTTTCAGGGAAATTTGAGGAGTGCCTCAGTGGTTTGTATGTTCCACATTTTATCGCAAGTGTATCATGTAGTGTGGGACTCACACTGGTCTGGTCTTGATCTTGACTCGGTCTCGCTCTGCTTTGGTCTTGGTCATGATTTGGTCTCGGTTTATGGGGTCTTCACTACAACACTGTGCACAGCAAAAAAATGAAAACTTGAACACATTAAAGCTCCAGAACAGCTACTACATTGACTTTGTGGTGAGACTGACTGCTGTTTACAAGGTCAAGAATGAACTCAGTATCGTTTTGTTCAACATTGGCATCTCATGATAATTCAACAAATTACAGACTCTTTAAAGCCCATAAATTTAAATAAACTTAATTTGAAATCTCAATAATGTCTATATATATTTAACATTCATGACTGAATAATGGTACGTGTCCACAGGGACGTTTTTGGACGCGAGGGATCGCCTCGCTTCCCAGCATTGGACCCTTGACGGGCTGCCACTACACACCTGATTGGACGAACTCTTTCCCTCGTGGGCTGCTGCTCCAAGCTTTCTAACCAGAACCAACATGGCGGCTCGTTTGGAAACTTTCTTCTCTTATATCACAAAAATAGTTCACCGAAATGTGTTTCTGAAAACATTTTATACGAGAAATAAGCCATGCAGTTGCTGAATCTCTTCATTTTAATTTGGCAACGGTTAGTTTAAAAGTTTCTCAGGAGGCCCCTGATTTGCATAAAGTAGCCTAGACCTTGACTTTATGCAAATGAGGAGCGGCCAACGTGGCGCCCCGTCTCTCGAATCGCGCCGCCACGCTATTAGAATGCATTGCACGGCTGCTTACGAAGACAATGAATGGGAAGCGTGGAAAGGACGGAGGCTGTGGACACGTACCAGAAGAGACACAGTTAAAGTCTGGGGTGGAAAAAAAAACACCAACTGTTGCATCACATTTTGATTGAATAGCATGACATCACCTTTTTCCAACTGAGCCTCGCCCACTTCAAGACAGAGAGAAAAACAACATCAAAAACACAAATATGAAAATTCTGTCATGTAAAATAACTAAAACTGTGGCATGAAATTGCGTGTCCATGTAGGATCCCCTCGGTCATAGTAAGAAGCTGATTGAGAAGTTTAAGGGCCTTTAACACCAGAAATGTCAAGTCTTTTGTGCAAATCGATGTCCAATCATTTTTAAACACTCTCACTTTATGTGAATCCTCTCAGTATTATATTACTGCGCTGCATCTCTGTCGTCAAGGTCTTAATGGTTCTCGGAGTAAAAGATTGTTTGAGTAACGCTCGAATCAAATCAGGTGGAAAATATGAGCCACGGACAGAGTCTTCTTAAACACTCTCACCACAAAAATCAATTATCTTCCTGCTTAATCGTGTGAGGCTTTGAATTACCAGCAGGATTTTGGGCTCAGTGCTGTATATTATCTACCATAACAGCTACTGTATTCTGCAATACCCGTCCTAATACAGTCATTACCAACGCAGACGTATAAGAATAAACACATTACTCATGTCTTTCCTGCTTTTAAGTAGAAGCAACGGATACCGTTTCCAGTCAGGTGTGACTGCACAATTTCGCCTGATAACAGCACGGGTGGGATGCAGCATAGATTCAGCATCTTTGTGGACATAGCAGGGGATTGTGGGTAGCCCCGAAGGGAGTTACGGCTTGACAAATATTTGAAGTGCAGCCGGGCTCTGTTTACCTCTGCCAAAGCTTCAGGTTGAGGCTGCTGCTATTGAATTATGCATCACAAAGGAGACCCAGCCGACTGTGTCAGTCAGAGAAATTGAAAATTGAAAACCATTTCACAGAGCTTCTGATGATATGAAATATGTAGCTCTTATTTGCTTTATTTTACAGTCATTTGATTGAGCAATTGATTTTCTGGGAGAAATCAATAAAATTGATCTAAGCGGACTAAAAGATGCCCGACCTGGATTTTCTTTTCTTTCTTATTCTTCCATTTTTTTTCTGTCTATTCGATGCACTTTTTGCTCCAGAAAACAAGTCTAAACTCTGAAAATTTCACATTTTTATAACATGTATTTGCATACAGTACATCCGCATGTTTCATCTTTATCAAATCCACGTACATTTAAAGTACAAATGACAACAACATCTACCACATTAGAAGAAATGCGAATATTTTCCAAAAGTGAGACTTGAAAAAATGGTCAGTAAAAGGGCGAGTTGATCGCAAAACGTGAAGTAAAACATTACAAAAAACTGACCCACAAAGGGTTAATTGAAAGGACCGACACCGAGATGTGTTCATTTACAGAGTGCAATCACAGCATAACCATTTTACAAAATGTTTTGTTAGGAGGCTCAATATCCTCGCTTGATTATTTGCTATGGAAATATATCATTCGGTATCAGTGCATCTCTCGGGATAATTGGATTTGTACAGTGTGTTCATTTAACTATTGATGCCGGCTCTAATCAAAACAGGGAGATTCAAAAAGGTGTCTGCCTTCTCAATAATCATTGTAGGAGTCCTTAATTAATCATGGGATTGGATCCAAGTCGTAGTGAAGTTGGACATTTCTCACAGCATTGTAAATATTTGATATCAAATTGATTCTGAAGAAAACTGCGGTGCTTCAGGCGTCTAGCTTTTGTGCAGTAAAACCTGGACTTCTACAATGTCTAATACTGCGTCTGAGAAAATTGAAAAAAAAAGGTTAAATTAACCAAAAGAAATCTCACCGAGCAGCTCGACACATCAATATCCTCTAAGGCCCGGCCGACCCAAGAGGCCTACCCTGTAATGAGATGTGTGCAGTGTTGCACGGATGCAGCAGGGATAGCTCACGGGTCCACAGTGGGGATGGTGCTGACCTTGTTGTTCCTGCTGATTCTCCGTTCAGGCCGCGGCCTGGGCAGTTTGGTCTGGATCAGCTCCTCGGGGGTGTTACCCAGCGGAGGCAGCAGCCTCTTCTTGCTGTTCCTGGTCTCTGGTAACCACTGAGGTGGCAGCTCGAAGGGTCCAAAGCCGAACTGCGTGGAGTCCTCGGCTTCTGTAGGTGTAGCTGGAGCCACCTGAGACGAAGAGGCGTAAGCACACGTGTGGACCGGAGAGGCCCGGGGTACTGAGACTGAAGGAGGGCCGTCCTTGGTGATGACCAGCCCTCCCCCTGACCCCTGCTGGGGCTCCTTCTTGGTGATCACCTCCCCTCTGAAGCTCCCCAGTCTCGACCCACCCTTGTGGTCCTCTTTAGGCCCGGAGCAGCCTCCTGATCCTTGAGAAGGGATCTCATTCTCTGCATCCTCTTCTTCCCCGTCTTCCTCAGCGGGCCTGAAGATCTGCTGCTGGCCGATGTTAAACATCTCCAGGAGCTGGCTCCCAGAGCGGCCGGCCGTCTCCAGTCCCACCGGCTCCCCGATGGCACCCTCTGCTCCTAAAGAGTCCAGACCGCCGGTGCTGACCACGTTACGGCGGCTGTAACGTCTGTGAATCCTGGCCAGCAGGTCCAGCCAGCTGTGACGCGCTGAGCGGTTAACAGTCAGAAACAAAAGCGGGTTGGTGAGCAGGGACACCTTGGGGAGCCAGAGCGCTGTCAGATACAGTAAGATGGGCAGCTCTTGAGTGTCGGCCAAAATGGTGCGATACACCACCAAGGCCCCATAGGGGGCGCTGCAGGCGGTGAAAGCCAGCACCACCGCCAGCAGAGTGGCGTGCAGCTCAGCTTCTCTCTGGGACACGTACGGGATGGAGATGCTGTTCTGGGGAGTCCGCAGCGCCGCGATTATCACCTTCTTCTTCTGGCTGGCGCTGAGCGCTCTGCGGATCAGCAGCATGAAGAGGAAGACGAGAGCGAGGGGGAGGATCAGCGTGGTGACGTTGTAGATCAACACGTACACCATGTGGCCCAGGGAGCGGGCGTTTTCATCGGAGCAGGACGAGGTGACGTACACGTCCGTCACGTTGGTCACAGCGAACACAGGAAGGCTCGCCACTGTGGCGTGGACCCAGATGTAGATGACCAGATCTCGGGATCTTGCATCCGAGATCTTCTTCTCTAACGGGTACAGCACAGAGTAGTATCTAGACACAGGAAAATATTTTTTTTCAGAATAAAAATACATATATATATATATATATATATATATACACAACTTGCTGTCTTGTAATCAGGAGTCTTTAAGTCGTTGTGGTTTTCACATTACATGACTGACCGGAGACAGGAGGTCACACACTACAAGATCTTTCATCCCTGATGAAAACACGCAAGAAATACACGTAAATGACGCGATACCATACGCTGGATCAAAAATCAGGGCTAAAGTCGCGTAGTGTGAACCAGGCATTACTGGGACACTTGAATACAACTGAGTTATCATTAATGTAATTAGTAACCTGTGCTTTTCTCTCTATGACAAGTCAAAATGTCTGCTGTTAAAAACGCCTATTGAGCGCCTGAATGCAGTCATGCTGATCCCTCATTAGATGATTTACATGGAAATACAGGTGGGAATTAAAGGTGAATGCACCTTAAATACCCACATCCATAACAGAAGCTGAACTATCCTGCTCTGAAAACACATTTCCACTATTCTTAGTGGGCGTGCAGTTAATCATGTAAAGTAAAGTAAAACTGAACCTCTCACCGCAGTAGAGCTTCGAGTGGTTTTGCTGGAAAGACAGTATGAATATAAAATTCATGCACCTATTATATAAGCTGAAATACTGACAAAAAGGAAAGAGGTGCAGTTTTAGTCTAATCTGTGGACGCCAAATTCATCCTTCAGCCTCTGAACACATTAATGGTGTTACTGAGGATATTACAGAGGCTTTTTAATATAATTTATCACTGTATTTTTCTATAAAGAATGAACATTTTTAATAAAGGAATTTTTTTTTTTTTGCTACAGGAATGAGTCCTTAAACATGGAAATGAGTTAGCATTTTAGCACTTCCAGGTCCTTCGTCTGGAAGTCAATGAGTTTTTTGAATGGGCTTTTAGTTAGATGCCAGAAATAATGTCTGTGGTTAACACAATCTGAAGAGATTTTAACGTTTTGTTCTATGATATAAAATCAGCAGGAAATATCCCACTCGTGAGTTTTGAAGCCTTAATATGTGACTTAAAAAAGGCGGTTGCTAACAAGGGGTTAAATGAGACTACTAAACATCGTCACGCCGTCCCGTCTGCTGTTACAGTCTCGTTAGCTTTTTACTTCTGGCGATTGCATTTATGCTTCAAAAATCATAAAAGTTGTGTTTATTAGTGAAGATTATCTTGCTGAACAAAACGTGTAAGTATCATAATTGTGTGTTTGCCACAGAGCTTATTTTCTGCAATAATCCCAAATACAATGGAAAAATCCCATTGGCTTTTTGTTGCGGGAACCAATGCGATGCTAACTTCCTGGTTGGCCTACAAAAATTTGTCATCCCTGGAGCACTCTATAACACTCCAAATCATAATCAATCCCATTAAACAATCAATAACAAAGGTATCTTTAATAATTGCCTTTGTTGACTCAATAGGACATCTCAAATAATGCTATAACCCAACATAAAATGTAAGCTGGTAATAAAAAAGAGTGGAAGGGGAAAAGTAAGCATATTTAACATAATTTTTCTGGAATGGGATTAAAGGATTTCTCTCCATTTATCTGCGGTGTATTAAGCAGAAGTTGAAATTGTGTGGTTGTTTTTTAACACACCCACAAACTAGACCTCCTCATATCCACCTTACGGATAATAACATGCAGATTTTCTCTCACTCTGTTGTTGTCCTTTAATAATAAACAAAGCAAATCGTGTGAAGGACTTGCTTATTTCCCTGGATTGTCTCTTCATCATCACACGCTAGTGTATGAGTGTGTGTGTGTGTGTGTGTGTGTGTGTGTGTGTGTGTGTGTGTGTGAATACGAGCCGATAACTGCTGCAGTCTGAGCCCGTCTGTACATACACAGCCTCGACTGCCCTCCTTCAGAATAAATAATTCATCGGTTTGATAGCGTTCTGACTGTATTAGTTGCTATGGAGGCAAAATAATCTTTGTAGCAGTGAAACCAAGGCTGAGGCGAGGCTGCAGCAGTACACGATCTGACTGCAATCGCCTTAAAAAATAAATGAAACCCCACACTTTAATGTGTTATACTGTGTGGTGATGAAGTCCTGCATGTTTTTTTAAATTATGGAGAATGAGGCTTAATAGTGTTGCAGTCATCCAATATTCATTTTTGCACGTACATAGTTTGAGGAAACTGCAGGATTTTAATACACGCTGGAGTTATGAATTAAATATCCAGAATGAGGAGGCTTCTGTGTTTTTAACTGGCATACCGCAGGGATTTCATATGCTAACGTTATTTTTTTATGCTAACGGGATAGCACCAGTAGGCGATTTGTTAGCAAAATGACCAAAATGCAGCCCCCTTGTTAACCTGCCCCCCTCTCCATCCTCTAGTAGCAGAGAGAGTGCAGGGGTATGTTCAATATGTTAATCTAGTCTGCCTGACTCATTGATCCTTTATCTGACTGAGGTTTGTACAAGTTAGACTCTAAGGCCCCGACCACAGCTCTGAAATATCAGTAGCCTAACTGTGCTGCTGTGTATTGATAAATCCATGGTGCTGTCCGTGGTGCTGAAGTAGCAGACGGATTTGTAATTGTGACTTTTTCTCTGACCAAAAGAGTCATTCATGTGGCGGTTCACTAGTCGCGGGTCCATGAAACGAACCAGGCTCCCCCCCCCCCCCGTCGCCTACTGAATAGTGCTTTGTAGTCTGGGTTAGTGGTCTCACTGCTATTAGCTGTCAGAGCCGACAGATGCCAGGATGAGCGCCACATAATCTATTTTTTCTGGTTTAAAGCAATTTTATTTCTAAATACTGAAAATGAAAATTTCCATACAGACATACAGTTATATACTGTACATTATTTAACCTCCCCTGTCAGTACGACTGCTACACAAAAGAGGAATGGTTTGCAGAGGAGTCAATGGTACAAATAGCTTACATTATTTTTTGAATAAACTGTGTGAACTTATTAGATACCTTACTAGCTTTTCTTCCCCTTCAATAACTCTTTATTTAATGAAAATTAGCAAGACAAAATGCCAGGGGGAGTAAACATACAAAGGAAATACTAGAAAGAAGCCAAGAGAGCATATTGTGACTGACTAGAGCTAGAATGTTCCAAGCTGGCTAGAGTGATAGCGGTTAGCACGTAGCTACAACAGTTAGCCAGCTAGCGAATATCTCTGTGAATTTTTTTGTTTTTCACATATTGTGTTTTTTAAGACAGATTGTGATCTTTTATAGACCTCATATTGTAAAGTTTTAGGCAAGAAACAATTAAATTAAATTAAATTAAATTAAATTAAATTAAATTAAATTAAATTAAATTAAATTAAATTAAATTTGGGTTTAGTATTCTCAAATTAGATAGAAAAGGCTGTAGAAAAGGCTTTAAATATGTAGACAATTTATGAAATAAATATACAGTTTGGTTTGTGGCTAAACATGTATTTTAATCACGGTGTTTTAAACAGTTCTGGTAGTAGGGGCAATATAAGTAGCAACAGTGCTGGTAGAAGTATTATTTCTAATATTGTCAGCAATACAAAAATACTTTTAAAGAAAAGTTTAATTTGACTTAGAAAGCTAGGAATAAAATGAGAGATATTTAGTTTCCAGATCAGTAAGGGCATGAGCATCACTTTTAAAAAAGCGGTATGTGTGTGTGTGTGTGTGTGTGTGTGTGTGTGTGTGTGTGTGTGTGTGTGTGTGTGTGTGTGTGTGTGTGTGTGTGTGTCTGTGTGTGTGTGTGTCTGTGTGTGTGTGTGCTTGTGTGTGTGTGTGTGTGTGAGACCATATGTGGGCAGCAGCAGCCATCTCAGGCTGCAGCTTTCAGCGCAGCAGGGAGACCTGGGACACGGCCGCTCAGCGTGGCGTACACATGCTCCATCGACCGCCACCCCCCCCCGACCCCTCTCGTCCACGCCACAGGGTGTAGATGGAGATTGAAAAGCCTTTCTCCCCCTACAACAAAACAATCTTCCATAGTCTAGCCCCAGTTTGATGTTGCTCCACTTGTGCAGCGTGGATGTCTGTAATTCTAAGTCAGGAGGAGAATGACTCGGCCAAGCGATGTATTGATAAACTGATCAGAGAATCGATGTGAGCCATCCACTTCTCTCATGTGGCACTTCCAGAAAAGGTGAGTGGGAGGTACCCGCTGGCCTTTCTCAAACACATATTTAAAAGTCAGTGGTTCTGCAGAGCTGAAGTGAGCAAAAACAAAACATCCCTCTCGTCCTACACAGGGACAAAGTGCTCTTTTTACTTGTTTTGTAAGAGGTGGAATTTAATTTGAATTGCTAGCAACAATTATCGATAACTGTATCGTCTCTGTCTACTTTAACTATGCGTGTAAATGACTGACCTGTCGAGTGCGATTGCGCTGAAGCTGAGCACAGTGACGGAGCAGAAGAGCTTATGGAGGAACTTGATGGCCTTGCAGAGCACCAGAGTGTGAAGCCACCAGCAGCAGCGAGGGCTGGCTCCGAGGGCCACGTCGAAGGGAACGCACACCAGGCCGGCGCAGATACCCGAGCACGCCAGGTTCTTGATGAATCGGTTGGTCACGGACTTAAAGACGTTCGTGCAGCAGGTGCACCACAACACCGTGGCATTACCTGTGGAGGGAAGAGGTGCAGAGATTTAAAATAATCAGTTTGTCTTCTGATTTCCAAACCTTTGTTGCATCTTTGTGTTTGTCCAGTTTAGTTTTATTTACTACTAAAAGGCTTAGAAAAAGGGCCATTTAACAAGTCACATAAAGTCCTGAGTATCCTATTTATTGGACAGAGTTTTAGTAACCTGGTATGGTGGCACATAACCAAAGAGATATTCTTGGCAGAGCAGTTTAGACTGGTTTATTTTGAGGCTTTGCAAGTATCAGGGAATGCTGGTTTATATGTTAATATATACCATTCAATATATATTAATTAAAAGATATATATTACCGTTATTCTACTGTCATTGCTGTCACCTGTCCAACTGGCTCAAGGGAGAAACTCTTCAAAGTTGGAGGAAACTTTGGTGTGAATGCATCTTTTAACAACTAAAATATGTATAAAGGTTGAGTCCCTGGATCTTTCTGTATCCACTTGTTAAGCTTGTTAAGGTTTAGGTTTCTCTGAACACTTAATTTTCCTCCCACAGTCCAGAAAGAAAATAGTTGGGTCGCCTGGAGACTCTAAATTGTCCATTGGTATGAAGACTGTCTGTCCAATTTATGTGAGTTAGCACAGATAGATGGATGATTTATCTACCACGTCTTCCTCACGTCCATCCAGCACAGAGACTGATTGAATTAATTAAGGAGTAAAAGGATTGGATGGACCGAGGAGTGATAGGAAAGCTTTAACCATAATATACGCATTGGTTCCAAGCTCCTCATTTTACACCTTGAATTTATCTATGAACTGGTGCGTTTTTAAGGCCAAAACTACCAACTAATTTAAATTTTTGTGCAACACGGCGAAGCAAGACAACGATAATGCATGTTTAGTGGAACATGGAACAATTCAGGGGAAAATTACATTTTGAAATTATCATTTGCAAGTGCAAACACTAATTTTTCTCTGCTCGTTGATGGTTTATATCGCGAACTGTCATCTGCATCTTATTGCAGAAAGAAATGCAACAAGTTTTGGACCGATGGACATGTAACAGTCCAATCACCAGGAAAAATGTTGGCATTGTACGTTTCTGCAAACCACGGATATGTTGAATGTTAAAGTTAACGTTGTTACGTTTCGTTGTTACGCTGCGTTGTTACGTTGCTACGTTGCGTTGTTACGTTGCGTTGTTACGTTGCGTTGTTACGTTACGTTGTTACGTTACGTTGTTACGTTACGTTGTTACGTTACGTTGTTACGTTACGTTGTTACGTTACGTTGTTACGTTGTTACATTACGTTGTTACATTACGTTGTTACATTACGTTGTTACGTTACGTTGTTACGTTGCGTTGTTACATTGCGTCGTTACGTTACGTTGTTACTTTACGTTGTTACGTTGCGTTACATTATTATTTTAACACAAAACATGATCTTTTTTCTAACCATAACCAAGTAGTTTTGTTGCCTAAACATAACCAATCGTTTCACAATATAAACCAGTTGTGTCTAGAATGTAACCCACAAATTGAGAAATCTGATCTGAAAACTGCAAAAAATTGCAAAAACTCGCTGCCCGACTACCTATCCTAACCTTAACTATTCAAGATCAATGCCTAACCTTAAATATCTCGTGAGAGTTTCTCCAAATCTAGACATGGCCTTGTGTGCTTCTGCCAGCGTGATACAAGGCTGATATGAAACGTTTTTTTTGTTTCAGAAACGTCGACATTCAACGTATCCTGTGGTTTGCATAAATGTACAACCACAACATTTTTTCAGGTGACAGGGTTGCATACAAATATCCAGATCTCACAGTCAGTTGGAACAGATTTGCTCCTATAAAATAATATATTAAATATATTATACATAAATATATTATGATATATTCTTTGGTGAAAAAACATGAGGAACAGCACGTACTCCTGCAACTTGCAAAGACTTGATCGCACGGAGGTCTTTCAGGTATCTCTTCATGCAAAAGCCTTCCACTCGGCTTCACCAAATCCCATTTAAATATGTTTTAAAAAGACAAATAAGGATTATTTAGTCTTAAATTGTGGTTTTGTGAAGACTGATTTGGAACAATTTAAAGAACAACGGCAAGATATATTTGATTATGATTATATTAAGTACTCAGCATAATTTTTTATCCTTAACGATAAACTACTGCAGATGAAAAATATTCTTTGCAGGGTGAAGAAATCAATCAAACAGAAACTGAGTCAGACAGCACACGGTCAGGTGCAAGCGGGGAAACTGTGGCATTTCTAAGTCAAGATCCCTCCATAATTTGGAGCGATGAGACAGTAATGTTGTTAATTAGGTTTTAAAAACGTGAATTTTCGACTCCCTGCAGAGCTCTGACTGATGTCAGGTCACACAGGGACACATGTGATACCAGCCTCTCCAAATGTAATTACCCACAGAGTGTTAGCTGAGCTCTCATTGTTAGAGACGGAGCAAGATGTTCTCTGCTGAGGAAAACTGTGTTATTTCTCCCTGAGGTTATTTGTTTCTGACGTCTGTAAACGTTCAGGACGCAGTCAGAAAAACAAGCTCTCACCATCAAAAGCAAGAAAAAGATCTGGTTACAAAGATATTTATTTAAAAGCTATCAAAGCAAGGTTAGATATAAAATCAATTATGGGGGATTAGGTGGTTGAAATTTGGCCTGAGAGGTTTTAGATGGAGCTGGAAGAAGCCGTTTTTAGGGGAACATGATGTGCTTTACAGATATACTCTAAATGTGCAGGATTTCAGAGCAGCACACAGGAGCAGGATTTCGGGGAAAACCCGAATGTAGCGGTAATTGATGCTCAGCCTCTGCATTCTGTGAAGCTGACTCACATGGGATCATAAAATTAGCACAAACACTCATCGTTTAAAATGCATCAAAGAGGATGTTTACAGCAAATATATATTCAGATACATGTACAGATTCTACTGTATTAATATTGTAACTTCTGTTTATTGTGGCTAATGATTACAGCGATGATAACCCTTTCAAAAGAAGGAGAGAAATGCAACACACCCTCCAAACTAAATGATAAAAAGGTTCTTTGTTATTTCCTAGAAGGCAACCAATTAGTGTTTTCTGATCTGCACCCATATTGTCAACATCGTTTGCCAGTGCCCTTTTAAAACAAGTGCTTGGGTAGGTAAAGACCGTGGTCATGGTTATAAGAAATTAAGGTTGACTGTTGATCGGAGACAGCGGTCTTCGGTGTCAAACACGTTTTGCATCCACCCCGACCTCCATCCTACAGTTTTTCTGGTGTCATAACAACGTCACGCCACGTCACGCCACAAAGCCTCGGATTTGACGCCCTGAGAATGAGAACGGGCTGGGAAAGATTGCAGCTATGGTAAAAAATGTATGGTTAAGGTATGGTTAGAGGAAGGCAACTAAAACACTTGGTTAAGGTTGGGAAAAGATCGTGGATACGATTAATTAACAAGACTAAGGGAGTATACTTGTCAAGACGCACTACTCGTCCAGACTCGCAGCATGGCGTAATGTAATGGGATCACCAAATTTATTATAATTCCTCCTGCAGGGGACATGAATGTCATCCAACAGTTGTTGAGATATTTCACTGGATAAGTGAAAAGAAGGGATCATTTTCAGGGTTTACACTGGAAGTAATATTAGTACAAGGAGAGGCTCTTGACAGGAGCTGAGTAGTGAGTCTAACTTTAGTACAGCTGCAATGGTGTGATGTCACACCATCCCAGTGGTTGCAATGCAAGTGATATACCGTATATGTGATCACAGTTCCAACACGATATTTAATATTAGAAAAACATGTTCTGTTACGCACATGTTAAATCATTTCCCACCTAAACAAACAAACAGGACTAAAGAGGCAGCATGTTAATTCCTTTCAAATACTAATTAACAAGTAATTTCATATATAATGGTATACATTATGCCATTTTTGTGCCTGATAATCCTAGATGCCACTGTGGTAAGGTGACAAGTCTAGACAAACATTATACAAGTACGAATATGAGTGCTTTTTAAGAACGTCTATAAAAATCTAAGTTTATTGGTATAGCAGTTTTTAAGTCCAGGGTTACAATGTGCTTCACACAACTGTAACTAACAAATAAAACATGTCCTTGTAAGTGCCATCATGCAGACAACATTGGGGTCTCTACTCTTTTATAATCAGAGCCTGCATTGTCTGTAAAATCACTTTGTCCTTTTGTGCCTGAAATACTCACCTGGCACTTGAGGAACACCTTGGCAACGGTACTCACAGCAGCCAATGAGGAGAAAGAGCAAACACTAAACACGATCGCTTTTTCCACTTTACAAACGGCAGTCCGACTACAGGTAGCGATGTGAGAAACTCAAAATACTTTGCTTTGTTTGTCTGCTTCACACACATGAAAGTAAGTTGTGTCATCTCTGCATTGGTGTTAATAAGCTGCTGTTATCGACGGTGACTCATCCAGGTGTCTAAACATAGCAGCAATAGCTGTTAACATTCAAAGCGTGAAACATCATTAACACGTTTAACACCTTCTTAGTTACATCCCCGTGGTGTTATTAATTACTTTAGACATATTTATGAATGGTAGCCTACGGAGGAAATAGAGACAGATATCCACATACTACAATTCCTCACAGGCGTGATCACAATCGGTAATATTAGCTGGTGCCGTGCACACTGTGCGTTAAGTACAGAGGAGACTGTTAGCCTAGCTTAGCATAAAGGCTAGAGGCAGGGGGAAACAGCTAGCCTAGCCCCCAGTCAACACCTCTAAAGCTCACTAATTAACTCGTTGCATCTTGTTTCTCTTATCGGTACACAAACAGAAAGGTAAAAATGATCATTTGCGGTTTAAGGGCAAGTTAAATGCCGTAACTGTTGTGGGGTGAAAGGGAGACTTTATAAAATGAGATTAAATGGATAGTTTGGTGTACTCTCTGTATAGCTGTCATAGCTGTATAGCTGTTACCGCGTTACTCAAGAACCCTTTGCTAAAATGAGCAAAGGTTCTCCTGACTCGCTTGTGTTTATTACAAGCTTTATTAATCCCATTTACTGAATTTCATTACATGCTCCAGTGGTGCATTCATGCACTCCGGTAACTCTGCCTTTAAGACAGCAACCTCTTTAAAGAGTAATGTGCTGGATTTCTTACTTATTGTACATTTTTGGAGTCATATAAATGAGGCTGTTTGAAAAGGAAAATATGTTTTCAAAGCCATATATACAACATACGGTGAAAAAGTAGACATTTTGAGTCATGCTGCCAAAAGGTAATTTTGTGCAGCCCTTCATGTCATGCTTCCCAGACCCTGACACATTACACTGCACAGCAGGAGGTGGTACTGAGTCAGAGCTTTAGACCTTTGGTCATTTTCTTTGCCAGATTTGGAGTCAGTTTCATCAATTTCATCATGGTGAACTATTTGTGTCGCTGAGTCCATACTTTTCCAAACAGCACTCGCAATCATGACAGAGTGTATTTTGTGCAGCGAGGAGGCAGGACGTTACAGCCACATTTATCACAAATAACTCATTCATATGCGGCGCTCATTTTAGGCAGGAGGATTGTGTTTTTTGGCTGCCGATAAGATGGAGGGGATGTCAAACTGTGTGAGACTGATGTGCTGTGGAGCGGTCCATCAATTCAGATGAGTCCTTCCTCACTTCCATCATCATCAGCAGCCGGTGTTTCTACTGGCACATGCAGGAATATTTGTCACAGAGCCAGAACAGATTCAGCTTGAAAGAATGTGTACGGAAAGTTATTGCTACTAATATTTGGCAATTTCATGGTGAAACAGGTAGCTAACGCCTGTCAAGTTTACCACCACAGCCCGTACCAATGTGCCAGTGTCTCCTTGGGTTGCCAACCTAAACATTCACTTTAATGAAAGAAGGCACCAAATACACATTATAAGTTTTGCTAATGTGTTTGCTTCTTGTCTGTTTTAATTAGAGGTGCTGAATACAAGATTGGGAGCATTTCTATTGCCTCCACACGGCTCTCAAAATGGCGACGACTGAGCTGGTGGCTCGCAGCTAACGGTGCTAACAGTGAAAACAACAACAACAGTGCTGACAGAGCTAACAGTGTTAACCTGAGAGGGAACTGGGTGGCGGGTGCTACGCTTCTACGTTATCAGCTATAACTGCCGTATGAGAGCAGTGCAGAACAGCAGCCGTGAGCTAACCAGTGGGGCACTTTCACATGCACTAAAAGCATGTCAAGCCAGGCTATGTCAACAAAACACAGAAGCTCTGATTACAACACACACAGAGGGAGAGTGACTTCATTCTCTGCTCAGGTAGACATTACTCCTCTATATCTTTACATAGCAAATAGTTGTTTGCTGCTATATTAATACTCTGGATATCAAACAGAGAACCTTTAACATATTACTGTAATGCTGCTGTTTAACATCCAACATTCAAGATGACAGCAAACTATTGATGAGCGCAAAATAGACACATAATCACCCCATTGTGCATCCCTATGGACCGCTATAGGGCTATAGGAAGAAGGCTAATGTCAGGACATTTTGAATATGACCAAAGACCTGTTGCGTGTCTCGACTTCCCTTTAATTTCACAACAACAGAAGGAAGTGGAGTTCATTGCAATGAAAATGTGGAGGATGTGCACAGCGAGTCTGACCGGGTACTGCCTGAATCATGTTAGCATTATCAAAGGGAGTGTAACCACCTGTCGAGTAAAAATGAGCACATGCCCTGCATCAACGCAGGAAAAATACTTGCATCCCACACTGTGATGTGCAGTAAAGTCTGTAAAAATTTGGGGATGTCCAACTCTGATATGTAAAGAGTTTGGAGGGAGGGCATCTTGGCTTTTTTTTTTCCTATTGTGCTTATTTTTTTCATGATTTTGAAACCTAATTTTATATATTTGACGATTTCTGTAATAATCCAAATTTGGCTGGGTGGTTTCTGTGGTGTGACAAACTCAGAACACATATCTATTTTTGATTTACCCTGACTGTTGAGTTACGTTTGTAATTTAACAATGGAATAGTAACATAAACACGGTAACATTATTTAGTAAAACTATGGGTAGGATATGGCTTAAAGAGATTAATTGTTTGCAGTATGCACCGACCAATGGTTTGAATGGGAAATGCCAGCAAATTTGATGGAAAAATACAGTTTTTTATCACTGGCTACATCTTCACTTCTCTTTATTCTTTTAAAATGTATAGTTTTTTTATGTTTTGGTCATGTTTTTTAGTCATTTATGCACAGTATGTGTTTTGGATGTAAGACCTACATGCATTGAGCTATTAAGATGAGAAAGATTACTGAAAATGTATACAATCCAATTCTAGCTCTATTATGACAGTATCCATCTTTTCACATTTTGGTACAAAGACACCATCCTGCTGCTTCATATCAAGTATTTTACGCATTGATGATTGGGCTACTTTTGGGAAGACTTGTTTGTTGTTGCAAATTTCCTAATCATTCTTGCATAAAGGGTGTCCCCAGGTTCCCTTGACCCAGATTTAGGAAACAAACAGTTGAGGCTCGGGGAAATCACGAAGCTAGTGAATGTTTTAATGGGAGTAATTCCATAAAACATGTGTAAGGATTTCATGTCTGCAGGATTCTATGTGTTTTTTTTAGGGGCCTTTTTTGTCAAGTATGCATACATTTGCATGAGGTGACTTACCGAGTAGCGAACCTATGAGGATGAAGACCTGGATGGTGGTGGTGAAGTCCCGGTAGGCTTGCTCTCGGATGAGGCGCTGCTGCTCATCCAGCCCGGTCCCCTCGGCAGCTGGACTGCTGTCCCAGCGCGTCGGAGGGCTCGACGCGTTCAGGAGATCCAGCCAGAGGTGCGCTGCTGTCAGATTGGCTGCACCGTCTCCGACCGTCGCAGCCCGGCTCCCACGATCCATGTCGGTTCACCCCCGCGGTCCTCACGGTGTTTTAAGAAGGTTGTCGGGATGTCAGCAGCCAGCGTTGGAGGGGCATTTCTGTGGGGATGATGCTGATGCAAAAAAAAAATCTACAAAACACAGCTTGCATGCAGAGGTGTCAGTGTGAGGACACAGGCAGGCTGCCAGCAATGAGATGTTTTGTTAGTAAATATGTCTGATAAATCAGGAAAAAACATGGTGATATGATCACACATACATCAAAGGAAATAAGAAGCTGCATGACCCATAATCCCCCAATGCGGTTGCATGGCAGAAATCAGTCAGTGAGATCCGTGCGCAGTGATGCTCCTCTCTGACACCCAGTGCACCGAAAACCACACCGGGCTGCGAAGTGTCCGTTCCGGGAAAAGAAGCTCGCAGCACCGGGAACACACCACCATCAACTCTCGCCGTCCGGAAAAAAAAATTATGTGTCTGTCAAGGCTGATAGTCCGACTGCTGCTGCCAATAGCGCTGTGAGAGGCTGTTAATTGGTAGACTGGCTGTGAGGGGAGCCTTGCTACTGAATATCTCACAGCGTGAGGTGCAAGACTGGAGAGGAAGAGCCCCTCCTCTTCATATGGCACCAAGAAACTCCACTGAATCTTATGAATGACAAGAAGGGGAGGAAGGGGAGTGTGGCCGAATTACACACTGATCAATAATGCTTAATGGAGAGAAACATCTGTTATACTTACAGACAATATTATTTATCCAGCTGCATGATTATGCATTTTCTAATAATAAAGCACACTATCAGTGTGTGTTTGTCAACCCCAAAAGGTGGTTTTCAGATATACAAAGGTAAGCACACATTACATGCATGGGGGTTTAACCTCAACAACAACCCTGCTGTTGTCTTGCTCAGACTGTTTTCTCACAGCAGCTTGTGACATTCCTCTTTGGTTTGCTGAAAATACCAAAACAGGAGAGAGGTCATACCTCAGTAAAACAAAGCAGTATTTTATCATTTACTTTATATTTAAATTAGGGCTGTCAAACAACTAAGTTATTTAATTAATCGCATGATTGTCCATGATGTATCGCACATTATTTATCTGTTCAAAATGTACCTTAAAGGGAGATTTCTCAAGGATTTAATACTCTTATCAACATGGGAGTGGGCAAATATTCTTTCTTTAGGCAAATATATGTATATATTTATTATTGGAAATCAATTAACAACACAAAACAATGACAAATATTGTCCAGAAACCCTCACAGGTACTGCATTTAGCATTAAAATCAAATCGTAACATGGCAAACTGCAGCCCAACAGGCAACAACAGCTGTCAGTGTGTCAGTGTGCTGACTTGACTATGACTTGCCCCAAACTGCATGTGATTATCATAAAGTGGGCATGTCTGTAAAGGGGAGACTCGTGGGTACCCATAGAACCCATTTACATTCACATATCTTGAGGTCAGAGGTCAAGGGACCCTTTTGAAAATGGCCAGTTTTTTGGAGCATTATTTAACCACCTTTGCAACAAGCTATATGACATGATCGATTGCGGTAATGCCTTTAAGAAATTAGTGGGGTTCAAACAGATTTGCATCAATGCGTTATTATTACGTTAAGTTTGACAGCCCTAGTTTAAATTAATAGCAGTGAATCCATTTGTCTCCTTTGTGTAGGCCAGCGAGAAACCCCCGAGGAGATGCTGCTCACATGGACCCAGTGAAGAGGAACAGCTCAAGATCAATGCAAAAAAAATGACGTCATATATACTGTGAAATAAACCTCTCTGGAGCAGGAATAGAATTAGAAAATTCCCTCTAAAATGAAGCAGAGATACAAAAATCTTAACTCATTCTTTCTAGAGCTGCAACTAACGATTATTTTCATAATCTGTCAATTATTTTCATAATCTGTCAATTATTTTTTCAATTAATCGATTAGTTGTTTGGTCTATAAAATTACAGAAAATGGTGAAAAATGTCGATCAGTGTTCCCCAAAGCCCAAGATGATGTAATTGATTATCAAAAGTGTTGCCGATTAATTTAATAGTTGACAACTAATCGATTAATTGTTGCAGCTCTAGCTAAATACATTCACTGTATTCCAATTTCAATGTCTGTCTGCTATTGGCTCAACAAATAAAGTAGGGCTGCCCCCTCTTAGTCGATTAATCAGTCGTTTTGGTCTTAGTCGACTAAGATTTCTTTTGTCAATTAGTCATGTTTCATGCTGGTCGACTTATTTCCAAGAAACCTCTGAACACATCTCTGGTAAACA
The DNA here is from genome assembly GCA_916701645.2 of Sebastolobus alascanus. NCBI lineage: Eukaryota > Metazoa > Chordata > Actinopteri > Perciformes > Sebastidae > Sebastolobus > Sebastolobus alascanus. Next base: position 1,914,772 of record CAKAOJ020000038.1, read on the forward strand.
CAAGATTTAAACTGGTGCTTTTGTGTGAGTCTTTGTGGAGAAACTCAGTTTTACAGATCTGTCGATTAAATCAACTAATTGATTAGTTGACAAAAGTGTTGGTCGACTAAGAATTTTTTTTTTGTCGAGGACAGCCCTAAAATGAAGTCTTTTCCTCCATCGTGTGATTTAGAAAGGTGCTGTGCATGTCCGCACTAAGAGAGATGTCTTTGTCTCCAACTTCAGAAACACACTCTCTCTCTTTCTTTGATGCAGACTACATTGTTAATAAAATCCCTCAGAGAAAAGCTTACATCATCAAAGTAAATCCACTTTCCTTTGAAACAGCCCTTCATGTAAAAATTCCAAGGTTTTGAGCTTTAACATGGGAATAAAACCGCAACAGTGGGATTAATGTTCATTTAAAACACGTGCTTTTGGTTCACAATCTTTCATCATGACGTGTTTCACATTACATTGTATGTGACAAAACATATCTCACATTATGTGTACGAGACATCATGGATAAATGTAGGAAGGCTGAGCTACCACTAGATGTCAACATTAACACACATGATAATTCATGGAGGTTATTCTAGGTGAGTATTGAACATCACTGCTGTACTTTTAGACTCTGAACACCCACACAGGTGTCGTCAGTTATTCTGGCCGATTCGACCTCTGCTCAGGTTGAGGTGGGCCGGAGTCACAAATCTTCATCTACTAATAAGAATGATAAAGGTGTAATTTGTGCTGCCCTAAGGTGCAACAGAGCCAACAGGAGACTCGGGAAAATGTCACTCGATTAGTCTCTACACGCCCTGAGCAGAGGTCTAATCAGCCTGATTAACTGAAAACACCTGTGTGGGTGTTCAGAGGCTTTAACCGTATCATAATGACACTGATTGGTGTCAGAGGAGGCATTATAAATACAGGTTGAAACTATGAGATGATGCAATTGATGATCAGCTTAGTGAAAGACTTTAATTCATATAGAACAACACGTAGGGCTGCAAGATTATGGCCAAAATGATAATCACGATTATTTTGATCAATATTGAGATCACGATTATTCATCACAATTATTCATTGCTTTTAGCGACAAAATATTATTATTGCACTTTCAGGCCTAAATAAACAGAGCACTGCAGCGCCATGACAGCTCCCCAAAAGTGAAGCCAAAATAATCTTGATCGCCGATTAATTTATCTTGAAGCGCTCGATCATGTTCATTTAATTGTGGGAAGTCAAAATCACGATTAATATTCGATTAATTGTGCAGTCTTTAATATTTAGTTTACTAAACCTCAACAGCAGAGATATCACAGTATTATTAAAAAAACAAAAGAACAGTAAGTACAGTATTGTCTGCAGTTCAAGTTAAGTTTTACTTTCATACCCAGAGCTTGGCCATATAGTAGAAATCAATCTTCTTACATTAGTAAGAATATTTTTCTGACAGTATTATTATATGGCAAATGTGCACAGAATCACATGTAAAATAATCATATTAATGTTCAATGCAAAACGGTAACACAATATGATCTCAGTCAAAGTCAATAAAATATATTATTAAATAATTGCTCAGCAGTTTTCAAACCAAACACTAAATAATGAATCAACAACAGTAACAACAGTAACAACAGTATCAACGATACTGGGAATTCAGAATGATAATAGTGCAATTGACACAGAGGCAAGGAGTGTTCACATATTTTAGAATCAGTATTATTGTTATTCCCTTTTTTATTAATAATACCTTCTCTTATCCCTTTTATTGTAATACCTTCTAATCTTGTATGATCCTTATTTTATGTTTTTGTCACATATGATCTTTGCCTGTTTTTTGTTATTATTTTGAAGCACACTGAGTCTACGCCTGCACGTTGTATATGTGCTATATAAATAAAACTTGTTATAATATACAGTATGTAGGGAGACATAGGTTGTTTTCACAGCAGACAACTTGTCATGTGATCGTAGGAAAACACAGCTGTATTTAATAACAGTAATGATGGCTACATACCATTTAGATGCATCAGGTCCAGGGTCCTGGTATTGTGTGTGCTCGCTCACTGTCTCGCCTTAGTAGTGGAATACTTAAATGGAACAGACGCATCATTATTATTGGAGCTAATGGGGAAAAAAAGCCTGTTGCAGAGTTTGCTTCAGAAAAGTCATTAAACCCAAAGCTTCAACATAAGAATACTCATACAGTATCATTTAATACCCTTTTGATAATCCCATTCATTAGAATCTAAAGGCAAGGTTAAGCATTACTAATGACCGCCATTCTGGGATGCTTGATGCACTCGATGCAGCACTGCTTGCTATAAAGCACTCTTGTTGTTCAAGTGTCTCTTGAAGAACTCCTGGACTCGTTCCCACAGGTCCAGCTGGGCCTCGGCGTGGGCTTTTGGCTCCCCACCAAACACCACATCAGTCCCGACTGCTCCGTGAAACCCAGACGGACAATACGGCATGTGAGGGACTTCCAAAAAGTGCCCAGCTTTAGGGTACGACACCACCTTAAAAGACTCTTTGCCATGATTTCTCAGCGTTGCAGCAGCCTGCTTGGCAAAAAAAGCACTGTTCCAGTTGTGGTCATCTTCAGAGACCGCAAACAGGAAGTGGCAGCTGGCACGTTCAATTGGAATCAGTGACGACCTGTTCTTTTCCAGGGAAGGGTCAGGTAAGGCATCGCGTATATCTACAAGCCCAGAGTCTGTGATTTTAACATTCTCTATGACAGGGGGAAGCGGAGGTATAACTAAGTCTTTGTAGTGCAAAGGGATCACAGTGTTTGCATTGCAGGCATTAATACAGACGGTCGCTGAGATCCCAGAGAGGAACGATGACATGGACAAAGCCAAACCGGCACTGTGAGAGATTGATAGGATGCCAATCCCAGGACCTTTAACCTGCACAGAGAGGTATTGTGTTAATAATCATGTTTAGATTATTGTACTAGAGCTGCAACGATTAGTCAACTAATCGATTAGATAAAATAAAATAATATATAAAATTAAAATAATATAAAAAATTGTTCAGATCAATTTTCTGTCCACTGACTAATCAACTTATCATTTTAGCTTTATAATTATGGCTTTGTGCCATCAGAAAGTACCCAGTAGATGGCAATATTGACACAGTAAATTCAAATATGGGCCTATATCTAACACATTCTCACTTTATATGTTATTAATTAATTGGACACATTTTCACAATATTAACAATAAGTGCATAACAACGTTTTGGGAAAGACGAGATTCTAATATTATAAATGTGATTATTTTACCGTTTTAATCTTCAATACTAACCTCTGGATGTCTCCTCAGGTATGTTACAGCCTCCTCAAAGTACTCCAAATCCAAATTTTTGGGTTTTCTTGGTAAATCCTCGTAGCCCATATAGGCCAGTGCCAGAACAACAAAACCTTTATTTGCCAAGAGGCTGGCTCTGGGCTCAGTAAGACGGCCACCAAATGTGTACATATCCACAATTCCAGGGAATGGACCCTTTCCTGGAGAAAACAAGAAAATAAACAGGGTAGGGGAAAGTTAAGTACAACACTGACGATCTCTCAGGTATCATCAACAGTACACAACTAACCTGGCGGTATGAAGAGGACTCCTCGTATTCTTCCCTCTTCCACAGGTATTCTCTTCATCCCCTCTGTCATGTATCCTCTCTCGTTGGTTTCAGACGCTAAGACCTCACCAGACTCTCCACTCAGTGCTTCTATCTCCACCAGTGTTGGGCTGAGCACATTCTTCTTCAGGAGTTTACTGTGTGGAGTCTCCGGAGCCATGGCCCAAAACAAACCCATGGGCTCCACTCCGGTGTAACTTCCTCCCAGAGAGGGTGCACGGCAGACATCCACCTGGCCAGTTTCATCTGCTTTGTACAGGGCAGAAGCCTTGAAAATCACCCCTCTGTCATCAACTAGTTTGGACCTCAGTTGAACTTGTTTGTGAGGAGCGAGTCCCTCTACTTTGACCTGCACCAGTTTGTCAAAGAGACAACGAAAGCTGGGGAGAATCTTCAGGCGGATCTGTGAGTAAGCCATTTCAGCTCTTCTCGATGGGAGCACTGACTCACTGTAATGGCCTGAATGTCCTTTCCCTTTACTCAGGCCTTTATTTTAGTCTTGTTGGTACAGCTATGTTGTCACTGCATCTGTCAAGGCAATCAAGAATTTAATGAATGCCATAGCTTTCACAAAAAAATCACGTCAGTGTATCAAATGTCATCTTATTCATTAAAACATTCAATAAACTGTCAAAATAGTGTGACTGAGAAATGTTGTTGTGTGGATTTTCACAAATCTTCTTCTAATTAGAATATTTTAACATTTACACACAAGTTTTTTTAATTTATTTTTTTATCTTGGGACCCAATATGTATATTTATATCCCAGGCACCTAAGCTCATGAATGTGTAATAATTCACCATTATATCTACATTAGCCTGTTATCAATAAAGACAGAACTTTTCATTAAATTAAAAAAATAATTATAACTATTATGTTAACAGGGCCATCTCAAAAGTTAACCAGAAGCAAAGTCATGACATAAAACATGATGTATTCTGTATAGAATAGATGTACAGATATTAAGGGACAGGTAAGAATAGTCATGAGTTTACCTGACCAAATGTATACTGCATGAAGACACACCCACATAATTAAAGCTCCATAAAAGAAAGTCACACGAGCAGAACTTAGGTGTTAAATGTGTTTTGGAAGACGTGACGTTGTTGTCTCTGTAAGTTAGCTAGCTAGCTAACTGTTAGCTAGCTGAGAAATGTTGTGAGGGTCTTCAGTTAAAGGGGAGAGTGTCATTCAGGGACACCTAACTGGGTGAAAGGTCAACGTAACAGAGCTCACTATTCTGCAAATGTAAAAAGAACCAGCGACGAGTTTTTAGCAACTATATCATGAAAGCTAACTTACGTTACGGATGAATTCCTCCTGAAGATTATAGCTAGCTAACGTTAGCTCAACTAAGTTAGCTAACGGTTAACTAGTTAGCAAGAAAGTAACTTTGCAGGTTTGAGCTTGTTTGTGGGTTTTCTTTTAGCTTACCGCCTTTGTTTTAAACAAACTGGTTATCCGTAGACTAGTTTGGGTCGTACTGTAAATACCTATCAAAAATATGATCTCCCACCAGCCAGAAAATGAGTGAAAAGCTCACCTGTAGTGTTGCAACCAAGAAGCATGTTGTATACAGAAACAACCATGAAGTGGGAGGCAACTGGGCGCAACCACTTTGCAAAGAAGGGGGGGAACCGGTTTTTTTTTTTTATAAGCTGCCTCTGGTGTTTGTTTGCGTAATTAGTGTACTGCTTTGTTCACTCATTGTATGTCTAAATATTAATTAAAAATAAACGTATTAAAAATAAAATCTAAGGAGAAATTTGTGTGGAAGTACGACAAGGAAAGCAGGGATTTATCCCCCCTTTGGAATGTAACCGTCCATATATTTGGCAGTTGACACTTTTTTTTTTATTATCATAATTTTGTATTGAATTCTTTCAACAATACATTTTACATGGAACAAGAGAATGAAGATTTTACATCATAACTCATAAATCATCAATATATGACATGGACAACATGAGATTAAAGACAGAAAAGAGATAAAATAAAATAACATAAAATTAAAATAAAAACATAATAAATAAAAATAAGCAACAATGACATTTAGTACAAGGGAAATGACCAGATATTTTAAATTTATATAGTTCATTTGTTAATATTTTCTTTACATAACAATTTTTTGTATATTTGGGATGTCAAAATAGCTTTTTTGTTTGTAGTGATCTTGGAAACAGAGACAAAGAGATATTGCAATTCAACACAAAATAAGTGGAAATTTGGGGTTGTTTGAAGCACTCTAGCTTTATGTATATGGTATTTACCAACAAGACATAAAAGCTTAATAGCATTGTTAATAAAATGAGATTTTGTATTACAGTTCAAAAACAGGACCATGTCTTCCAATATTGGTGTTAATATATTACAGTTTGTATAAACCAGTAGGGAGACTTCGACCCAGAACTCTAGAGAGAATGTACATTCATAGAATGAGTGAGATATGGATTCAGATTCTATTTTACAGAAGGAGCACCTAGGAGATATGTCTGCTTTACATTTATGTAAAAACTTATTGCATGGGTAATATCTGTGCAATATCTTCATGTGGACCTCTTTTATTTCATTTGGAATGAGGAACTTATTTGGGCAGTTGACACTTGGCACCATGCAGGGCACCAATGGGAGATTAGCTTCGTTCAAATATGAGATAAAATGAAATAACGATTTAATTTTACCATGTAATAATTATATGCCAGCAAAGGTCGACTCAGGAACCTGTACATGTTTGTATTGAGGTGAAGCAGCCACTAGATGTCAGCATTGGCACAGAGTATTAATTTGAAAGGTCAAGTCGCCCTTCCTGTACAAGAGTAACATTTACTTTTGATCCCCTTACACAGTATATGGTATTTGGAGTATGCTCTAGTGTTATCAGCATGAACACAGTCAGACAAGGACAGTAGCCTACATGATAGGAAACTAATTTACACCACATGTTCCCCTGGATAGGTTATCTGATTAGTTGGACCACCTTGCTGCATATATTTACATAATAATGAGCAAAATGGAAGGACACTGGGCTCAGCTGCCTCATGTTTATCTCTAGGCTATACCTGCTGTGGGTGTCTTCATCTCAGGGGTTCTTTTAGGACTCAATGACATTTCAAGGTGTTTAGCAGGAGTTTTATCCAATTGTCAATCATTGGTTGACCAGTGCCAGGGCTTCAAACCCTCTGGGATCATGAAGGGAGTTCATAGATAAAGAGGGGAAATTAGAACAGGAGGGGGATGTAAGTAGAAACAAGGGAGGGAGCCAACATTAACTGGAATTGGAGAAAGTGAAAGTAAAAGTGAATTTACTTGTAAACATCTGACAATTTTCCAATGAAATGAAATGTTGTGGTTTTAACTAATAGTGATCTGTTTTTGGACATTGAGGCAGCAACATCCTAGTATGCATTTTTACATTTAGAGCAGCACCTCTTTAGTCATTGCTGGCGTATGAATTTCCTTCCTCCCAACAACTGTTGCATGATATGATTCATATGACTGGAGTTGACCTTTGCACCATTTGCTATGTGTAATAACATCATAACAAGTATAACAAGTACAGAGACAGATTATTTAGACCGACATTTGAAGGACAATGCAATACATATTTAAAAGTAGAAAAACAGATAAAACTGTAAAATATAAATTGAATAACAATACAATTATCATGAATACCGTCACAAAATACTATGAGCCATTAAAATAGATTCTTGTGTATGGAAAGTTACAATATAAAAAAGATTGTCTCACTTTGCTAAATACTAATATGAGTGTAGTTTCTTAAAGGTACCTATTACTTTTATTGTGAAGTGAAAATGACGAGGATAAAGGAGAGATTACTGTATGATATGGATGAAATTATTCTCACATTAAAGCCAAATTCAGTTTATATCGTCCTAGTCAACATTTCTCTATAATAAACCTTGGATGAGATATCTGCCTTATGTATTTCATGGATCCAGAAAATCAATTACCCATTAATTTTCTTTAGTACAACTACTTGGAAGACATGATTGATTCAATATTTTCTGATCTAGCTGTAGGACAGAGATGTTTGCAAATACTTTATGAACTCTCTTATAGGACTAAATAAGTGACGGCCTCTTTTGATGCTTCTTTGCAGTGACGCATTATGTTTTGCAAGGTTACTGTGCATGGTGAACTGCGGTTAGGTGCGATGAGAGATCTCACTTTCTTTCCCCTCTGAGTGAATGAAAGTAAAATTTCCACCCACTCGTTCTCTTCTTATCTTCAAGCACATTGTGCAAATACAGTGCAGTACTGTATATCATATAATGGAATAGTCATACTGCATAAGGACATTTAGATCACATGTATTCATTCACCACCTTTTGTGTTGAACAACTACTCATCTAGGTGTAGATGTAATGCATATACACAGTGTGATGATGTACTCTCTCCAGCAGCAACAGCTAGAAAAAACACATCTACTGATCTAATGAAACATCTTAGCTATAGCAACTGAAAATACTCTGTGTGAATTATCAGAGATGAAGGAGATATTGCAATGACAGTAAGAACCTTTCAGATGGTATAGCTAGATATAGATGCTTGCAAATGTATTTTAGATAAAGCAGAGGTAGACAACACATAGGAGATAACATGACAACATTGTATGATTTAGCTCAGCATGCAAACATCAGTGTATCAAAAAGTAAAACACACACACAAAAAAAACATATTAAGATAGCCACAGTCCATTGTGGACTAGCATTTAGTATTTTATCATTTTATTTTAACAGGTAACAGATAAATAGGCCTACATCACATAATCAGATTCCCTTTCATTACCTCTTGAATGTCTTTTTCACATTTACCTCTCAGGTGTTGAATTTCGTTTACCTTGAATATTAAATGACAATTTAAAGTGACAAGATTATTCAAATAGTTATGTTTTTGTCATATCAACTAAATGTATACAGTCATCATACAAGAGGTGTTTGGATAAAGATAGTTACTCTAAGAAAAGTAGGCCAAATGGACATGATTCTCAGCAAATAGTTTTGTTTTATATTATATTATATTATATTATATTATATTATATTATATTATATTATATTATATTATATTTTATTATATTATATTATACACTTAATATTTCATTATTACAGCTTGGCATCTCAGCCATTCTGCAGGTCATCACACAATGTAACTGTACATTTCTATAGGGGAATTCTCTATAATAACACAAATACCACAATACATAGGATAGGATAGGATAGGATAGGATAGCACTTTATTTATCCCGTGGGGAAATTGCAGTTTCACAGCAGCACAGATTCTAACAAAGACAGTATATAAAATAAGAATAGGACATGGCATACAATAAATAAGAATAACAAATATCCAAGGGATAAGAACACTAGTAAAATTATGTTATAAAGGTAAATAGAAGGTAAATAAATATGTGCATTATAAATAAATTATAAATAAATTATGTGCGATTGCAGTAGTGTGAAAATTATATACACGTGAACAACTTGAACAGGACAACAGGGACAGTGCAAAAACAGATGTTGTCAGAGACCACACAGTTGGCTGAGACTGAGTAGATACATGCATTTTTAGTATCTAGTGAAGACATTTGCAGTGTTCATTGTTCTGAATTTTGGTGTATTTTTTTTCTTATTTTGTCGATTTCTTTTGTCTCCTATCTGTGCTTTTATTTTGAAGTCGAGCCCCTGTGACAGATTAGGCGCCGCCCTTTCACCAGAGGTAGCCATGGAGACCGCGCGAGAGCGAGGCAGCTGGTAGAGTTCTCACAGCGAGTGTTTCCGCTCACCTAAAATAAAGAGCTGGCGAGCCGAGGAGGACAAGGAACAACGGATCACTACTGACGGAACTACACGACGAAAACATTACATTTTTTACTATTATTTTTTACCACATTCTGGTTTGGAGTTGTCGCCATTGTTTACCATCGTTAATGCCTCGATAGTGAAGAAGAGAGAGGAGGGCTCGCCGCTGGTAACCTTTACGTTGGTGAGTGTTTTTCGCCAGCTAAGCACACATAGGCCACTACGAGAGCTCTTCTCTTTCTCTTTCCCCCAGCTTCTATTTGTTGTTTATATTATTTAAAAACAGCCGAACATTGTTTTATAACGCTAGAGCAACATTTACTGATTCGTCAAGGTGAATAATGAGTTTGTGTTAATCAACTAATTAGCTTAACGTCAAGTGTTGTTAATGAAGCTAGCCACGTTAATAGGCTGTCTGTTGACGTCAGGGACGTTGGGATTCATTTCTGACATATATTCAGTTGGCTTTAAGTTTTTATCATATACAGTAACACACCCTTTGCTTGACAAAGTGCTTAGAAATACAATAAAACAAGAAAACCGGCTCGAGTAGCTAGTTAGTACAGTCTGTAACAGTTAACTGCTGTAACGTTACTGTAGTGTAACACAACAGTTCAAGATTCAAGATTCAAGATTCAAGATGTTTATTGTCACGCCGGTTATACAGGTACAACCGTGTGAAATACTTTTTTGCTGGGAAGCTCCATTAAGAAAAGAAACAGTAGGATAAGTAGCAAAGAATAACATAATAAAATAAAGTAAAAATAAAATAAAAATAATAGTGTATTTACAATAATATACAGTATAATAATAATAAAGGAAGGAAATATGGTGAATGCTAAATATATACAAGTATTGCACAGGCATTTTTTTTTATTTTATATTGCACAGAGGTATGTATTGAAGTATTGCACTTTTTTATTGCACTTATTTACTGTACATAGTGAGAGAGAGGGTGTTTGGGGGTGCGATTATCGGTTTAACAGTCTGATGGCTGTCTGATGGTTGCTTGACAAAGTGCTTAGAAATAGAATAAAACAGAAAACCGGCTCAAGTAGCTAGTTAGTACAGTCTGTAACAGTTAACAGCTGTAACGTTACTGTAGTGTAACACAACAGTTATTGTACAGAGCACAGTTAATAAACATTATAGCACAATATCTGGATTATTTATGGTGTTTGGACATTAGACCAGCTGAGACAATAATATAACAATTGTATTGTAGAATAGGTTTTGTCTTTGTTTTTGTCCTGTGTGTGTGTGTGTGTGTGTGTGTGTGTGTGTGTGTGTAGTCCTGGCAGCCCACCACACTCTTTGTTTAAATAGCTCGCAGTACAGTTGCACGTGTCGAAGCGTGTGACTCTGCTTTAGAGCTGCCCATGAAGCCAGTAAGACCACGTTTCAGTACACTTCCAGGGATGTATTATTGAGTTATTGAGGGTCCGTCCTGCTCAGATATTCCTAACAGTGTAATTTCCCCACTCCCTCCCTTATGTTCCTCTGAGAGTTTGAGTCATTTCTTGTTAGCTGGGCAGGGTAAGATAAGACACTTAACCACAGCAAAGTGCAGGGAAGTCCAAAGGTGAGCTGTTGTTTATCATCGTAGTGGAGATCAAAGATGAAATATACATTATCAGTGAGAGTTTGGTGTGCTGTGACTAATAAAGGGCCAACCCATGTTTTGATGAAATTGTTGTTGTTGTTGTGAGAGCTGGCGTGGACGATATGATAATGTATTTGCCACACTATTTATACTGTGGAAGGTAGCGGTTCGTACTTTACAGTAGGGGTGTAAGAAAAGGTTGAATATCGCAATATTATGTTTTGTGATACAGAATCAATTCTCAAAAACACTGTATCGATTTTTAATTAATATTTTACATGCAGAGATTAACTGACTGACTAACTCAGTCAATACTTTATTTGATTTGCAAAGAGATGCACCCTCTCAAAGTAGTGCTATGATGTTGGATGTTACAGCTACTGTAATACATACAAATGCAGATTCCTCTGTTCTGATTGCATAAAAAAGAAAACTTTTTCTTACTCAGATTTTCTGCATATGGTGGTGTGTTCTTTATACAGTTTTCCTAAAATTAGATTTAAAAAATCTATCGACTTACTTATGGTATCACAATTTATCGCTATATATTGAATCGTAACCCCTGTATCACGATACGTATTGTATCACCAGATTCTTGACAATACACAGCCATACTTTACAATAAGTTTGGATTTTAGTTTGAATTTTACATCAGTGCGACGCAAAGTAATTTCTCAGTAGATTTCTGCCATGGTGGCAGGTGACCTGAGATTTTTACCGGCCCCAGCCAACATTTACCTTGTATTTGGCAGGTGGCAGATGCTAATCTAATTCCCTGCCCACAAGTATAAAACCCACCGTCAGTGAACATTGTCCCGTTAGTGGGCGACTTTGTCGAGCAGGACAGTGATGAAAGACCAAATGTAAAAACTGACCAAACAGTATGTTGTTTGCACTTAGTCATTGCTCCACTTTGTCCCTGGAAATTCAGCCAATAAGATGTTTGATGGCAACTGTCGTTTTATGTGTGTTGGCGTGCCTGCTTCCATTATTTCCTGGTATTTTATTATGTTTTTATCTAAGTGATCAACAATGCCCAATGCTTGCGTATTAATTTAGAGGCAGCTTATTTTTTATATTTTTTTATGACTTGATTCAAACCTAAAGATGTCTTTCACTGCAGAACTCATTATGGAGTTAGTTTTTTAAGTGTCACAATCACTCATTTGACTCCCATTGTTCGGATCGGCTTGTTTTGTTCTTACACATTGTACACACTCTGGCTCTCTAGCAGATATACAATGGGCAGCTTTAATGGTTCTCAATTTAAAACCCATTGTGTGACTGCAGTGAGATTTTTTTTTACAACTCCCAGTCCAGCATTCAGAGGCTTTTTTTCAGTTTGACAACATAGCTTAGAGAAAACATCTTGTGAGTACAGATAAGAACACTGTGTTTGGCTTCAATCCCATTCTCGGCTTTCCCCACCTTTCACCACTGTCAACATAACATATGACAGTGTTTCTCTTGTTTCATCTTACTTCTCCCCTCAATTTTTCAGTCTGTTTCTGTCCCCCTCCTTGCGGCAGAGCAGAGGGATGCTTGGGCGCTGTGGGGCTTAACACTACATAATGCTTCATAACAAAGGGTCCTTTCTGTGCTGCCATGCAGAGCCCCGTCTCTGGGCTCCCTCCACAGGCCCAGGCGGGCTCTACCAGCAGCAGCAGCAGTAGCGTTGGGGCCTATCCGGTGGAAATCTCCTCCCGGCTGTTTCTTTGGCACACTGAGTGCTCTCTGTTCCCGGACACATGCCTGGGCTGCTGCTCTCCTTGGCTCCCTTTGCATTCCAGGAGCCTCGGGCAGCTGAAAAACTGCAGTAGCAGCCTGCTGGCTGGCTGCTCGTCTCACTGGTGTCTGAAGTGGAGGGTTGCGTAGTTTTTTCCCCAAGTGGAGGACTAAACAGACAAAGTATTTATGCTGTGAAAAACTCCAATTTCTTAATGAAATGGGCCGAAACATGGCCGCCTACACAACTGAGAAATAGCCTTGCTATTTTTAGCAACGTCATTTAGGCCTGCAAGTAATGATTATTTACATTATTGATTTATTTTTGCGAGTAGGTAACATCTTGTTTGTTTGACCAACAGTTAAAATCGCAAAGATATTCACTTTACAATTACATAAAACAAAGAAAAAAGCAAATCCAGTGTCATGTCCTGTTGCTAGTATGAAACAAGGAAGTGGTCTTGTTCTTCTGTATGAAGCCAGTAAGTGTTTGCCTTTCTTGAAACATCTGTGCGTATGAGCTGACGTGTTTCGTGTCATTACATGTTTTATCAAATATGTTAAAGAGGACCTATTATGCTTATTTTCAGGTTCATACTTGTAATGTGGGTTCCTACTAGAACATGCTTTAATGTTCAAAAACACTTTATTATTCTCGTACTGGCTGTGCTGCAGCACCTCTTTTCACCCTCGGCAGTTCAGGAGCAGTGTTTCTATGGGAGAGAGTAGCTCCCTTTGGCGTAGACTTTGTAACTTTGCAGACCTTTTACATACACAAAAAAACTATATAACACACTAAAGGAAAGGGAAAAAGCGTAATAGGTCCTCTTTAAGTCAGTCTAGATCATTTTTTGCTTTCTGCTTGTATTTGAATTCCTTTCAGTAGCTTCTGTTGGTGCTTCCCGTTTGATAAGATATATTATATTCTGTCACCGATCCTGTTCCAGTGACATTAATATAACTGCGAGTAGTCATACTGTAATGATAGCTTGAATGTCAGCCATTAAGAATGACATTGCAATGATACTGATAGCTATTTAAACACACACTGTTTGACTGTACATACATCAGTGGCACTACAGGCCTGAACGCCGATGTTACCTGGCTACACGCAGCTGCCGGCAGGAAGTGTTTGTTTACGTGGTTTGACACCAAATTTTGTTCCAGGAAACACAAACTGAAACTCTTGAAGTTTTAAAATAGCAGCTCGTTCTTTAATGTGATCCGTCAGGCTCGACATCTTTGGCAGCGTCTGACAAGAATCCAACACAGTTAGAAAGTTGACATCAAAACTTGAAGTATTTTTGTGCTTTCTTTGGCTGTCAACCTGCCTGCTGTGTTATTAATCAATTAAATGCATTCATCATACAGTCGGCGCATTAAAAGATCTTTCCTTTTCGGGCTCCGAGCTATCTTGTTCCAGCTAATTGGAATGCTGTGTTTTGTGGGATACCTTAGCGCAGATTTAATGACTTTTTCCTTTTCTCAGACGCTCTTGTGTGGAAGCAATTGAGCTAATTCTGCTTAAGTTTTCACTTTGCCGGTCAATAGTCTGCCCTCAGCTCTCTCAGGAGGTCAGCACTGCATTAGAACTGCCATCCCAAGTGGTTATTTAGATCCCAAACGAGTGAACAAAACATATTTTTTTGTGACTTTTGTTTGTTCTTGATATTTATAAGACGTTCATCTGGTAAAAGCATCATGTGAGTTACCGTAGGGCCTCTCTGTAACCCAGCAGCGCTCTGATCCCAACATGGACCAATGAGAAAGTGTCTATGGATCAAATGGCTGGCACAGAGCCCCCTGCATGTGTTTTTGACTGCCTGCCCTTTGGCTCAACGCGGCACCCAAACTGTCCTGCCAAATCCAGCTTACGTCACTCTCTCCCAGTGGCATGCACCACATGCAGGTATGCCTCTCCATCCTGGAGACATCAGAAAGGTGGCAGGCAGTAGGGGGTCCTGCTGTTTTTTTTTTTTGGGAAATATCTTGATCTTTTGGTCATTTTAAATGTAGCCCAGTGCAGGAAAAACAACAATGAATGTGTGTTTACAGCTACTTCCCTCATCGCTGTAGTTCCGGGTCGTCCGTGGCAGTGCCAGTGGCCACGCAGCAGATCTGCAATCAAATTCACGGCTCTCTCTAAGTGCAGCCATGCCATTACTGTAGCCATTAGCTCAGCAGCCTTGTGTAGCTGTAATGGGCCCTCTGCCCTCTCTTGAGGATATGCTGCCTGCCAGCATTAAGCTAGTTCCCCCACAAAAACGCAACTACTGCTACTTCATCCCAATCTCTCTGTAGCAACATGACTATGTGCACCTGCGTCTCATTTATGTAATGATGGTGTACGTCTCGTTGTATCCCCCCAATCAACTGACAAATGCTTTTAGGAAGTTTTTTAAGTTGGTATCATGGAGAGAGATTTGTGTTGTCTGTGTTTTTCGACTGATTTGAAGGTAAAAACTCTTAATCTCCTCGCTTTTCTTTGCCGACGTCCAGCTGTTTTGGGAACGCAGTGTTTGATTTGACATTTCCATTGTTGTTTTTTGCAGACATTTAGAACAACTTTTAGTAGATGAGAACTTAAACAACATTTTGTCAGTCGGTAATGAGTGGGACAAGGAACCAAACAGAAGCTTGTTAGGCTGATAATGGCTAAAAAAACATACTCAACAGCTCATATAGTATGTTGACCATATGAGAAGCTAAAGAACATATTTCAGAAAGTAGCACCTGATGAAGTTATCTTTCCTTAAATTATCTGTCAAACTCTACTGCTTATAACAATGTGCGGCATATGGCAGCATAGCATCACAGCAGGTATGGCATCTGTTTATCACTCAACTGTAAAATGCTGCACCCTCTTTGTCAGAACTCTTTAATAAAGACATTAGACGAATCTTTGCTACAAAAGTTTTTGTTTATGGACATTTATTAGGGCTGTCAATCGATTAAAATATTTAATCACGATTAATCACATGATTGTCCATAGTTAATCGCAGATTAATCGCACATTTTATCTGTTCAAAATGTACCTCAAAGGGAGATTTGTCAAGTATTTAATACTCTTATCAACATGGGAGTGGACAAATATGCTGCTTTATGCAGGCAAAAAACAGCTGTCAGTGTGCTGACTTGACTATGACTTGCCCCAAACTGCATGTGATTATCATAAAGTGGGCATGTCTGTAAAGGGGAGACTCGTGGGTACCCATAGAACCCATTTTCATTCAAATATCTTGAGGTCAGAGGTCAAGGGACCCCTTTGAAAATGGCCATGCTAGTTTTTCCTCGCCAAAATTTAGCGCAAGTTTGAAGCGTTATTTAACCTCCTTTGAGAAAAAAAATTTCAATTTGCGTTAAAGAAATTAGTGGCGAATTTGCGTGTTATTACATGTTATTATCACGTTAACTTTGACAGCCTTAACATTTATAAATGCATATAAACAAACTAATAATGACAAATCTTAAGTTTTGTTGATAGTCAATGCTGCCCAAACACCAAGGAGTCCTAAACTTATTGAAGTTTTACTCATTTAATAATGAAGCTACAGTAAAATGCAGCTCCTCTCCTACCCATTAGGATTTTTCTTGCAAAAGTTGCACTTGTAATCACTGTTTTGGTTTGCGCTGACTCTCTCTCTCACACTTTTAGCCTCTCTCTCCCCTCTAATGCTCCCACCTCATCAGCAGCACGGATCTGTTTCCCCGTTACATCATCTACAGCGGAGTGTAATGGCTGCTTTATTTAGTTAGATCTTGTGGCGGAGCCAGAAGTGGGGATCGAGGGGAGATCAGAGGAACTCTCCTGCTGCTGCTGGTGGTTTTCAAAAAAGGGAGCGCTGGAAATTGCTGTCTGTCTGCCTGTGGGGTGGTTTAAATAGCAGGATGCCGTTTAAGGAACTAAAGTATGAGAAGAGGAAATACACATAGAGTCATTCATGCCGTCGTTATTACCAGGAAACCAATTGACACTTGATGACGTGCAGAAGGCCCTTTCTCTTCCCCTTATATCTCTCTCACTGTGTTCCCTCCTGTCTCTCTGTGTTGCTTTTGGTTACATAATCCTCGCTGAATGTTGATAGTAATCCTCCCTCCCCCCCCCTTCCTCTCTATGTGGCCTGGACAGGTTAAGCCGTAGAGGACTCTCGCTGGTCGCCGGAGGAAAAGATGTGCGATGGAATGGTAGCGTTTCAGACGAGAGCCCCGTCCTCCTCTTCCTCTTCCTCCACCTCCTCCTCCTCTCTAGCCCACAGGCTGGCTGCCTCCGCGCTTCTCCTCCTCTTCACCCTGCTCCCTCATGGTCACGCATCAGGTAAGACACAAACACACATTTTTTTTCTCTCTCCGCTCCCACATGATACACATCGACTAAACCGCCATCTTCGCCCGTCTCTTGTGAATTGATTGAGGTTATTTTCCCCTCCGTCTTGCAGGTCAGTTAGATTAAATTGGCTTCCTTTTACCCTTGGGTCGGTCAGGTTGCTCTGAAAGCGGCGGCTGAGAGCTCAATCCCACCCACTCTGTGAATCCATTCACTGCCCTAATGAGTCGCAACATTTTTCCCCCGCTATCGAGTGAAACGGAGAGATGATGCTGTCTGCGGTCACATTGCTGTCATAAGGTTTTAATCAGCCGTGACATTTAGCGTCCCCTGGGTGCTTTTAGCACAGCTAGTGAGCTCCAGTTATCGCCCCACAACAACCTTCAGATCAGGTTTTGATCTTAGATTATTATCTTTTATTGTGAGATATTCAAATTGATTTGATTGTTGCCCAGTGGAGGAACATTTGGTTCACACTTGGAAGTTAAACTCTACATAGGTAACAGAGGTATGCATCAGCCATCAGCACCTATAGAGTAGGGGTGGGGAAAAAAATCGATTTTTCTTTTAATGATTTTGAAATTGTTTTTTTAATGCCAGAATCGATATATTGACTTCATTTGAGTCTATGCGGAGGTAGAAGGAAGTTACCGCTTTTATTGTTGTAGTCAGAGTAACGTGACGTCATATCCGTTCTGTATTCGCCACTCAAAACAAACAGTAGCCGGCCGGCCGTAGCGAGCAGAAACAGGCAGATACGACAGAGCAGAAAATGGTGTAGGATCGGCGTGGATACGACCTGCACCCTCACATTATAAAACCAAAGTGGTAAACACTACACATACAGTAAAGTATGGAAACACTTTGGGTTTCACACATTGCAGGAAAAGCAGAGCTAGACATCACGGCTAAAGCTTCATGCTAACTCTGTCATGAACAGGAAACGTTATTGTATTGCGGTAACGTGCGGTTAAGCCAGCCGTCACTCTCATCTCTGTGGTCAAATCTGCCGAAGCTACAACTGTAGAGCACCGATATACTGACATTTATGTTAAATGCATTTGTATAAAGAGAACGGAGCTGACGGGAGAGCTAGCGACAGACTTGGCGAAGTTAGCAGAAGTATGCACGTGTGACTACGTCCGGTTTTCAAAATAAGGGGTTTTCAAAAGGAACTATATACAAAATACATATATGGAAATAAGATTGATTGGATTATATTCACCAGAAGTATAAAACATTACATGTCCCTTATAAATTAAAAAGAAAATACCACTAATTTGTGAGGGAAGTTAGTTTCTATTCTTTGATTTTTGGGTTGCTGGAAAAACCTGTAATAAATAATTCCTGACAATGACTGATATATTTGTCTTCAGGACATCTCTGACTACATACATGCTGAAAATCAAATATTTTTACTGTATTAATTTAGATATTTTCCAAAGTAAAAGTCCATAAGAGTATGATTCAACTTTTTCCCATGGTCTAGTGTTAAAAAACAAAAATCGCAATAAATCATAAAATCAAATCGCAATAGTCTGGTGATAGTATGGAATCAGGAGATAGGTGTGTCGTCCCAGCCCTACTATAGAGCTTGTGTCCTTCTTGTTCCTTCTAATGTTAATGGCATGTACTCGCTGAACTCCGACACTTGTGCCAGCTTTCCTTTCACTTCAGCCGTCCAATGTTCCAGTCCCCCTCCCCCCACACACAAACACACACACATGCCTACACACACACTCTCCCCTCACATAGCCAGCTTGTGAAAGTGCCAGATGTCCTTGCCACAGAGAGGAGGCCGCCTGTGTGTGTGTGTGTGTGTGTGTGCGTGCGTGCGTGCGTGCGTGCGTGCGTGCGTGCGTGCGTGCGTGCGTGTGAATGTGAATGTGTGTGAGGGGTGGATGTTTTTAAAGCTTTAATTGATTTACTTTCTTTAAATAAATGAATCAAGTGTGTGAGAAGCAGCAACAGAAGGAAGAGAGGGAAAGAGATGTGGTGGATGGGCAGGCAGGGGGAGGGCACCGCTGATCCCTAGTGTATCGTCTCTCTCTCTCTTATGTCTTATGTAATACACATGATTCATGTGGAGCCCAGAGGGGCTGGTATCACGCTCACGTTCTGCATCCAACACACTGCCTACCAATACCGAGGAGATGCGTCCTCAAATCCCCAGCCCACGTGCTCTGTGTACTGTATTTGTGTGCTTTCTGTGTGTGCTCCACATACTCCGGTTATTTGTGGATGTCATACATATAACAGACGGTATAAGATCCTAAGACAGACCCTGTATCGACCGTGTTCGTGACAGCTGGTGCGTTACGAAGGGACAAATGTGCGCCCTAGAATTTCTTTCCAGTACCCATGATGCACCTGCGCCTTTAAGACTGCCACTCAACTGATGGAAAAGGACAGGTAGTTCTCTAGACTCCACCACTAGCACTATTTCCACTGGCTACTAGACCTACTATCTCATTTGATTCTTTCGGGGCCGTTCACGTGCCGCATCTTAAATGCATGGAAAACGCCAGCTGCGCAATTTTTTTTTTGTTTCCATTTTGCTTGGGAGGTTGCGGTGCTGTTGCGCCCGTCGTTACTAAGCAAATAAAACCTGCATGCTGCGATGACGATGATGATGATGAAGTTGCGGTGATTTAGCAGGAAGCCTCACTGACTAAACTAAACTCAGTCAAAACAAAGATAAATGGATTTCCAGCACCGTAAATCCCTCACAGTAGCTTTACTGCTCGATGTGTCAGTTTGGCCGACCTTTCAACCGGATGTTGTGGCGGTATAAAGCAAGTAAAATAGTCCGTGGGACTGATCATAAAGCTCTGGGTAGCCCTGAACTAAAATGATTAACTTCTCCTCCATTTATTTACCGTAGACTGATATTTACGGAAAAAAGGAAAGATATCAGCCGGCTGTGATTGGTTGTTCCTCGTCACATGACATGCGGTGCACGCTGCAATGTTCCAAAAGTTTAACTATTTTTTTATCTCGGTGCACAGCCATAGCGCCTGGAAAAATTGGGCGCATACATTGACAACGATGGATTTGAGCGCGCAAAAGACGTGGCATGTGAACGCCACCTGATGGAATCTGCGTGAGCACAACCAATCAAACTATCCTAGTTTCTTTTGTTTTCATATTGACTCTGCTATTATTTATGTTGTAATTAACCTAGTTTTATAACAGGTACTGGAACATTCTATACGGTGCTTTGAATGAGCTGACAACAGTACAAAGGTTATTTTAGGTGTTGTTATCGCTTTGTATTTGAAGCATGACTACTTCCTTATAGTGCACATGACAGTATTCAGGATGACTCACAGTTCAAGAGTTCTGGCTCTTCAGAATGGTGTATAGCACTTGATATTTGCTCTCCTGCGTTAAATGAATATAAGCTCAAATATATAAAAGACCTGTATTGAAATAAACCTCCTTTCTAAGCTGTTACTGATGACTGAGTGCAGAGTTTCAGATTTCTGATGAGGGCATTTTCAATTCAGGCACTGAAGTATGAACTTAAAGCCTCTAAACACCCACACAGTTATTCTGGCTGATTAGACCTCTTCTCAGGTTGAAGATGAGCCAATCTTCATCTACCAATAAGAATGATAAAGTGTAATTAGTCCCGCCCTAACAGGTTCAACAAAGCTAACAGGAGATTCAGGAAAATGTCACTCAATCAGTCTATAGAGAAGAGGTTCTAATCACACAGATTAACTATAAACACCTGTGTGGGTGTACAGACGCTTTCAATATTTAATCAAACATCACAAGCCACTTATATTGAGGAAAGGAAGATTTAGAGTCGTAGCTCTATTGCCGTTGCTTAGCAGCGGCGTTCTTCACGACTTGACCACCTGAACGCCAAGCATATCGTGTACAAAACTTCCCATGTTGTAAACACGAGCTCACGAGTTTCATTTGAAGGCAGCAAGAGACTTAAGAAAGTATCTTTGTTTGGTAAAGATCCTCCCAAAAAACACACCATAATCCTTTTAATATGTTATATTAGAATAATGATGTAAAAATTATCATTCCTTCTAATATCGCAAATCATATCGCAATTGCAATACCAGTCAGACATAATCGCAATTAGATATTTTTTCAAAATCGTTCAGCCCCAGTCCTGATCACAAGAGAAAAGATGTCACTTTAATGCTTATTGGTTGTCTTCATTGCAGTAGAAAACAGAGGACAAAGCCAAGAAAAGTGAATATAAATCAGAACAGCATAAATTGCGTGTATGAAAACATAAAAAAGACTTAACAGCAATTTCAATACTAAAACAACTAATGCAGCATTTACAGCATGGAAGTATCTATAATTAGAAATATTACCATAAAGGTGAGACGCTCATTTTGAAGCTTTAAAGTCATCATGTTATTAGTTCCCTCCCTCTCCTGCTCAGCATACATAATTCACACAGGTAATCCCTTGACGTGTTCCAGGGATGGAGATTGCTCTGGAAATTTTTCATGAATATGAAATTTCATCACCGCTGACAGGCTTATTCCAGACTCATACAAATAGCAGTGTGCGGCATGAATAGAAATGGATACTTAGAAAATATACTGTGCAGCATTTGCATACTAGAGAAAAAAGCTCTAAACACCAGAGACGGCGCAGGCGGAGCGGCATCAAACGTCTATTTCTGGTCTTTACGGAAATTTGACCTTTAAGTGATGGGAAAATATGATGGAGAGATGGGATGATAGACAGTAAAGGTTGAGGTCTCTTTAACAAAGAAAGGAAAAGCTTTGAGCTTCTGCATTGGTGGCTTCATGTTCTCTGTAGAAAGGCCAGGACAACAATTTGTTGTACCTGTTAATACGCTCTGTTAGGAAGCAGTCACAAAGCCTTTTGGGGCCGAGGTATTTTTAGCACCAATCACAGTCCGAGGCGTCTTTTTTATCTGTTGTTCTCACTGTAAACAAGATTACCAGCAGGGTATCTGCTGAGCTAATGTAAATGGCTGCCTCAAATTTGTGTTTGTGATTACTGCGTGTGATTTGTGTTAATGATTCTTCCAAAAGTAGCTTCATGCTAAACAAAACATCCTCTGCATTCACGCAGGGTGCGAGCAAACACTCTGGGTTTTTGTGTATGCACAAGATAAATGGCATCAGTCTGGAGGATTTTCAGGGCACAGTGCAAATATCGCTTGTTTCATGTCTCTTCTGAGTCTATCTGACATCCCACTAATGTTGGCTGCATGGAGCTCAGCTCCTAATATGGTGTCAATTCCTTACAGTGTGAGCCTTTGTGGTTTGTTTCAGAGGAAGTGGACCCAGACAGTGAGTAATAATAAAGATGGGAACTCGGAGCGCCGAAGGGTCTATTCGCATGCATCACATGTCGTGTTTTCTGCTCTAACAGTGTTATATGTCAGGAGGCGAAAAGGACTCGGACCATCCTTGTTGGTCCACTTGAAGAGATAAACCTCTAAAAACCCATTGTGTTCTGAAGTGGAGTTAAAGCTGGACAGGAAAGGACCAGAAGTCTCCCACAAACAAGCCTGCTGTGTGCTCCGTGTGCTGGTGACGTTTATGCATGTTCATGTGTGAGAACGGGAAATGGCTTTCCCCCGGCCTGGGAGAAAAGTGGAGTCATAGGGTAAAGTCAAGAGCAGGGGGAGGAGAGCGAAGAGACCTCTGGGATTTGTGTTTGTTTTTGATTGTTGGCTCGAGTTGAATACATTTTTCTCCACCTGATGAAGGCCTTTGTTTTGGCAGGTCTTGCATCACCGTGTACTAGGATACGAGGATGTTTTCTCGAAAGTCAAGGAAAAAGACTCGACAACTCCCTTTTTTCTTTTTAATAACAGAGTAGACTCCAGTGGCTAGCATAGCGTCATGGCTCTGACCGCAGAGGAAAATATCTGAATGAGCCTTGCCCTGCTTCAAGCGTCTTCTAACAGCTGTAGTCTTTGAAACTTGTTGCTTTCTGTAGCCAAACAAAACGGTGTGTGTGTAACAAAAGCCACAGTGTGTGAGTGTGCCTCCCAGCAAGTTTGCTAGATAGGCTGGGTATACAAACAGAGCAGCCCGAGGGGGGGGGGAACAATGGGTCCTGTGCAATTAACGGTTGAGAATAGTCCCCTGAAGTCCTGTTAGTGCGGCGGTTTGCAGGCAGGCTGGAGTAAAGCAATACGTCGCTGGCTACTGGCTCTGAAATGTGAGAACAAAGGGGGCTTTTAGGGGGGTGTTGGAAGCCACAGGACCAAACCACAGCAAGCTGCAGCTCCACTAGATCACCAGTCTGCAATTAGGCCTGCTAACTCACTCTGTGTGAGTATATTGAGCACTGCACAGACACTTCTCTATGATGTCTCTGTTCTTCTGTCTCACTGTCTCTCTTTAAGGCTCCAGCCATTAGCCAGGTGAGACCAGAGAGCCCATTAGCGGCGGTCCGGTCGAATCCATCAGCCTTTCTCTTTCATTACCTGTGTGTTTATCACTTGAGCCATCACTCTCTACTCTCCTACCCCGTGTCATTTAGCGGCTCTCCCACCCAATCAGGCCTTAAAGGGAAACTTTAAACGCCTCGCCACACAAAGAAATACTCCATGGAAACAGACACTGCAGTGCGGAGAGACGAAGACCATTTCATTCACTTTTAACAGTTGACCAGGCAGTTCAATTACTAGGTGAAGATCCCAGATGGGCAGGATTAGCGTTTAGCTACACAGCGCTGCCGCTTCACCTGCTAACGCCAGTGTTTTCTACTCCCTGACGCTTGGTCGTTGTTCTATTAGCTCTTCGGTTGATTTAACTGCGTACTTTTCAAAATTTTAAGTTAAATAATAATCCAAATCATTCAAAAATAACAATTTCTTTTAGATTTCTTCACAGAAATGAATGAAATGCTGAGATATAGGCCAACTGTATATTTCCACGACCCCTAGTGGAGGTTGGGAACCAGTGCCCTAGGCTTATCGTGGGATGTGATTTTCCTTTTTTGACTCCCATTTTATTAGATTTTTAATGTTTGGATGTCTGTGTTTCACATTATTCTCCTGCTGCAGATATTTTTGGTTGCAGTTAGTTTCGTGTGCTGACCACCACCTTGTTATTTCTCCACTGGTGACAGGTGCTGTATTGTAAAGGTTAATGAATGTCAGAGCAGGAAGTGGTGGCACCGGCAGCACCAGGCGTACCAACGGTCCAATCTGATAACATACGAGTTGAGATATATGGAGCATTTATAACGAAACACTTCCTGGTTGTTTGTCATGCTAATGCAGTGGGTGTAATGTTAAAACCTGCGCAGTTACTATTATTAAAAACACCGTGTTACTTTGTTGAAAGCTTTGTTTTTGGGCCTCTCTCCAGAACTTGAGGATTATTCTGAAGCGACATTAAGGCTGCCGGGGAGAGGAGAGGCAGTTTGTAAATTGTTTTCCAGTGAAATGTGTGTGGTTGTCTGAAGCAGCAGGCAGTCATAATGATTTCCAAAGGGCCTCATCTGAGGGACCAGCCTGCTGAGTAGAGGACATCTCTGACTAATGAGCTGCTAAATATATCCCCCAGCCTCTCCTGTCTTCTGTTGCTTCTGCTTCTGTTCTTTCATTCACTCTCTTTCTTTAGTTTTTTCTTTGCTTTCATTCTGTTTTCGACCATCTTTGTACTTTCTTTTATCGTATTTGCATTGTCAAGTTGTCTCCTTAAAATCTCACCAAAGACATACTCATGTTAATGTCTTTTTTTGTTTTGAACTCTAAACTTCTGTCTCCCATTTTCTTCATCGGTCTTGTCTTTTCCCCCTCCTCTTTGATGTGTGTTTTTCAGGCCCACTGAAACAGTGTGGGCTGATTATTCGTTACACCGTTAGTCAACAGCTGTATCCTGTTCAGACAAGTTCACCAGCTCACACATAAGGCACCGAGCATCCTACACACATGCTGAATCTGCCAATGGTTGAGACATCTACGCTGTGTCAGACTGTGAGCAACCGTGTCGTGACGCGGTTGCAGCGTGAATGGTTTTCTATATACAACAGTAACAGAAGGGCACATGGTGATGTCTTGATGACAAGTTGAAGGCTTGAGGTTTGTTCATCTAACCAGTTTTCTGTGATTTTTACCATTTTAAACTGTAAACTGACAAAAAGCGTAGAAAGACGTCCATATCTTGCTTATAGACCAAAGAGGTAGCAGTTGTTCGCTAACCTTGGTGACAAATAAAGCCTCACTTACTGTATCTGCTTCACAATAAAGCTTCCAAGCGGTTTCTACTTTTAATGTGAAGCAGCAGTAAATGTTTGGTTTGCATTAGCACCATCTTAAAAGGGCAATTAAAACTCAAAGCCGCAGAAATTCTTAGGTTAGACAGCAGCTACTAAAGTACTGACAGCTGGATATAACAAGACTTTCAGTTTTTATTTTAAACACTGGTTTCTCTGTAGCCGCCTGCAACTGCATGATCATCAGTTCAGCACAAGAACAGGTCAGTCAAGGCTGCAACTGTCATGTTTGGACCATAGACTGTATATAAGAAGTGGACGTAGTCACTGTGATGTCACCCATTGGTTTGTGGACTGCCGTTTTGAAGCCTCGAGTTCGGCATTTTAGCCGTCGCCATCTTGGTTTTTGGCCGTCGCCATCTTGGTTTTTGGCTGTCCCCATCTTGGTTTTGGTCCGTTTGCATCTTGGTTTTTTGGCTGTAGTCATCTTGGTTTTTATCCGTCGGCATCATGGTTTTTGTCAGTCGGCATCTTGGTTTTTTGGCTGTCGCCATCTTGGTTTTTTGCAACCAGAAGTGACACGAGAGGGTGGAGCTAAGTACAACCAAATGCTGAATAATTTTCAGGCAACCAAAATGTTACAATTAACTTTCATGAACTGACAAAACACTCACATGTTTACAATGTTTACTGAGGTAATAAATCAAGTGAGAAATAGGCTCATTTTCTCACAGACTTCTATACAAATTAGACTTCTTTTTGCAAAAAGAGGAGTCGCCCCCTGCTGGCTGTTAGAAAGAATTAAGGCACTTCAGCATTGGCTTCACTTTTCAGACCCGGAGGTTGCCAACTGGTTCGGACTTAAATGTCGCCAGTCAGCGTGGTTATCTCCTGCTGGGAGTGCACATTAAAGTAGAGCAGTGTGGAGATACATGTGAACATGTTTCAACATGCCACAGCTGCAGCGAGACATTGGAAATGGGGCAATACTGTACTACTGCATCACTCACAAGCCCTTAATCTGTTGACTCAGCTTTTAGCTTTAGTCCAACCCCAAGCTCTCATCAAAACTTCTACTAGTTTACTTGATAAATAACGTATCCAAAGAACACGTAGGCTACTCGAACACAGTCAGTCTCAGGCTGCAAAATAAAGTTAAACCACTCGATCTGATGGACTTGATGATTTTGAGCCGAGGGGAAGGGCTGGGCTGTACATGTGCTATCCTGCTGCATTCGTGTTGCTTGTTGTCATGGGCGGAGGCGGCGTACAGCTGTTCCTCTTTAACTGACTGCATTTCAGCAGAAACGGCTTCATCGTTGCTGTCTGATTCGTGTCTGCTTCAATAGATGTTCAATAGAGATTGTAAATAAGGGGAAGAGAGGGGATGACACTCCACAACCCATCATTCTTAACTGCTCTCACTCCAGAGGGAAGTCGGAGCGTATAGTTGCTGACTCGTCGGCCTGACTTAAAGCATGGCCTCCCTAGTTTCTGCACCACCCTTTGGACACATCCATCAGTTTCTACTGTGACTACATGATACATGCCTCGATCCCATTTTTGCCAGCAGGATGTCCTAATTAACATTCAATATTTCCTGCCTACCTCTCATTAGTTCCTGTTTTTCTGTTCTGTTCCGCCTAGTCCCATCCCTCAAACTGTAACCAGTCCATTAGATGGAGTGTTGAGATATTTAGTGGCCAGTTGGCGTAGCTCCACTCTAATGCCCTCTGTCCTTATTACATCATCTGTAAACAGCTCCCTGCAACACGCAGCAGCCAAATGGCGAAGGTCTTTGTACGGGCTACGCTGGAGTCCATTTGGATAATTGTGTCGGGATTTATGAGAAGCGTGCATGTATGTCATATCTATATTCATTTGCATATCTATTTGATCTGTAGATTAAAAAAGATAATCTTTAATTTATAAACAATAACAAATGGACATCACAAGCTATCAGGGTCCAAAGACATCTTTAGTCTGACCAACAGCCAAATTATGAATTTACAATGAGACATGGAGAAGCTTTACTATCTGTGAAGCTACAATCTGCAAATATTTGATGTTTATAGGTGATAAATAACTGAAACAATTATCAAAACTGCAGCTTTTTTTGAACATGTGATCTTTAACAGCTTGTGTTTATATGTGTGGGCTGAAACCATTGTTATTATTATGGGCTTGAGTCACATGTTGATTATTTGTGACTTACTTTGCACATTTAAAAATAACTAGTGATGCATATGTTGACTCAACGCTTGATGACTTATAAGTTACATTTATTTCAGTATGTGTAAGTAAACAGCTATATTGTCTATTGTTTATTGCTTCCTTTCACACTCTCGCTCGCTCTCACGGCTACAGTTACTGGTGAGTGTTGGTGATGTTATCCAGGCTTTGGATGATGATGCAGTTTCACATCTGCTTTTGCGTCCACAAACTGTCGGCTGTGTTAGAAGTCTAGCCAGCGATGTAAACAGCACTTAGCATCTTCCTCATGATGATAAACAGTAGTTTGTTGGTTACTCTCTCAATGGACTTCCTTCTGACAACAAAATTCCCTTCATCTAGTGTTTTTAAAATGTGTGCACTTCCTCAGCTTTACTTAACTTCTTGTAAAAAGACTTGAAAGTCTGTCCAACTTGTCTTGACGTGGCTTGCTTGGTTTTTACTTGAGGCTAATAGTTTTCTAGGAGCTTGATATTTTTGGGGGGAATATTGTCTCTGCCAAATACAGGTAGAGGCTGTTGCTAATCCTACAATAGAGCTGACGTAGTGATCCCAGTGAGTGGGGATGTCCAGATCCAAGTCCTTTCTTAATATTTAGCATTTGAGGCTACATCCACACTAATATGATGTAACGAAAACAAGCATTTTAGGTCTGTTTCAGAATGAATCTCCGTCCATACTACCACGCCTGAAAACACATATCACATGACCATTCACGTGAAAGTAGTAAAGCTACTTTAAAGTAGTAAAGCTTTAAAGTATAGAGCCTATACGATCTATCAAAAATGCCTGGATTGTCCCCAGGGCAACCTTACTAGCAACAATGTAAACACACATAGTATCTGCAAGTACGTCCTTTAATCAGCTTCCCCTTATGATAAGGACATTGGTTTTCAGTACTCTCTAGTGTATTTTGAGGTGATAGAAATCTGCAATAGCCTATACTGTCTACTAAACACACAGCATGTTAGCGTGTAAGAACCCACTAGTGTTAACAACATACAGCATACCTCTCCTCTCAGCGGAGCAGTCGGCTGCATGTGTTAAGAGGTTATACACTTGCTGCCATTTGTTCACCCTCATGGTGACTTGCTGGAGCAGTTGCTCCATCAAAGTCCAGTTGGACTCACTGTATTAGGGTGATGATGACGGCTGTAACAGCGACTGCATTGTTGAATCATTGGAGATGTAATGCAAAGCGCGGGACGCCGTCTCAGTTTTTAATATTCCTTTGTTTCCCCGTGCCTCTTTATTTCTTACAGGGATAAATCACCACAATCATGTATCATAAATCCTGTTATAAGTCTTCCTGCTCTCTGCTGCAATGTGACCGCTCCATTTAAAGTTGCTGTTGTGTTTTCTGTAGGACAGTATGTACTGTGCTGTTGCAGTGAACCTGTTCACCATGCGAACCCAAGCATGCAGGTAAAGATAAGAAACGCCAGCTGCAGACTAAGCTTTGTCTTACTGCAGGTTTTTAAAAATATCCATGATATTATAGCTCTCAACAGACTAAAACAATCTCTGTCCAGATGAGCGTTTTAGGGCCGTCTCACGTACACTGGGCATGCGCGTGCCGGTGTAACCAGGAAGCAGCGCTTAACACTGGAATTGATGCAAAGCGGTCGAATAATAGCTCGCCAGCTGCTAGCACAGGCGACAAGGTCAGCAACGCTTGTAACTCGTTATCCGTGTTGAAATGAACTACTGGTGGGCGAGGCTGGTGTTTGTTTTCTTCAGGAAAAGGTTCACATGATGAATCAGGGAAGGACACGTCATGACTGATAAGACCCAATCAAGAAGCGAACATGGGTGTCTTCAAAGGTCTCCGTTTTAGGGGACAGAAAATGCCGGAGTACTGTGAATGCTAGGCATAAACTTAGCAAAAGTTATGCGTTTTAAAACAAAAACGTATTAATGTGGATGTAGCCTTAACCTGCCCTCCCCTCTTTGGAACTACCAACATATCAGCGTGCCAGCTCTGGTAAGCAGGGTTGGGATTAACTCTCTGACTTTCACCTTCAACAAATGTCCCAAACTCAGCACTCGTACCTCTGCTGGCCGGCCGGCCCAGGCTGCTGAAATATGATCAGCCCACAGTCGCATTGACAGTTTTTTAGGGTGGGGGTGTGTGTGTCTGAACACATGCACGTGTGTGTAGGAGGGGTCCCACACACTCTTTTGTTTTCCTCTGAAAGCTGAGAAGAAGGAATGTCTGCCTCCCAGCTGTCCTCAGCGGCGAGGCTGATAGAGGAGAGAAGGGGGAGCTTGCCGTTCGCTAACATCCTCCCATCTGTTACTGGAGGGCACAGTGTGTATGTGTTGTATCTTTGGGGTTGGAAAGAGGGTCACACAATGGTGATACACCCCCCCTACCCTCACCCACCTCTCATGCATATTTAACCCTTCAAATGCAAAGTTGTCTGTTGTCCTGTTCGGAGGCACGCTGCTTAATTCTGTCACAGCGCCCCGTCCCTCAGCGAGCGGGGACAATGGGGTGTAATGGCAGCGCACGTGGCTTTTCTAAACGCAATGCAACAGCAGGGGAGGAATGGGTGGGGAGAGTGAGGATGTTTCTGTCTGTTTGGAGACTTCCTTCACCCCAGTGTGTGTGTGTGTTTGCAGCTGCAGGAAGAGATGTGACGAGCAGGACGGCGAAGTTCTCTGGAAACGCTCTTTTGGAAGCCCACAGCTGTTTGACTCATGTTTTCTGGCTAACTTCCTGTTTACTGTAGAAATGACACTGTTGGCTTTGGCGCCGGTGTACAGTACGGACATCGGTCGGCATCTTTTTTAGGAGTGTGTGGCGATGAAGTGCCCACCGCTCTGTCTGACACTCACACCCCTCAGTGAGCAACACAAACCCGCCGTTTACAACGCCGCCTTGGAACACTCGCAAACTGTCCGCCTGTATCTGTGTGTACTCTTGTGTAAATGTGCCGGCACCTCCCTCACACTGCCTCCCTGTTCTTCATCCTCCTCCGCCTCCTCCTCCCTCCTCCTCAGTTAAGTCCCCCCCACCTTCCCCCAGAGGCCCTGGAGATGGAACAACGGCGCTTTTTGAGAAGAAAAAAATGGGTTTCATGCTTTGAGGTTTCAGCTTTGTTCTGCATTCTTTCTGCCCTACAGTAATACAAGTCCACCTTTTTAGAAGCTGTTTTTTCTTTCCCATAACCTTTCCCCCTGTTCAACAAAATCTGCTTTAGTTTTTCTCTTTGAGTCAGTTCCCAGCTGTTATGAGAGGACAGAATATGAAAGCAGAAAGGACTGTGTGTGTGTGTGTGTGTGTGTGTGTGTGTGTGTGTGTGTGTGTGTGTGTGTGTGTGTGTGTGTGTGTGTGTGTGTGTGTGTGTGTGTGTGTGTGTGTGTGTGTGTGTGTGTGTGTGTGTGTGTGTGTGTGTGTGTGTGTGTGTGTGTGTGTGTGTGTGTGTGTGTGTGTGTGTGTGTGTGTCAGTGTTACAGCATGACGACTTCTCACTCGCTCGCTGTAGAATATGACACTGTTAGTATCGCTCACCCAGACGTTAAGCGTCCTGTGTTACGGTCACCCACCCAGGTCAGCGTACACTGAGTTGTGTCACTTCATACTGTGTGAAGCGTCTCTCACTGAAAGCTGAAGTTGTGTATGTGTGAAAGAACGAAAGTAAGTGCAGGAAACGTACTTTTATACATACCATATCACATTTTGCAGCTGAACTATGTTTCGCTTAATAACTTCTAGATTATACTTTCACTGTCACTGGAATTTAAGACAGATTAACGTATGAGTTTACTAAACTTTAACTTTCTAATTATGTGTCTTCTATTAGACTATTTCCGCTCCAGTCTTTTCAAAATAAAACTACTTAGTTAGGTTTAGGAAACGGTCGACTTGGTTAGGTTTAGGCAACAAAACTACTTATTTAGGTTTAGGTAAAGATCGTGGTTTGGGTTAAATAAAAACGGAATTGGAGTAACTTAAGTACGGAAGCTACGTGACAAATAACTCAACGTTGACTTCTGGTTTCACACGGGGTACGAACACCGGTCTCCTGGGCCAAAGTCTGGTGTTTTTTGACCCACCCATCCACCCCAACCTCCTCCCTACGCGACGTTTATCGCTCTTTATACTTCGTGGGACATATACGAATTACAGTGTATTACTTTTCATAGGTGTAGCTACGAGCGGTGTATGAGAACAGCCTGACTTCCTTTGTTGCATGACATTCCCCTCTCTCCCCATCTCCCCATTTCCTGTCTGCAACTACACTGTCAGCTGTCCAATAATGGCAAAAAAATTATCTGAGGAAATTAAAGACTTTTGAGCAACTACTATCCGCCGATGGCAGAAATGAGTTGCGAGCCCTCCTATTCTTTCCAACACCACGCCACCGTGCTGCACTGTACTGCACTCTAATAACAACAGCTTGGCTAAAAATCCCACGGATTAGCGGGAGAGACAAGGGAACGTGGCAAAAAGCAAAAACACCCTCGGCCCAAAAATGGCGGCAACATCATCAAAAACAACAGAGGACTTGGAGTGATGCCAACAAAGCAACATAAACATATTTACCAGGCCAAAGAGAGCATCATCATCCTCTTGGTCTTTTAATCCAACACCCCCTCCCTTTAGCATACAGTCACACACACACACAAATTCCCCTGCTTCTTCTTGACACACTGGAAAACACACCCTCTTTTATGGCCTATTGTTCTACGGAGCAGCCAAACAGCTGGCTGCAGAAGTCATCAGTATCTGATCTGCTTTAGAGCGCTCCCAGCTTGTAATAGAGGATAATTAGAATTTTAATTTGCCTGAGCAAAGAGGGCTAAAACCCTTGTCTTCCCCCCCCCCGCACCACCCGTGTTTTCCTCAATCCACCCCCCTTGCGGCTCTTAGCGGGCGAGTGCCATCGGTAGCAGATGGGGAAAGGGAGATATTCACAGCCAGGCAGGCACTTCAGAGCGAGGCAGGGGATTTTAACACCCCCCCGTAGCCCGAGTCTCCTCCGGCGCAGCCTCAAGGCGCTGGATGTTGGGATTAGCGATCAGCCTCGTGGGCGCTCTGTCCCGGCCCAGTCCTCCCACTACAAGAAGCGTCTCTCCAACCTTTTAGCAGTTAAGCTCTTTGATCAGCTTACAATTGTGTGCCCAGAAGATTTCTAATAGTTTAACCTTTTTATATGTCCACTTTATTTAACACAATAGGCCAAATCTTAAGCACTGTTTGAGTCTTAAGTGGATATTTAAAATAGGGGTGGGAATCACCAGAGGCCCCACGATACGATATTATCACGATACTTAAGTCACGTTAAGATCTTATTGTGATTTTAAACATTTTGCGATATGCTGAGTATTGCAATAAGATATACTGCGTTTTTTTTTTACTGTTTTATAGCTGCAAATTATGCAGTTTTTCAACATCAGTTTTATCTAATATGATACAGTTTTCACTCTGTTCATCTCCATTTTCATTCACATATCTTGAGGTCAGAGGTCAAGGGACAGCATAAAACAGAATAAAACAGATCACAGCTCCCATTTGAAGGATTCTTACTCTGCTGTAACGTTTAATAACAGTGCTTCAAAAAACGGGAGCTATTTGGTGTTCGGATCTATCTGTTTTATTCTGCTATATTTCTTTGATCCAGCACCCATCCTATCGGACACTGGATGTGCGTGTCTTACCGTGTTTTATTGAGAGGTCAAGGGACCCCTTTGAAAATGGCCATGCCAGTTTTTCCTTTTGCGTAACTTTGGAACGATATTTAATATTCTTCCTAACAAGCTAACATGACATGGTTGGTATCAATGGATTTCTTAGCTTTTCTAGTTTCATATGATACCAGTATCTTCACTCTAGCTTCAAGACTGAGCCCACTACAACATAGATGGATAGATAGATGTACTTCATTGATCCCAAATTGGGAAATTATATTGTGTTACAGCAGCAGGTCGTCCAGGCAACGCACCGGACCAGTAAATAAAATGAAGACTAGAGAAATATATCTATAGAATACACAATATAAAAAATATTAGTATACACTATAAATATACCCGACTACTACGACTAGCATAAAAAATCTAAAATATAAACATGGAATAACATACTATATACATTAGCAAAGTGTGCAAGTTACATCATTTTTTTT
This sequence comes from Sebastolobus alascanus, assembly GCA_916701645.2. NCBI lineage: Eukaryota > Metazoa > Chordata > Actinopteri > Perciformes > Sebastidae > Sebastolobus > Sebastolobus alascanus. The sequence continues at coordinate 1,948,424 of CAKAOJ020000038.1, forward strand.
TTTTTATTTGAATTATTATTATTATTATTATTATTATTGTTGTTGTTGTTGTTGTTATTATTATTGTTAGTTAATTAATTAATTAATACAACCTCTGAATAGTGGCCATCGGATTATTAAGAGGTTAATAGTTCATATAATAAAAGATTGCAAAATATTGCGACATTTTGCTGTATCAATTTTTTTCCCCCACCCCTAATTAAAAGCAAACATGGGATGATCTCTGTCTTTAAACACAAATGTACTTGACATTTCTGTCATTTTTTTAATTCATTTAACTATGTCTTTCTTTCTTGCTTCCACAAGACTCTAGACAGTCATTATTGTTTTCTACATTTCTCGAAATCCTGCTCTCTTGAGCAAACTCTTCACATCAGACCGGTGGGAGAACAGCTTGTGTTTAACCGTGACTCATTCCCCTCCTCATAAGCACAAAACATGGCGTGCTGAAATCCACTCTGGCATTGCTTAGTGCTTTAATCAGTTTTTTTTCCTCCCCGTGTGTGTTTTCAAAGCCAATATTCAATCTGGGCTGAGAGGGCGATGGAAAAGGGAGAGACAGCGAGGTTATAACCGCTCTGCCATCTCTGGATACTGAACCAGCGTTTCATTCTTTCCTCTAACAGAGTCTCTGCGTTTGTGCTAGCCCAGCCCACAGTGTGGTATGTACTGTAGCTGACGGCTGCCTCCTCTTTCCATTGTTGTCGTACAGAGCCTCTCCCTCACACACACAACTATTGGTCGACCTGCCACGACATGTCTCTTTTTGCCTTGTAATTGCTCAGAGCCACAGCGCTCCGTGATGCTGACGTTTCTCTGCTCTCTCTTCCTCTCTCCCCTCCCCCCTCTCTTTTCTCTCTTTCTGCCTGATGATGACTACCGTCTCAGTATTTGTCTCTCTTTTTTTTTTCTTTCTTTCTAACCTCACCTTTATCTTTCCTGGTAATTTGCAAAAGTAGTGTCAATTTTTTTATGTCATATATATATATATATTTATATATTTGTCTCACATTCCTGTTCTAAGATAGGCGGCTCTGACTTCTTTTGACAAGTATAATCCCACAGGAGAGTGATTTTAAGTTTAAGAACCACTTCTTTTTCGACATTTCTTTATCTTTCCATATTTTGTCTTCATATCCGTTTTTTAAGCTGACATAGGTACGACTTGTTCTATTCTCAGGGGATGTAGTGTGCAAAGGAAGTCTGTGTGTGCATTTATGCATATCTAGTCTATATTTGGGCTCCGTGTTGTTGGCTGCTACTAATATGCAATATACAGTGTAGGGCTGTTTTCATCAGCAATGAATCTGCCGATTAGTTTCTTGGTATAGGTTAGGGCTGGGCGACATGGAGAAAATCAAATATCAAAGAAAAGCAGTAAATTCGCTCATTTGAGAAGCTGTAATCAGAAAATGTTTATTTTTTTACAGAGCTTATTTTCTGCAATAATCCAAAACTCAATGGAACAATCCCATTGGCTTTTTGTCGAGGGAACCGGGGCGATGCTAACTTCCTGGTTGGCCTAAAAAAACACGTCATCCCTGGAGCACTCTATATTGGTAACTTTGTTATATTGGTTTAAAAACAGTAAAGTTAAAGATACAGTATGTCTGAAAACTTATGTTGCATTGTCCAATATGAGAGGAAAAATACCAGATATTGGTACATTTTGCTCTTCCTCATACTGTAATAAAGGACCTGGCTGTGTGTGTTTCACAGCAGGTAAAGGCTTGTAGCGGAATTCCTTAATGCCATCTAACCACTAGTTCTTGTGTAAGTGCGTTAGATGCAAATTTATCTGATTTTGGAAACCTCAGGCTGGTTTGTACAGGCAGCACAAGGTTTCATTGGCGTAAGATGGAGAGCCTGGTTTGTCACCACCAGATTTAAAATAGACATTTTACTGGCTTCATGGTTCATTTAGACTGACCTGACTTCAGTGACCTCTGTGACCTCCTGATCTCTCTGTAAGAATCAACCCTAGAGTGGGTTAAGCCCCACACTGTAACCGTTTCTCTTAGCGCTAATGCGGCGACGTTCCTTGTAGGTTTAACAACAATACAAGCAACAGAGGATTTGCATAAAGCTACAAGACAAACTAGATTTTCCCATTCTGTGTTTGATGAGGATCTTTTCTCTAGATTATGTTGTATGTTCCTACTGGAGCTCAGTCTCTGGTCTCTTCAATCCCTCATCATTAGTTTTTTATCATACAGTGTGTACTTCTGTGTGGAAGGAGCTTTTGTTTTAAAGGCCAAGTGTTTTAAATATATGCACGGTAGTTAAAAATACTACTGTACACCTTTTTATATGATAATGAATAAAAGTACTTTGTATGCTTTTATTTCTGAGACAATCCTGCAGATAAGAAAGCAATTCAAAGTGGGATAATGAATGCCGTTAACACTCATCTGTCTTCTGCAGTTGCATTGACTGCCTCCCGCGCACCACAAAAGATCATAACAGAGGCCGTTGGCTCCAGGCTATTGTCCTAAACTGCCCCCTCAGGCCTTTTTGTCCCCTGCTGCCTCCCATCCCGGGGTCATCCATTCATCACCTTTACCACCTCCATTAACACCAGCTCCTCCTCAGAGAGCCTTTAGTCGCCCCGAAGCAACTCCGCCAACAACTGCTCGGGTCACGGTGTCACATGGCGTCCTGACATGTGGGTGTGCGCTGAGATAGTGTTTCTACATGTGAGTGAAAGAGCGTGGATGTGTTCGAGTGAGAAGGATTAACACACAAACCGCGTGTATGTTGTATAATATTAAACAATGATAATCCGTTTGTGTTTGAGACGTTAAAGCAGACTGTTTGCACTTGTAATCAATGTCAATGCAGTTGATCTGCACACGTGTCTCTACATATCACGGCTAAACCACTGAAGTATAATTCTGTGCTTTACAGGGCTGTTGTATCATGATTTTAGTCAAAATAGTTTCATTAATTTTGTTTTCAAGTTGTATTAAAGATGACGATTATCATACCGTGTACATTTCCTTATCTAAGGTATTGAAAAAAACAAAAAAAAATTAAAGGTACAGGCAGGAGCAGTCTGGCTGCGCTGTTAAACACCTACAGTATATTTTAATTGTTAATAATCATAGGACATTATTTTAAAAGCTCACAGCTGATGTTATTTTTCATTTAGTAATTAAATTTGACATGCTATAGGGCTGCTAACATGTAAACTAACATGCTTTAATTATATAACATATTATAGTTACATGCCATTTTTTTATCAGGTTTATAATTCTGTTGTCACTCCTGTTCTCCTCCTCGGGTCATTGTAACTGATAGTAATACTTCTACTACTAATACTACTACAAATAATAGTGTTTTCTGAGATGACTATCATACCCTAAATCTCTCATATCCTCTCACATCCCTAGTTGTAGTCCATAGCAAAATATGTTGTGATAGAGGATGATATAGTTTGAGTAGGCCTTCAGTAGTAGTTGCATTTAGTTTTATAGTATACCTGTATTAAAGCAGTGCTTGAGCACACACTAAATCTGTCCCCAGCTGAATCCAATAACACACCCTTTGGTATCACACAGTCCTGGGATGTCTTTGTTTGTGGGTGTTAAATGTGTGCGATTTTGTGTGTGTGTGTGTGTGTGTGTGTGTGTGTGGGTGAGTAGGCGCTCGCACATTCGAGTGTTTGCTGTTAATCTTGTGCTGCCAGCTTAGAGCGACGCTTCTTCCCGGAGATTAGAGGATGTTAGCGGCACCGCTGTGGAAATAGTCTCTCTTTTCCATCTCTAAACACACACGGAGGCGAGACAAAGTGGCTGTTTGCGACGTTTGTTTGTGTCACGCAAGCGATAAGGCCCCACCATAGACCGTGGCTAATATGATTTTATAAATACTCAGACCAAGGATTAAATAATGAGCCGTATGGTCATTAGCGTTGATGGCGTTATTAATGTTCTTTTATTGTGGGGGTGTTTTTAATGTCTCGGCCTTGTTACTGAGAAAAATCACTGTGCATTGGATAATTCTATTTAATAAATCAAACAGATAAGATGTCCACTGAAAGTCTTTCACATTATATATAATGACCCAGATGGGTATTAAGTGTTGAGAGTTAGTATTGGAAACATTTCCACTGAAGCTGAAAGTCACGCATAACCACTTCCTGATGATCCAGATCAGTCGTAATAAAACTGGTATGTCTGTCGGCCATTCTCTAAGATCAGTAATACTGACAGTAAAGCCGGCCTCCTGCTGTCGTGTCTCAGTTTACACAGGTGTTGCAATGTTATGTCAGACCTGCTGGATTTAGACGCTCTGCTCTCGCCAGATTGCAGCTCCGAATGTGTGTGTGTGTGTGGAGCTGTGGGAGTGCAGCACACATTCAGATACTGCGATAAAACACAGACACAAGGAGCCTGCGTGACACACTGCAACATCATAGCTGCAGCGTGGGAAGGTGGATCAAAGCGCAATTAACTTTAGGTCTTCTGCCTCATCCCGTCGTTATTGGTCGGCTTAGAGCTTCCAGTCTGTCATTAGAGCCGAGCAAATGAGCCCCGCTGTCTCACCGCCGGACACGTCGACCCGACGCCGGCCTGGGATGGAGACGGTTTAATGAGCAGGAGATAATGGAGAGAAATTAGATCTATATGGAGCTCCTCGTGACGTTTTAATCCACTGTGGGCTCTTCAGGTATCCTCTGCACTGTACTGCGCAGCACGGCCGTCTCCACCCAGCTTGTCATGTTGATACAGTGCTTCTCCCTCGCCTGTGTAAAATGCAGCCTAGTTTCAAGTAACAATACCTCCGAGTTTTAATTATCAGCTCAGCCTGTCAACTTGACAGAGTTTCCCTGTGAGGAGTTGTTTGACCCAGTGGCAGCTGCCTGCAGAGGAGACCGGCAGACTGTTTATGTCAGCGTAATGATAGAACAGCACAATGGGCTCTTCTCTATTAGAGTGTGATGGAGCCGCCATAACACGAGCAGCATTAGTGCTCATAAATACTCTGTTTATTTGACATAATATTGGTACGTTAGTCGACAGTTACCACCTGTTATTATATCTACATATTATTTTATTTGTTGTGGTTTAGGTTGTTGTAGTCATTTTTCTTAAGGAAACAATAAGATTTTTTATTTTTAATTTTTGATTTATTATAATTTTGATTTATTTATTTATTTAAATTTTTCTATTTTATTATTATTATTATTATTATTATTATTATTATTATTATTATCATTATTATTATTATTATTATTATTATTATTATTTATTTTTTTTCTCCGTTGTTTTTCAATTTACAGTTACTACCTGATATTATATGTACATGTTAATTTAATTAGTTTAGGTTGTTGTAGTGATTCGTCTTAAGGAAACAATAAAAAGCATGATTTAAAAAAACTGTTCCCCCAGCAGGCCTGTAATACATTTCAATCCCTGCATAAATTGAAAATTAAGATGTTCCATATCCTGTCTACAGGCAGTTTCTAACTCGACCAAGTTTACTTACATACTTTTATAATTACCTTGTTACCTTACATTATTAAAATATGGTTCAGGATCTCAATTTGGCTGCTGGCCTGAAGCTGGTAGTTCCTCACATAAGGAGTAAATGATCATAAGTCCAGCCTCGAGCCAGAGGAAGAAGGTTCATATCTAAACCTAAAAGGCTTCTATCATTTTACGCCTTAAAGCAGACGACTCATTCTGATTCTCTTCACTTGTTTCTGTGTCCTTTTAGGTTGTGCGCGGCCACCCGGCGTGCAGCACGGAGACCTGCTGAACCAGACCGAAGCTAACCGGGGCTCCTTTCCCCCGGGCACCCTGCTGACTTATGGCTGCGAGCCCGGCTACACTGCAGATGGGACCACCACCATTATTTGTACCAGCTCTGGAGCCTGGTCCCATCAACCGCCGCGCTGCATCAGGAGCTCCGGTGAGCAAAAATACATACATGAGACAAAGCACACAAGGACATAATTTAGTGCGCAATATAAAGGAGTGTGTGGTCTGTCATTCATGCTCACATGCGGGCTTAATTTATCTGTCTATAGATAACCCGTATTATAACTGGAATGATTCATTTTCATGGTTAAGTTCATGGAATGATGAACTTTATAATTTTTTCTCACTTCCTGAAAAGCCAGCTTTATAAGCGTCTGAGGTTGAGCCTGTGCACTTAACACACATGACTGCATGAGAACTGAAATTTCGCATCAGTTCAATATCACACAGAATCATAACACCAATAGTGAGGATTGTCCTTGAGAGCCAGCAGGGAACGCTGGGAAATTTCACTCAATACGAGCGTTTAAACCACAGGAATCAAACCTGACCACAGGTAGAAATAACTTTCGATACACAACAACAGCCACGATTGTTAAAACCTCTATCACCTCTCTGCCTCTCCTCCCAGTGTGTTCGCCCCCCACTGAGCCAGAGAACGGCGGCTACCGCTGTCACCCGTCTCCCTGCCACCGCCTCACCCAGAAGACCGTCATCGAGTACTTCTGCGACGAGGGCTACGCTCTGAAGGGGGACTACAAGTTCCTCACCTGCCAGAACGGCGAGTGGGACGGCCCCATGCAAGTTAGCTGCCGACTCACACAAGGTCTGTCGCCTCAGCTAACTTTGAACTTTATGTGTGATATCGCACACACAACTTCACGCATGAAATGTGAATGAAAATCTGTGAACCACATTTTCACTTCCTGTCTGTCTCTTCTTGTGACCATCAAGGAGACAAGGAGCCGAGCTCTCCGCTGGGTATACCCGCTCTGTCTATTGTGGCGTCCACGGCGAGTTCTGTGGCACTCATCCTGCTGTTAGTGGTGCTGTTTGTTCTCGTACAGCCAAAACTCAAGTCCTTCCACCACAGCAGGTAAGATACACATTACTGTATTCTCACCCCAAATATATAACTTAAAGGGATAGTTTGGGTGTTTTGAAGTGGGGTTGTATGAAGTACTTATCCATAGTCGGTGTATTACCTACAGTAGATGACGGTCAGCACGCTTCCAGTTTGGAGAAACCGACACGGAAGCAATGTACTGCTGTGGACGAGGCCGGCAGCAAAACGTATTTTAGCCACCTAAAAGAAAGGCCCACCAAAAATCAATATCAGTTTAATTGTATGCTATATTTAGAATATTTTCACCACTTTACCTCGCCATGAGACAGGTGTTTCCGACGGGGAACTGAAGTCGTTGTATCCATCTATGCTCTCGCCAAAGCCACCAGACTCCATTGAAAAATACAGTAATTTTACCTCGCAGGTAACACAGGAGTTGCTTGGTTTGTTTATGTTATTGTGTGACTTTGGTGAATCCAAACTAACCACAGTCACGCAATAACACAAACAAACTAACCGATCAAGGCAGGTTGACCAGCAACTCCTGTGTTCTACGAGGTAAAATTGTTGTTTTTTTCAATGGAGTCTGGTGGCTTTGGTGAGAATATTCAGTTTCACATCGGAAACATAGACTGTATAGCTGTCTCATGGCGAGGTAAGCCAGCGATAATATTGTAAATATAACGTACACTTAAACTGATATTGATTTTTTTAGGTGAGCCTTTCTTTTAGGACGCTAAAATGTGTTTTGATGCCGGCCCCGTCTACAGCAGAACATTACTTTGATTCTGTGCGGTAACTCCTGTCTGCTTCTCAAAACTGGAAGCGTACTGACTGCCATCTACTATAGGGTAATACACTGACTATGGATAAGTACCTCATACAACCCAACTTCAAAACACCCAAACTATCCCTTTAACTTACCATCAGTGTTTGTGAAAAGTAAAGACAGATTCTAGTTTCTTATTTTGGTTGCTTTGGCTCATCACTTCTGTTATATCACTTTTTGCTCCATGCAAGTGATAGTACACAGTGACTCCACTCAGCATGTCTTTACACCATGATGTACTTACTGTATGTCTGCAATATATTTGAAGTGTAAAAAGCTTTGAGTTGCATGTAATTCACGCTGTTAAATGGCATTGTAGACCTTTGCATTATTTAATATAGCAGAGAGTATTTTCGGTGAGACGGACGACAAATATGGTGCCTGCAAAACATCGCTGATCCTCTGTATTCTTGTGTTGCTTGACGTAATTGACTCCATTGTGAAGTTGTTCCTAGGGAAGTTGACCCTTCCCCACATCACATAAATAAAATAGCTCATTAAATATCGTCATATTCTTCGAGACCACATTTCCTCTTAGTTTTAGTCACAAAGAGAATGCCCCTCTTGACCCAGAGCCTTCGACCTCTGTGTCTCTTTGTGTGCCTTTTGTGTTCTCCTTGGCTTCCCTTGAGCAAACATGTTGACAAGGATTTCTTACACAACCTGTTGTTGCCAGAAACTCTTGAGAGCTTTTATTTCTGTTTGCTGTGGAAGAACACAGCCCTTTTTTTATATCTGGTGCTGTAAAACCACCTCCCAATATGTCACAAAGTGACACAGCGGATTCTTTCTGTGGACACACCTATTATTCACTTCTGGTTGAAACTACTTAAATAAACAAGTTAAGATGCACAAGACCTGGCAACTAGTTTATCGAGATGGCATTTCTTAAATACTTGAGAAATAAAAGTAAAAGTAAGAAAAAGGAGTTAATCCCATCAGTCACTACCCGCCTCAGTGATTAAAAAAAAAACCGACCACAGTTATTTGATCTAATGCTCATTGGCACTCCTGTTGATTGTGTTGTGGACCTGAGAGCTTAGTGCAGCCTGCTATAAAGAGATCGTACAGTCATCGCTAATTACCTCCTCTCTGCTGCGGCACGCAACACACCTGACGGCATCACACCTCTCAACCTGTCTGATCCACCTTGTCTCTCTCTGTCCACCAGGAGGGAGCAGGGAGTTTCAGGACAGTCCAGCTCCATCATGGTGGAGGGCGTCCAGGTGACGCTGCCCTCCTACGAAGAGGCCGTGTACGGAAGCGGCGGACCCTGCGGCGCTTCCGGTCCTCCTCCTTCCCCTTCTCCACCTCCTCCTGCGGCTCCTCTGGAGTCCCGAGTCCCGATCGTGCTCTCCGAGGGTCTTCCTCAGGGAGCCACGGGAGGCCAAGGCCCCAGCAGAGCCCGCCACCACAGAGACTTAGACTTCTGTCTCCCATCCACGTCCTCCTCATCGTCGTCCTTCTCCACCCGCCGTCACGCAGAGACGGTGCTGGTTCATCAGGCCCCCTCTTCCTCCTCCTCTTCTTCATCATCATGGGCTAGAGATCACCCTGGGGGTGCATGCGCAGGCCCCCTACCTCTCCGTAGAGACTCTGAGAGTAGCGACCAGCACAGTCTGCTTTCTGTCACCTCTGCGGATGACTTCTCTGATGGTAAGAGGAAACCGTTATTCCACATGTTTGCTTTATAACAAGAAGCCTGACCGATACCAATATTGCTATTTGAGACGGTGATACATTTGCAATTTTTAATTTCTTTTTACATAAACACATAATGTACACATTTCTACCATTTTTTGCCACTTTAGCCTCAAAAGCTAACGTTAGCTCTGGTCCTTTTCCTGTAAACTACGGACTCCACTTACTGACAGGCTGGAGTATGTGCATCCTGAACAAATACAATAATTCATGATGATGACAAATCGTGAATTGTAATGTAGAACTAACAAAAGCAAGCCAGATTCACAAAATTACAAATGTTCAAACCTACTACTGCGCATTGCGCTGCTGAGTAAAGACCGCGGCTTCCTGAGCCTACGTAATATGACGTGTTTGACAAAACAGCTACTTTCCCCTCTGAATTTCTGCCCTTATGTCTTGTAAAACATATCAAATACGTAATTTTTTAAGAAACAAAAGTCAAAATACTCTGATTCCAGCTTCTTAAATGTGAATATTTTCTGGGTTCTTTAATCCTCTATGACAGTAAACTGAATATCTTTGAGTATTGACAAAACAAGACATTTGAGGACGTCATCTTGGGCTTTGGGAAACATTGAACGTCATTTTTCACCATTTTCTGACATTTTTATAGACGAAATAACTAATCGAGAAAGTAATCAACAGATTAGTCAACAATGAAAATAATCGTTAGCTGCAGCCCTATTAGACAGTGCTGGTTTTGTGGAGAATAGTGTAATAAATAGCCAGTTAGGAGCCTGTTAAATACAGCCTGTTGTTTTATTGGTTAAGATCTCAAACAGAGAATGTGTACAGTAGACAAAGCAATGACTTCAATGACGTAAACACGCATGAAATCCAGTAACACTGAAATGTTTTTGGTGATGTAGTGGACTGGTAAACAGCTGACCCTAATGTCACTTCTCTATTCTAATACGTCTGCTCTGTTCCCCTGCAGATATCCCTCTGCTGAAGGAAGCATGAAGCCTCCCAGCCTGCTATCAGCGTCAGCAGCAGAGCCCTTATTTCCCTATCTGTCACTGCTGACCAGAACTGACTGTGGCTGTACTTCCCCCTCGACTCCCCTCAGCAGAGAAAAGACTAGAACTGTGCCCCCCCGCCCCAATGCAACCTCTTCTGCCATTGCTACCCATGCAGAGCAAAGCCAACGACGGAGCACCACTGGACCCATCTGCTGGATCAAACTAAAGACAAGCCGGACAAACAAAGTGGTGCCAGCTCAACATAAATCCTGTAGATCCTATGTATATGTAGAACATACATACTGAGTCAAGGTTGTGTACTATAGGCTGTGTTTCACCATACCTCCTCCTTCCTCTATATAAACATTGCTCTCAGAGGCTTCATCGGAGAAGGCTATAGCAATCGAGACACGTCGGCTCTGTCTGGGATTACTGCGGATAAAAAAAAAAAAAAAAACTTGTGATGTTCGCTCCTGACGCCGCGGCGCTCAGAATCGTCTTCCCGCTGTACTTGAAAAGTTGTGAGTGACGGCTGGTTTTTTTTTTTCGCGGCCCGCTTTGTGAATGCTGCATGTTGTTTTTAGTTATTGCTGTCACAGCACGGTGGCACTCTGAATGAAGCATGAAGCCTCCTCTCTCTCTCTCGCTCTCTCTAGCTTTCTGCGTATCCGGGTGGCGTCTAGCATATGGATTAGTGGGATTGAGAACCACTTCACAAGAGCTAAAAGCAGGGTGCAGCATTTTACGAAGCACCATATCACATCACTATAAAAAGACCCCTTTCTCTTCTGTTGCCAGCTGCACCCGCTATCTGGAAGGTGCTCCTTCTGTCGCATGAGTGGGATTGATTGGTGTTTTGGTTCCGGGACGGCGCTGTACGTCTTACTTGTATAAGGAGAGGGAGACATGATGTCACATTTTGTCTGGAAGCTTGAGGAGAGGTGATTGGGCACATGACTAAACTTTAAGATTGCGTTTTCTTCCCACTGTATTTATTGGTGTGTGGCTTTGGGTTGCTGAATCGGAGTGTGTGTGTGTGTGTGTCAGCTAGGCAGAAGAGGACATGTACTCATATGGTAGGCCTAGCCATTTCCTGAGGCCTGTACTACGAAGCGAGTTCAACCCACCCAGGGTATCTTCTCATTATCTGGCTTGACTAACCCTAACAAACGTGATGTTACGGGGGTTATCAACTCGGTAAATCAACCCAGGGTTTCTCAATCTGGCTATGAGCGCGTGGTCAAGTCTACTGTCAGCAGATCGGCATAATTTACAAACAAAGAGCGAACTATAATATTAGACAAATATGAACAAGTTAAACACATAATCGAGACTAAAAGTAACAGAGTTGAAGCTGCCAAATGCAGGAAGGAGAGCTGGCAAAAAAAAAAAAATGCCGATGGGTGAATGCGTAAATTGATAGATATGCGTAGATTGAGAGATAGATGTAGCCTATAATTATGTAAGTAAGGGATAATGTACAGTGAGCCGGTCATTGTTGTGAAAGAAACCCCTTCAGGGCGATGCCTCTCATCGCCCTGTCGGGGTTTCTTTCACAACAATGACCCGCTCGCTGTACATTATCCGGCGTATTACACGGCTACTTACTTAAGAAATCAATAATTTGACACAAAAAACGGTCTGCCAGAGTCCAACATCACAACTGCACCCATAGAAACTGTCTGTTATACATATCAACGGTCTGTTATAAAGAAATAACAGACTGTAGAACGTTGTGATTGACCAATCAGAATCTAGTATTCAGCACAGCCGTGTAATAAAAGCCTATAAATAACACTTCATTATACTCTTTGGTAATGATGTGGCGTGTACGACAATTTCAGCCTTCTCTCAGCTGTGTCCCCGTCTCCGGCGGTGAGAAACGGACTTGAGAGCAAGTAAAAAAATAAATATAAAAACGAAAATTCAAAGCGGTAAACACCCACAGCATACAGCCAACTGTCCGTCCTGCATTTGTCAGTTTAAACTGTGTTGCTTTCAGCCTGGATTATGACTGTAACTTCTTCGTATTTGTGTAATATTACCATACGATCCGTACACCGAGCTGTGACTGGTTAGTAGACGGTGCTTTTATACGAGTTGATCTCTTATCTCGAACATGGTGTGCAGCATAAATTACCATGGCGATCTACCCCGGTAAGACGTGAACAACCATCTGAAAACCCAGGGTTTACCCTGAAGTTACCTCGCTAACCACAAATCCTGCTTCGCAGTACAGGCCTCTGGTTTGCCTCTCTTCAGATCAGACACTGGTTTCACAACGTCCCCGTCTTTCACCGTAGGAAAATATCCCTCCCAGCGTTGAATAAGTCACATGAACAAACCAGGCAACCAGTCCACTACACAATGTGTGTATTATTCATCTGCTCTCCAGCTAGAATATTTATCATTTTCTGCTGAATGGCTGGAAACACACAAGTCCCCTCAGAGGAACTGGCTGTCTCGCCCACCTTCACGCTGAACCGAAGACTCTCCCCACTCTTGTGCATTATGGACACAACTGCAACTGGTTGCAGTGAAAGTTTTACATCCACTCACTCACCCGCCCTCCTAATGCCAAAATTGAATAGAGAATTATTTTGTTAGAAATCATCCTCTGTCGCCAGTTGAAAAGCTTTGGTGGTTGAGCTGGTTACCCTGGAAACGGCATGACTCCGAAAGGATCCTGAGAATTAGTTTTTCAAGCTTAAAAAAAACATGTCTGAATTTCTATTTTATTTGGCATCCGTGGCTGTCTGTCTGTCAACGGCTACATTATTAATGCAAACAGAATGTTGCCTTAGACTTGTACATTTTCTTTTTTTTTGTATAATCTTAAGCCTCCGCGTTGGTTGCTTTACAATACTGCAACGTATTCTGTTCTCCCAATGGCCTTACTCTGTTCTTTTCTATTCTATGCATAAAACTGTCTTCGTGTATTTATCAATGAGTTTACTTTTGTTGTGGACAAAACGATTGTCCATTCTTCTCTGTCCTCCCCTAGCTGTTACAGCTACTGTGATGATGATGATGAACCTATAAGCACCTATATTTCACGATTCCTTTGCTTCTCCTTTGCTAAAATATTACGGGATTGAAAAGAAAAAAAACGTTTGCGTTCAGAAGCACTGTTGTACGGTGTTGCGTCCCTGAAAATAACAGGTTAAAAAAGTACACATCTTGATTCTTAGTTTCAAATGCTTTCAGCTTTGGTTTTTCCTCTGTACATGGCAGTGGGTGTGAAGATAGTAATTTAATATTTGTATAAAGTTTAATTTAATTTTACAGTGTGTATATAACTTTCTAATTAAAGCTTTCTTTTGAATGTGGAAGGTGATGTGTCATTATTTAAACCCAAATCAGACTCTGTGTTACTGTGTAATTCTTGGAAAATGTTGCTCTAACTGTCATAAAGTACAGGACCAGCTTAAGGCATAGGTCATATAGGCGGTCGCATAGGACGCCACCTTCTAGGGGGCGCTGGTCGTCCTCTAAAAAAAAAAAAAAAGTGCTGGTGGGCGCCCTTCCTTATTTTCTGCATTGAGGTAACAAATAAAAAATAAGTAAATAAAGAAAGAAATACACTTTTCACCCCCTGTAACTCTCGTTGTAGTGAAACTGACTAAACACTTCTAAGTATGGAGGACCACAAGAGTCACGGAAGCAGTAATAAAGCATTTGATTGATTAATAACTAATTGTACAATAAAAATAGGCATTAATAAATTTGTTAACAAATGTATTTATTAAACTATTAATAAATGGACTTAATTACAAAGTAATTCATTATTTGACATTTTAATGGGCAATAAAAAGAAGAATTATAAAAAGAATTACAGACTAAAAGGTGGGTGAAATGTCAAGACATTTCTAATACCTATCAACCATTGTTTCCTGTGGATTAGATCCTGGAGGATTTGCACCTTTACACATAGAAATCCTGCTTCTGTTCACTATCAGCCTATTTCCTGGCACTGTGCACCCAGTAATCAATGTAATGTCTCTGAAGCTATTCCTAGTGTGCCTCAGGTATATGGTCGTACATTAGTCACATTACAGTACCTCATGATACTCTTACCAGCTATAAAACCTCAGTAGAGCGTGGTACTACATCTGCTCCATCAATTCAGCATCAATCATTTACCGGTCTTAAGGGAAGGTGTTCTTGGTCAAAGGTAGTCGTACTTTATTATTATTTTATAACTGCTTCCTGGATTATGCTGCTGCTGTGTTTGATTAGACTGCAGAATGAGCTGCCTGAGGAGCTTTAAAGCCATAGTAGCTTTTAAATGACTTCTTAAAACCAATTTGGTATGCATGCAGTTACAAAAGAAATGGTTATTTCTAGCTGAACTTGTTTATTGTTATTTGTCCTGCTGTTTTACTGTTTCAGCCGCTGAATCCTATGAAGGTATACTGCTGTACAGTGTGTGTGATCCATTCTGCCTCTCTGTACAGTAATACTGTGTCTGAGTGACACCACGTGGTCAGAGGGAGAAACGACACGAATAGAATCTTGCATTCGGAGGAGGAGTGACGTCATATTCGGAAACCCTACCGCCGAACTTCGGCATTTTCCGTTTTCTACAGTGTCACCTTCAGTCAGGTACCCAGAAACTGTACAACATGTGCTTTTTAGTTGCAGGAAAAATATATCAGAGAGAAAGGAAACGGTGGAGGAAGTAAAGACAGACTGTGGGAATGTTTTTGGTAATAAAAATAAAATATAGACTATATTAACAATTTGATGTATGTACAAACAATAAGAAATACAGTATTAAAATACTATAACAGACAAATTATTATTTTTTAGATAAATTTAAAAAAACCAAACAGTTTCGGCTCAGATTGCTGCAATATAATGCTGTCTTTCCCAATGTCTCGCATGTAAGATAAGGCGTTATTTTAATGATTGGATTATAATCTCTGTGCCTTTGATATTCTTCTAGTGACAACACAATTACTTCTTTGTTATTGGAAGTTATTTTTTTAAAAATCAGTGCTTGAAGTAGAAAAAAATAAGTGCCAGTACTCTCTCTCTCTCTCTCTCTCTCTCTCTTTTTCAACACTGTTTTTATTGTGCTTTTAACAACCACATGAGAGGTCAAACAAAGTATAATAATTATGATTATACAATTGCAATAAACAGTCTGTCATATAATACAAATTTACTGTTCCCAGAAGAGTGTAGCCTAGGTTTAGGCTACAACCTTATTAAGGTCAGGATGCTCCTACATATCATACAGCGGGATATAAAGAGACACATTATGAATTTCTACAGTGAATAAAAGATACTAATAATAATAATAATAATAATAATAATAATAATATATTTATTTATATAGCACTTCTCAAAACAGATGTTACAAAGTGCTTCACAAGACAATAAAAGCAGATAAATAAAGTAAAAGAAATATGGTAACTGCTAAAACAGAACATCACAGAAAATAGCAATAATAATAAAAGTGGTAAAATGGTAGGACAAGTTGATAAAACAAATATATATATATATATATATATATATATATATATATACATAAATGTGTATAAATATACACATGCGTCCACAAACAGATGTATACATACATATATTTATACCCAGTCTTATACTAGGATATATTGGGTTTGGGGGGTCCTCCTCCAAGAAGATTTGACAGTTTTTGACTTAAAACTACGTAATTTTACATAATTTTGGACCATTATTATTACTGGTTAAATTATTATTTTATTATTTACACATATTCCACATATTGCCTTCGTCTGAACATTTAATTCTTCAGTAAATGAAGTGGAGTTAGAGGTCCCTTCAGGTCCCTTAAGCACTGCAGGAGTTAACTCCCTCCACCAGAGGGCGCTAAGCACTACAGCTGCAGGCTGCCGTTTATACATCACAGAAGAAGAAGAAGAAGAAGAAGAAGAAGAAGAAGAGGAGGAGGACCCTCCTTCGTTATTAGCCCCCTCCCTAAAACATTAGAGGCTCCATTTTGTTTGATTTTTGCGGTCACTGTCGAACATCTGCGAGGAAACTCCACCAGGACCACTTAAAAGGTAAGCGCATAGCTATTAAAAAGCATAAGAACATCACAATGCAGTTATCGTTTTGTTGAAAATAAGCGTTATGTGCCGTGTATGAGTAACTTTAGCTTAAAATTAGCGGGAAAACGTGGCTTGGGTTAAATCAGCTAGGCCCCACATTTGTGTAGCTAACGTTAGCATGCTAACAAGAACGACCACCGGTGAGGTAACGTCAACGGCTGCATTTTTTGAATACGTAACCGTTATTTTATCGTTCTCTGTTATTTAAATATGTGATAGTAACGTTCGCCCTGTTTTGCAGATATAACCGTCACTAACGGCAACCGACTATGAGTGGATGTCGTATCTTCATCGGCCGTTTGAGCCCGTCGGCCAGAGAGAAGGACGTGGAGCGGTTCTTCAAAGGGTACGGCCGGATCCGGGACATCGACCTCAAAAGGGGCTTCGGCTTCGTGGTGAGTCACACGGAGCTTTGCATGGAAAACAGCTTCAACGGTCATTTAACGGTTGTGTATATTCAAATTATGTCCCAGTTTTATTTTCAGTTGCAGTGCTCAGTATGTAAATGATATAAAGGTGCCAGGAAGTAGACGTGGACCCAACTGTTGCTACGCAATAGGCCTTTTTTCCACGGAAGACATTTTATGTCGTCACAGCAGGAAAAGCACAGGTGTAAGTAATGAACTTAAAGTGGCAGTAGGCAACAATTTTTTGGCATAATTTGGCAAAAAATCCCATAGTAACCTTTCAGCATATTGTATTTCAAGTGTTCTGAGAGAAAACTGGACTTCTGCTCCTCCTCATGGCTCTGTTTTCAGGCTTTAGAAAAATCTAGCCCCTGGGCAGATTTTGACCAATCACAGGTCATTTCAGAGAGAGAGAGCGTTCCTATTGGCTGTGCGCCGGTCATGTGACCAGAACTTGGCTTCCTTTCAACAGATTTTACAATGGCGGCCGCGTCACAAACTTTCTCATTTTACAGCTAAACAGTAACTACAAGATGATACTGAAAACATTTGAGGAGAGAAATAGGCATTACAGTAACAGAATATTGATTCATATCTGATCAGCGCTGCCTAGTTTGACCGTTTGGTCGGAGTTCGCAAGTGATTGACAGCCGGCTCTCATAGACTGCAGCTGGGCAGCGGACCTTGTTTTCCTCCGGTAAGTGAAATCCTTCAGATGCCGTTAGGAGCACCGGAGGACACAGTAGGACACAGAGGAACATGATTTTTTTTTCAGGTTACCTGTTACATGTACTACTGTCACGATATAGCGGCCGTTTTCTAAAAATAACTCTTTTTAAATCATATTTGCGCCAATATCGCATACTGCAGCTTTAATGATGGCTTGAATAGAACAGAGCCATCGTTAGTGTCATTAGTAACACCTGTGCTTGTCCTACTATGACAAGTCAAAATGTCTGCTGTCTAGCTAAGTGAAGAAAGGCTTGTACTGCCATACGTTAAGAAGTGTGGTTATAAATGTTGTCTCCCTGTTTGTTGTAGGAGTTCGACGACCCCAGAGATGCTGAAGATGCAGTTTATGAGCTTGATGGCAAAGAGTTGTGCAATGAAAGGTAGGACTTAATGTGATGCAAATAAGAAATGTGGATAATCTGAATCGGTAGGAATTTTTCCATCTCCTCTTGCTCTCTGTCTGTTTCCATGGTAATTGTTTTTTCAATTATATCTAAAAACAACATTTACTGTAATTTCAGGGTGACCATTGAGCACGCCCGCGTACGTCTGCGGGGCGGCCGTGGCAGAGGAGGCGGCAGTGCAGGAGGCCGTTTCTCTGATCGCTATGGCAGAGGCTCCCAGAATAGTCGGAGGTAAAGTTGTCACACCACCCACAGTTTTGGTAACAACCAGAACACGCGTTAATGAATACATACAAGAACGTTGTGTGAACAGCTCGGTTTAGTCAAGTTTAAACAGTTATTTGGTGAAAGGTCGTTAATTGGCTAGGTTGATCTAAAATATAACCACATTCAGCAGTGGCATCGCCTATTTCTCGCTTAAAATGTTTTCAGAAGTAGATTTTGGTGGATTGTTTAGACGGAATAACAGAAAGTTTACGAGCAGGCCGACATGTTGTTTCCTGATTGAAACGGCGAGCAGAAAACCAGGGACCAATCAGGTGCATTCCACGAGAGGGTACGTCACCACTTGAGCGGCCAGTTGAGTGGAGCAGCCCGTCCCCTAGTGTCCTCGCCGGACCTGGTGGACATTGACCGCTGGTTTTAACATTACAGACACGACCGCTGACTATTTGTGTAACAATTTAGCCACAAATTCACAGACTTGTTTTTCTTTGTTTAATTAGGATGTAACAAATAACATACAGACTGGAAATGTCTTACTTAAAATGCAACACGAGCCCTGTGCTCACTGCATTTTAAAGATCCATAACATGAATTAGCCTCGCTATTGACTTGTAGCTAATGAGAGCTCTCAGGCTCTTTGCTCGAGTGTCTCTCAGCCCCACAATGTTATCACTCAATCGATTCAGT
This sequence comes from Sebastolobus alascanus, assembly GCA_916701645.2. Lineage (NCBI taxonomy): Eukaryota > Metazoa > Chordata > Actinopteri > Perciformes > Sebastidae > Sebastolobus > Sebastolobus alascanus. The sequence goes on from CAKAOJ020000038.1 coordinate 1,967,300, forward strand.
CTTTTATACGTTTTCTTTGTTTCAGCCGAAACCCTCCTCCGATGCGCACTGAGAACCGCCTCATCGTGGAGAACTTGTCCTCTCGTGTCAGCTGGCAGGTTAGTACTGCCACATGTTTTTTTAAACGCAACAAGTCACTACAAGCTGCAATGTTATCACCACCAACAGTCTGCCTCCAACAATACACACATACAATTGTAGATTAACATGCTGCTAAAAAATATAGAATATCTGGAATCAAATCAGTACTTTACTCAACTTGCTAATATGTTTAATTTCATTGTGATAAGGCCCAAATTGTTCTTTAAAAATGGCCGCTCTATTAAATCTGCATCTCATGCAGTTAAGTAATGAGTCAAAACATTTAATTTGTTCCTTTTTTTCAAATTTTAACCAATTCTTCACCCCTTTATTTGCCAGCCTGACTGTTGTGTCATATGGAAGAGCTCGCTTATGGTGGCGTTAACCCCTTCTGGGTCCTTCTGTCTGGGTTGAGCCTGTGGTGTCAGCCAGTCTGTCCTACTCCTAGTTGACGCCTGCTGGTCATGTGAGCGCTCGCTCCACACTAGAGGCGCTGGCGGCCCCTTCGCTCGCTCGCAACGCCCCATGTCAGGGGGGCGACTGGTGTGTGGCTGAGAGAGAGGAAACAGAGAGTTGGCAGAGAGAAAGGAGAGGAAAGAGCGAGAGTCGATGGTGATGGCGTATTGATCGATGGTTCGAAGGTTCGATGGTTCGTTAATTTGAGGGGCTTCGGTCGATCGATATCCCCCCTCCCTTCCCCCTACTGGTGTTCCCGCACATCGCGAGCGAGAGAGAGAGTGTGAAATCCTGCCAGGTGCCCATGGATATAATCTGCTGTTATCCCGAGGTTATGGTGGGCTCGGAGAGCCTGCGGCCCACCCCAAAGGGTTTCGCTCTCAGGTAGTAGTTTCCTCTCTTCCACCCTGTTCACTCTCTTTGCTGAGGCAGGGTGCCGAGACGGGGCGGTCCCGGCATGGAGCCCTGTGCCCTTCTTGTCAGGGAAAATGGGGCTCTTGGTGCCAAAGGCTGCCCAAGTGGCGCCACTGCAGTTCAGTTCCTGCAGATGGTGTTCATGTCTCTGTAGTTGTAATGAGTCCAAGAATCTCAAAGCTTTTATAGTAATTGTAGCACATGTAACAATTGGATGATATCTAAATTGGCAAACATGATATCTTAACTAAGCTTTTGTATTTATTTATTTATTTGTATAAAACACATTTTGTTGAATGACTTGCTGATTTAACAACCTCCCGAGGTTCTTGGACTCATCCTCCTTATCTCTAGTAGCCTGTGTAGTCCTCTCAGACAATCTAACAATCTCTCTTTGGGTAAATCAGTCCTGTTTTATGTCTCAGACTGCTTGTGTCCGGAGCCTCTCCATAAGTTGACTGATGTTTACATGTGTAGGACCTGAAAGATTTCATGAGACAAGCTGGAGAGGTGACATTTGCTGACGCACATCGCCCCAAGCTCAACGAAGGGTAAGCCCATTGCCACGGCACGAGTGATGTGTACCGTATCAAGTTTACATTTGCAATTTGGGAATGTAACAAAAGATTGTAATTAATATTGTCTCATGTTGTTTTTACAGGGTTGTTGAGTTTGCCTCTTGCAGCGATCTGAAAAACGCCATGGAAAAACTGTCTGGAAAGGAAATCAATGGCAGGAAAATCAAGCTCATTGAGGCAGCCAGGAAGAGGTGAGCTGAACACAGATGAAGGCTTCCACTTTCCACTCATGTTTCCTTTTTTACTCCCAATAAGAACAAGCTAAGACGTGAATGAGGAACATAGTTTATCACACTAAATAGATTTAGTAGAGCTGGGCTGAACTGTGCTGTTGGAAAGCATAGGTAGTGTGTAAATGTGTAAAACTGTATTGATTTTTGATTACTGTGCCACTAAGGCGCTTTTCAGAAGAGCACTCGAGGCCCCGTGTCCACCAAAGTGTTTTTTCCCATCTGAAAACGCCATTACTACGTATTTAGACTATATGAATTAATCGTACAAATACTTCCTGATCCTAATGCTCCTCTTCCTCTCTTTTCTCTGTCCCAGGTCGAGAAGTCGTTCCCGGTCTGAGAGCTCCTCTCGCTCACGGTCCCGTTCTCGCGGTCGCTCCCCATCTCGCTCCCCCCGACGCTCCCGTAGCCCCGCCCACAAGGCCCACAACCGTTCCCGCTCCCCCAGCGGGTCCCCCGTCGGCGGCGCCTCCTCTCCATCCGCCAAATCAAAGGAGCCCGCTAAGCGGTCCTCCAAGACGAGCAAGTCTGCCACCCCGCCCTCCCCTCCGCCGCAGAGAGAGAGAACCTCCGTGTCCCGTTCACGCTCTCGTTCACGCTCCCGCTCTCGCTCTCCCTCTACTGACAGCCAGCGCTAAACGTCGCGTTTAAGTTTAATGAGAATCAACTGTAGAAACGACCTGATTCGGCAGGATCTGGAGCTCCCATGACCCCTTCTGAAAGCTGAGACGAGAGCTTTCCTCGAGTAAAGTTTGGTTTTTCCTCTCTGGATTGTAATAAATCTCCTTTTACATTCAAAACACTGACTCATCAGACAGGGTCAGTGATATTCAGTCATATTTTATTTTCATTATAGGGCGTCTAAAATAAAATAACCTAAACAGAAGACACTTGTAACACAGTGATGCTGCTTGTGTCCCCCTCATAACCCATATGTGTGTTTACACCCAGTGAGTCCTCGCCTCCCAATTTATTCATCCAACTAGGCTGCAGCTCCTCTACTGCTGCACCATCGTCTCTTCTCACAAAAGACCCAAGTGATCCAGCGTCAAGTTTCACTGTTATCGGGTCTGTAAAGTTAGCAATCGCTACACTTTGAAGAGGGAATCTGTATTTTTTGGCACTACTAGGATGCTTTTGATAAGTCGTGTGACCACTTTCTTTACTTTTTTTGCGATACTTTTGCTTGTTTTTGCTCGTCGGTTGGAGAATTTTTAATCGATTTCCACATTTTTGTCCTCGTCGCTCATGTTTTCCAAGTCCCGCCGCCTCTTTTTTCCCCGTATTTTTTGACCTACTGTAGCTACCACAGCCAGTGTGTGTGTGATATCTATACCTGAGGATGCTTGCATGTGCTTTTTGTTTGATAAAAAATTTGAATCATATTATTGGCATTGACCGTATCAAGAACACTGTACAATTTGTTCACAGCTGTACAGTAAATTAAGTGTTAATGTCATGGATCTTAAACTTTTATTTGGTTGGGAGATGTAATACTTCCCCAAGGATAAGGTCGACACTTTAATTTCAAACACTTTAAAATGATGTTGCTTAAATAATGCAGTCTATTCTAGCATTACGTTTTTATTTTTTATTATTTTTTTTGGTATAGGGTTTTGTGTACAGCATTGCAGACTTTTGTTTTACATAAGTGTATAATGTAATTCCAAGAATGCTTGTTGGTACTGTGACTGATGTTACTGTGGTTTAAATGAACGTGTAGACAAGAGTTTGACAAAAAAAAAAATGCAACATTTTTGTACGTAAGGGTTTTATTTTCAGTGAAAAATATGATGGACGTTTGTATGGTGTAGGAAGACGGTGGACTTCAACAATAAAACAATTTTAACTAAATCATGAGTCTTGTGTTCATCAGTGCTTCATAATGAAACATCTACAACGTTGTCAATTCAGGATATATGTAAATACTTAAAAATTACACAAAATGGAGAGCTCAGCAAGAGTTCACATTAGTAGTAATCCATCAAACAGAGCTCTCGTCCAACTTGTCTTCAGTGACTGCTGGCTGGTACGTCTCTGCAGGTCAGACAGACGAGCAGATTAGAAATTTAATTTTATGAAATTAATACAACAGAATCAGATGTCAAACAAATGTCAGTAACTGGTAAGATACTAGACTGAACTAAATTGTGGTAGATATCAAGATGCTGAGATTATTGTTCTTACTGCACTACATAAGATTGGAGTTTTTCTATATAAAGGATTATTTTTTAGCACTATTTTGCCTTCTAGTTGAGAGGGGAAGTATTCTTATTCACAAGGCTACCAGGGTGCCACAAATATCTCAATATCTACTTGATGGATTGGTACCAAATGTTGGACATTCATTGTTTCTAGACGATGTTAGGCCTGTCCCGATAAATATTTTTGTTGGACGATATATTGTCCCAGAAATAATTGCAATAAACATTATTATTGTTATTTTAACACTTTCTTTTATGCCACTGGTAATGCAAGTAAACCCTTTCAAAGTGCAAATGCAACTTCTAATACTTAAGAATATTTAGACATTGTGAAAAAATATTCTAAATAAATAAAACAAAATAAAATCATAAAACCAAACCAATAAATAAAATGAACTCTGGCTCTGTTAACAAATATGTGCAATGTCCAAGTCTTATAATGGTAGAGAAAATCCTGCTGTTTATTCTGATCAGTCAAATCAATCTTAATTCTTTATTCTATATATCTATATTCCTCTATTCTTTAATTTTTCTACTGGTGTGGTGTGGCTGGTATTTTTGTCTACCTCCATTAATACAGTGGTGTGAATACATCCTGCACCAGTGTATATTACTCACTCAGGTGAATGACCTCTATTCGTAGTATTTTTTTTATCAGGCAATTAATAATTTAGTCTATAAAACGTCAGTGGTGTCAATGTCAAGCGGACTGAAAAGAAAGATGCCTATCACGCTTTCTCAAGGTGACAAATGCTTGTTTTGTCAGACCAACTGTTCAAAAATATATTCAATTTACAATCATTTAAAACAGAGAAAATCAACGAATCTTCACATTTGAGACGCTGAAACCAGAATGTAGTTGGTAATTTTGCTTCATAAGTAACTTTGATTTATTAATCATTAATTGAAATGGTTGGCAATGAATTTTCCAGTCCAAAATAAAAGGCCTGTCATCTGCACGTTAACCCTTCAAACACCTGGTGTCAGCCTCACCTTTCTTCTCTTTGAGAGTGAACCTCTGGTGACACCTGAACAGCACGATGAGCAGCACCCCCTCCATCAGCTGGAAGATCATGTAGATCAAGGGGAACAGGAACAGAGGGCCGATGACCGCCATGGGGAACGCCAGTTTCAGAATGGTGATGCACAGATGTGCGTTCTGAAAACCTGTTTCCATAGAAACGGTCCTCCGCTCCCTTATACATAAGTCACGGATACATAAAGGAAGGCTCTTTATTCTCTGACATGACTAATACGACCCGTCACAATAGATTTTAACCAGATAACTCACGATTGGTTGAGTCTGAAGAGCCAGGAGATGATGTATCCGAAGGTGTAGCCTATGAAGGGCATGAGAGCACCGATGGCTATGAGGGGAGGAGACAACAGTGTCAGGATGGAGCCTCCGACTGCAAAGATGGCAAGGATAATGCCCCCCACCCAAGCAATCGTCAGGAAGATGAAGCCTACCTGCAGGACAGGAAGCAACAAATCAATCATGAAAACTGTAGCCTGATAAAAAAATCAACGATTAATCATCGTGCTGACCTGCACTAACCCTTGTGATGGTCTTGGAGTACTGCGGCCTGTAGTAGTTGATGAGGATGCCGGCACAGCAGGGTATGAGGACCAAGACCAGCGATATGGTGATGTCGCCGTAGGGCACGGAGTTCTGCAGGTTGAAGCCGCGACAGTAGAGGTAGAGCAGCAGAGGCATCATGACCAGAGCCAGCAACGTGGAGCAGGTCGTCATGACAATGCTGAGGGGAAACACACAGGGTGATAACTTCTAAATCCCAGCCTGGTGCAAATATAACTCTCTGGCTGGTGAACAACTGCTACTGGGCCAGAATTGATTCTCTCACAGAATTCATGTAATTTAAATCACTGGATCATCACATGTCCTTCGCTATATATGGTAGTATAACCGCCAGCCAGACTGCCAGGAAATGTCGTATGAATGTTCATGGTCCCCAGAGGATGATTCCTTATTATTTTGGTGACCCATGATCTTTTGTTCAAAATAGCTCCTTGACCAACACTTTGGTTTGTAACAAGGAATCTGGAAAACCACTGCATAGGTTACAAAACAATTTCACCAACCTTATAATAGCTAATATGGAGCTTTTGAGAAGAACAGTTATTAAGTGACCAATTCAAGAAGATCAAGTTCCTTAAAATGGAAATTCTGTAATTTCATACAACAGCTCTGTTGAGGTTGTAGTAAGATTGTTTTCTCAGCTGCTGTTCTAGGTCAAGAACTTAAGCTACTGGATAGATATTTATGGGATATGCATGAGATTGTGATAATGCATGATTGTTAACAGGTTTCTTGTTCTCATACTGTAACTGCCCCTTTATATAACAGTAGCTGTTGCTACAGTCCTGCTGAGAAATACTGTGTATTTTGATTCTGATGTGTTTGTGAGCATTCGTTGTGGTGATTGATTAGTTGAAACAAAAACAACATTCACATGTTAATAAAATCACAGGATGTACTCTGATAGGCCGTTTTCACAGAAGACTTTTGGACTCGTCACAGTAGGAAAAGCACAGGTGTAAACAATTAACTTGATGATGGCTGACTTCCATTTAGCTGCTTTGATTATTTTGCATGCTGGTTCACTGTCACTCTCACTGGGACACTTGACTACAACAGAGCCATCGTTAGTGTCATTAGTAACACCTGTGCTTTTCCTACTACGACAGGTCAAAATGTCTGCTGTGGGAAAGGCCTATTGGCACAGCATCACCTATTGCAGCTACACCAAACCAAGCATGGGCAGAGGTCGTGAACTTTACCTTAAACGGCCAGTTCACCCAAGATCCCCAAACAACATATTTTTACACAGTTTAAGTTGTATATTTCTTATTGGGACTATTTATTTGGTAATGGGAGAAGATAACCAAACAGGTTATGTGTACCTTAGGTTCATGTCTCCCTGCACACCCAGGGTCAGCCAGTTGGAGAGGAATCCTCCAGGACAGCAGCCAGAGACCAGAATCACCACAGCTGTTATTCCAGTCAGCTGGAACGCCTACAGCATGAAACCGTAATGAATTGATACAATGTCTGTCTGATTGTGTTACCAATGTCTATTACTGATAACAATGTCTAATAGTGATACCAATGCTGATCTGATGTTGATTCTGGATATATATATATATATATATATATATATAAGGGATAATGCGGCGGTTCTGGCCTCCCTGTTGTCCATTAATTCCTGTTATTACACAGCTTTGTTGAATACTCAATTCTGATTGGTCAATCACGGCGTTCTATTGTCTGTTATTTCTTTATAACAGACCGTTGCTATGTATAGCAGACAGTTGCTATGGGCACAGTTCTGATGTCGGACTCTGACGGACTGTTTTTGTGTCAAATTATTGATTTCTTAAGTAAGTAGCCGTGAAATAATCGCTTCAGGGCGATGAGAGACTGCTTCGTGTCGGGGTTTATTTCACAAAAATGACCGGCTCGCTGTACATTATCCCTCTTATACCATGGTCACTTGCTTTTTAAAACCATAATCGAAAGTTTTTTCCCAAGCCATTCATTCTGTTCCCCTGGTAACCTTGAGGGTTTCGCTAATACCTGGAAAATTCATTACCATCCCATAAGGGTCCTATAGAATGGAAACGTTGTTCACTGCTCCAGTAAATAGGACTGACCTTAGCTACGACTTGGCAACGGGAGATAATTCTAGTCCGCTCAACTCATAGAACCCTTTGGCTCAGCTACGAGCCAGAAAGCTATCATTATGCTAGCAAGATTCAACGTCAATAACATTGCGTACGGTTGAAAAACAGTAAATATAATTTGACAGTATAACAATAAGACTAGCTGGCTATCCAACCATGTCAAATATCAAGATTTTCATAAACTCTTGATTAGCATAACGCTAGCATAAAGCTAACGTGATGCTAACAACACAATAACACTGCGTAGGTGACAAACAATAATTTGACAGTATTTAACAACAAGACTAGCTAGCTATCAAGCCATGTCATTGTCCCCAACCGTGTGTAGGCTACTCTCGGCTGCAGACTTCGCGGCGGACGTTTGCCTCCACGTCATCCATTAATTCCTGATAATGGACACCTCGTCTTTCTATACATCTATTTCCACTGTTGGTTAATCTATCAATATTTTTTTCATTTTAATCAAGTAATCACTTAATCTACAAAATGTTCAAATGTCCAAATAAATACCATCACAATTTCCCAGAGCCTATAGTGACATTTTCAAATGTCTTGTTTTGTTTAACCAGCAGTTAAAAAACCTAATGATATTAAATTAGAATAATATAGAACAGATAAAAGGGCCAAATCCTTGTATGTGAGAGCCTGGACAAACAATTTATTAATTATCAAAATAGTTGCCAATCAACTAATCAACTAGTCGACTAATCGTTTCAGCACTACTTGACCCTTCTTTGCTGTTTTTCCTGTTAAAAACAAACAAAAAAAACAACTAAATTTGGTACACAAGTGCCATATGGAAATGTTTAGACCACAAATAAAGTGTTAATATTGTTTAAATCAGTATAACTGAGTGCATTCTTTCAGACTGCAGACTCACATGCTTCCTGTACTGTAAAATAAAGTGTTTATAATGTTTAAAACAGGAATACCAACCTTGGCTAAGCAAAAGGCTGTAAGAGGCATGACACCATACTGGGCCAGCACTGCTATCGCCACCCCCTTAGGTTTCAATATGTGGTGCTGGAAAGAAGGAAAAAGATGTTTTGGTACAGAAATGTTAACATGGTCGTTTATATCCTTTATGAACACAGATAATGGATATGTATCACCTTGATCTTGGACACCTCCATGGTGCATCCCAGTGAAATCATGGTGAGGAACATGATGATTACCGTCAGTATGTTGATGGTTTTGTCCACCACTGACGACACCGTAAGCTTGAAAACTGAGCTGTTGTTAACAGCCGTCATGTTGAACATGACGCTTTGATTTTGCCATAAATCTGGATCAGAGAACAGATCAGCCATGTTGGAGCAGCACGTGAGTTGTAATCTTAGAACACAAGAAAGATGGACACAAAGTTAGACAGAGAACAGATCAGGTGACCACAATGATTTTAACGTCATAAAATGTTTTTATAGCGTCCCATATTTTCTCATATCCTCATTTATCAATCATAAACAACACCTGCTGCTCTGTGATGTGTTGTTGTTGTATAATACTGGGTGTGAAAAGACATTTCTTCTCCAGTTTTTTTTTTATATAGGTGAAATTTCTTACTAATATTCTTGAACTTACACGCATGAAGTGGAACTTGAGATAAGAAGCAACGCATTTAATTTATCTACAGAAATGTAGAGTGCGACAGAAATGAGTCCTAAAACCCGGAAGTGAGTTCGCATTTTAGCACTTCCGGTTCCCTTGTCTGGAAGTCAGTGGGTTTTTAGCAGAGTTGCCATGTCCGCTTGTTATAAACGACTTAGGGCTTGTTTTCTTGAAAAGTCACTTACAAATATTGGTAGTCGAATGTTGCATTTTTTTTGGGCTTCTTTCTAAAGTGAAGTTGCTTATTTGGACTCCCGTCTCTCTCCTCTATAATGTCTAGTTTGTCCTGTTGCAGGATCCATACACAACCCCGATCCATGACATGAAATGTTCAACTTTAAGTTTATAACAAGAAAAATGTAAAGTTACAAGCTTAAAATGGATGCAATGTACTGTAAAAACGCAAAGAAATGCATGCAATCCAAAATAAATTCATACATATATGAAGTGAATAAGTGGCCGCCTCTCTCTCTCTCATATTGTGGTAGGTAGTAAGTTTGCTTCTTTTGGGCTTGTTTCTATAGACCTGGTTGCTTGTTTCTTTCGCGAAATCTGGCCTGAAATAAGGTCTGTGGTTAACACAAGCGGAAGAGATTTTAACGTTTTGTTCTACGACATAAAATACACCCCACACGTGAACTTTGAAGCTTTTATGTGTCTTAAAAAAGGCAGTTGCTAACAAGTGGCTAAATGAGACAACTAACGTCATCATCGTTCACCTTTACAGCCTCGTTGTGTATACTCATGCTCATTATTATAGTATATATATATATATAGTACATTATTAGAAATAAATTTAATTCTCTATCACTTTAATAAATCACCAGTAGCAGAAAACATATTATGTCTTTGTTTATACAGTTGATTGTTGCAGTTCACACACCAGCTTCACAACATGCAAAGAAAAGTTAGCAGCACTATACAACTGGTTTATAACACACTGTAATATAGCTGCACACACATATACGTGATTTATTTAAGGACAGTATTTGACAGTAAATATAACTACAGCTATGAAGACATATTATATATTATTATACTGTGTTTTATTATATTATCATTCATTGTCTCAATATGGGTGGCCGCAGAAGTGTACAAGTACACTAATAAATCCTTATATCTGCTTAAAACTACATCATAGTGTGTTATAGACCAGTTATTAAATGATTATATAAGTAAAGAGTTATTACTCTGAGGAATGCAAGACAGAGAAATAGTAAAAAAAAAATGACAATATCAAAAGTAATCAAGAAATATGGAAAGAATCTAAACAATGTGACCTGCTGTAGGTGTCTAATTAAAGTGATCACAATAATCCATTTCCAAAAACATTTGAGTCATTTCCAATAAAATAAAAGTCACAAACATTTCACTGACACCTATTCCTGCTTTATATTTATACTTTATATTTATACTTTTCAACCGAAAACATTTCTGCAGCAAGTCACTTAAATCTGGCTAATCTGTTAACAAACACGCAGCATTTGCTTTCTTCAAACCTTTTCCTTTGTGCTTCGATGCCAAGTTAACCTCCATCTCCAGAGTTTCCAACCACATCCTCCCTGCTGGCATGCTCACATACTTCATAAATGTGCTTCATAAATGTGTCACATACTGGCTGTTGTGAAGGTGAGAATTGCACACCTATTCTTGGAGGTCAGCTTGTAGAAAATAGAAGAAAATCCCCCCCAAGTGGATAGGTATCCCTGCATGAAGTGTAAATATTCATATCTTGTGTTGTTACCTGTTGGGCCAGAGGTTCCTCTACTCTGCTCTCCTCTTCTCTCTGAAACAAAATCTACTCCTTCACTCTCTTTTCTGTCAGTCACAAATGACTTATGAAGGCTGCCGGTTGTACAGAGGTGCCATCTAGTGCAACACCTGACTTCTGCAGCTTGAGCGATACATGATTACATTACTCCTCAGAAGTGGAAAAAGCCGAATGAAACATATAACAAAACAAATGCGTCTGTTTTTAGGAGATCAAAACTTGTCCTTGTGTTGTAGGACACCATGTTGCTCTGTAGACCTGGAACATATTGTTTTTGTATATTGAATATATTGTTTAGCTCGTTAACAAATGTATTTGTGTGCTTCAGAGAATTCATGAGATATATTTGAGATATTTTTTATTATTAATTATTATGCTATTTATAATATTTATTCTTTTTGGAAGAAGCTCTTTCTGTTTGATTTGTAGCCACAACAACGAGTGACTTTTCTTAGTCAGACAAAGCAACTCCTAAATCTTAAGGCCTGCTGGCGGCCTCAAGAGGCTGCAAATTTTCATTACACGTCACAATAGAAAACTAGGATGTAACACAAAAACAGCAGTTTAGCTTTTACTGGTGTCTAACTAATAGAGAGGCTTAAATGCTAGTTTTGGGTTATTATTTACAGAAAGATCCTCTGCATTTAGTGAAGAAATGATGCACTCAAAGTGGCCATTTGCTGCCAAAAGTGGCCTCAGAATTTATCATTAGAAACACAAATGGATGATTATCATCAGGCTTGTTGGCGACAGAATACTGACATTCCTTGCAAATTAGCTTTTGCCAAACTCTGCACATGATCATAATAAATTACGTTCAGTTCACAGATTGTTACTCTAAAGCTCATGCCAAGCTTCCTGATAGCTTTCATTTGCTGCAAAAAAAAACCCCTTCTGCAGTAGAGAGAGAATGAAAGAGGAAACTTCTCAAACTGTGTTATAAAGTATAGTGTGAGTCTAATCCTTAGTGTATTGTCACAACAACCAATCAGCTACAAAAGGCTAAAACCCTGTAGCTACATTTTCATCAACCTGAATCAGCTGTCATGAACTGGCTCAGACAAAGGAGGGACACAATTTATTAAATAGTTATTTACAAAACAAATTAGTGAACAATCACTAATACCGGTGATGTATATGAGTGGGAAATAGTGTATGAAGGTGTTGCATGCAAAAAGAAAAGATAAAACAGAGCAGAGAGAGACTGAGCTGGCCAGAGTTAGTGTTGTAGGTGAGCCAGCTCAGCATCGACCTGCACTGCCGGCCCAATACCTGCAGGGGGAAGAGAAAACACAAGCAGGCAATCTGTGAGTTCCAATACCCATACTACCATACTATTTAGTGTGCTAAATACCAGTGTAATACAGTCCCCTCCTCAACAATGGCAAGAACAAAAAAAATCTGTAATGGTGACACTTCTAGTGTAGTCTGCTATAGAGAGACGAAGCCCCTCCCCTTCCGGTGGACCCCATGGGACCTTATTTCGGAAAAAATATGAACGGTAGTCAACGGAGAGAGATAAATATTCTTTTGATCTTGTTTGAATTACGCCATGAATCACACATATGATGTTTGTCAATTTAAAACATAATTCGGGTCCACCCGAAGGGAAGGGTCTTCGCCTCTATATGCTGGAAGGGGACAAAAGGAGGGCATTTTAATGGTTTAACCCTGGGTTTAACAGGCCGGTGTTGTGTTGAATACTGTTTCCCTGTCGATATGTGTTTCCCCCTAGCTAAACCTGAACCAACCCTTATCCCTAACCCTTACCACCAAGGGGGGCGCGATTATTTTAACAGGAGGGAAACACTATTTGACGAGGGAACAGATTTCGACGTAACACCGGCCCTGTAAGGACATAGGGGGAGGGGAGGGAGGCTCTACCTGGACTGATCAGCCTCTCCAGCTATAATTACAGCCCAGTGCTTCACAACATACCTGGATTTTAACTACTTGTTCCTCCTCCTGCCCCAGTCACAGCTAATCAGTGTCTGAGCTCCCTGCAGCCTGAATATTATGGACTGAAATGGTGTAAAACACTTCATAACTCAGCTCAGGCCTTGGGGGGGGAATAGCATCAAGGGTGTTGCAAGAAGGCAGATGAGAAAAATCGCGGTTTCTGTGAGCTCTGTCTCATAGAGGTAATTTAAATGTGATTGCAGAGCACAAATATAGCTAGAAGCCACCAAAACCCAAAACCTGGTGTCAGCCTCACCTTTCTTCTCTTTGAGAGTGAACCTCTGGTGACACCTGAACAGCACGATGAGCAGCACCCCCTCCATCAGCTGGAAGATCATGTAGATCAAGGGGAACAGGAACAGAGGGCCGATGACCGCCATGGGGAACGCCAGTTTCAGAATGGTGATGCACAGATGTGCGTTCTGAAAACCTGTTTCCATAGAAACGGTCCTCCGCTCCCTTATACATAAGTCACGGATACATAAAGGAAGGCTCTTTATTCTCTGACATGACTAATACGACCCGTCACAATAGATTTTAACCAGATAACTCACGATTGGTTGAGTCTGAAGAGCCAGGAGATGATGTATCCGAAGGTGTAGCCTATGAAGGGCATGAGAGCACCGATGGCTATGAGGGGAGGAGACAACAGTGTCAGGATGGAGCCTCCGACTGCAAAGATGGCAAGGATAATGCCCCCCACCCAAGCAATCGTCAGGAAGATGAAGCCTACCTGCAGGACAGGAAGCAACAAATCAATCATGAAAACTGTAGCCTGATAAAAAAATCAACGATTAATCTGACCTTCTGACCCCGCACTAACCCTTGTGATGGTCTTGGAGTACTGCGGCCTGTAGTAGTTGATGAGGATGCCGGCACTGCAGGGTATGAGGACCAAGACCAGCGATAAGGTGATGTCGCCGTAGGGCACGGAGTTCTGCAGGTTGAAGCCGCGACAGTAGAGGTAGAGCAGCAGAGGCATCATGACCAGAGCCAGCAACGTGGAGCAGGTCGTCATGACAATGCTGAGGGGAAACACACAGGGTGATAACTTCTAAATCCCAGCCTGGTGCAAATATAACTCTCTGGCTGGTGAACAACTGCTACTGGGCCAGAATTGATTCTCTCACAGAATTCATGTAATTTAAATCACTGGATGATCACATGTCCATCGCTATATATGGTAGTATAACCGCCAGCCAGACTGCCAGGAAATGTCGTATGAATGTTCATGGTCCCCAGAGGATGATTCCTTATTATTTTGGTGACCCATGATCTTTTGTTCAAAATAGCTCCTTGACCAACACTTTGGTTTGTAACAAGGAATCTGGAAAACCACTGCATAGGTTACAAAACAATCTCACCAACCTTATAATAGCTAATATGGAGCTTTTGAGAAGAACAGTTATTAAGTGACCAATTCAAGAAGATCAAGTTCCTTAAAATGGAAATTCTGTAATTTCATACAACAGCTCTGTTGAGGTTGTAGTAAGATTGTTTTCTCAGCTGCTGTTCTAGGTCAAGAACTTAAGCTACTGGATAGATATTTATGGGATATGCATGAGATTGTGATAATGCATGATTGTTAACAGGTTTCTTGTTCTCATACTGTAACTGCCCCTTTATATAACAGTAGCTGTTGCTACAGTCCTGCTGAGAAATACTGTGTATTTTAATTCTGATGTGTTTGTGAGCATTCGTTGTGGTGATTGATTAGTTGAAACAAAAACAACATTCACATGTTAATAAAATCACAGGATGTACTCTGATAGGCCGTTTTCACAGAAGACTTTTGGACTCGTCACAGTAGGAAAAGCACAGGTGTAAACAATTAACTTGATGATGGCTGACTTCCATTTAGCTGCTTTGATTATTTTGCATGCTGGTTCACTGTCACTCTCACTGGGACACTTGACTACAACAGAGCCATCGTTAGTGTCATTAGTAACACCTGTGCTTTTCCTACTACGACAGGTCAAAATGTCTGCTGTGGGAAAGGCCTATTGGCACAGCATCACCTATTGCAGCTACACCAAACCAAGCATGGGCAGAGGTCGTGAACTTTACCTTAAACGGCCAGTTCACCCAAGATCCCCAAACAACATATTTTTACACAGTTTAAGTTGTATATTTCTTATTGGGACTATTTATTTGGTAATGGGAGAAGATAACCAAACAGGTTATGTGTACCTTAGGTTCATGTCTCCCTGCACACCCAGGGTCAGCCAGTTGGAGAGGAATCCTCCAGGACAGCAGCCACAGACCAGAATCACCACAGCTGTTATTCCAGTCAGCTGGAACGCCTACAGCATGAAACCGTAATGAATTGATACAATGTCTGTCTGATTGTGTTACCAATGTCTATTACTGATAACAATGTCTAATAGTGATACCAATGCTGATCTGATGTTGATTCTGGATATATATATATATATATATATATATATATATATATATATATATATAAGGGATAATGCGGCGGTTCTGGCCTCCCTGTTGTCCATTAATTCCTGTTATTACACAGCTTTGTTGAATACTCAATTCTGATTGGTCAATCACGGCGTTCTATTGTCTGTTATTTCTTTATAACAGACCGTTGCTATGTATAGCAGACAGTTGCTATGGGCACAGTTCTGATGTCGGACTCTGACGGACTGTTTTTGTGTCAAATTATTGATTTCTTAAGTAAGTAGCCGTGAAATAATCGCTTCAGGGCGATGAGAGACTGCTTCGTGTCGGGGTTTATTTCACAAAAATGACCGGCTCGCTGTACATTATCCCTCTTATACCATGGTCACTTGCTTTTTAAAACCATAATCGAAAGTTTTTTCCCAAGCCATTCATTCTGTTCCCCTGGTAACCTTGAGGGTTTCGCTAATACCTGGAAAATTCATTACCATCCCATAAGGGTCCTATAGAATGGAAACGTTGTTCACTGCTCCAGTAAATAGGACGGACCTTAGCTACGACTTGGCAACGGGAGATAATTCTAGTCCGCTCAACTCATAGAACCCTTTGGCTCAGCTACGAGCCAGAAAGCTATCATTATGCTAGCAAGATTCAACGTCAATAACATTGCGTACGGTTGAAAAACAGTAAATATAATTTGACAGTATAACAATAAGACTAGCTGGCTATCCAACCATGTCAAATATCAAGATTTTCATAAACTCTTGATTAGCATAACGCTAGCATAAAGCTAACGTGATGCTAACAACACAATAACACTGCGTAGGTGACAAACAATAATTTGACAGTATTTAACAACAAGACTAGCTAGCTATCAAGCCATGTCATTGTCCCCAACCGTGTGTAGGCTACTCTCGGCTGCAGACTTCGCGGCGGACGTTTGCCTCCACGTCATCCATTAATTCCTGATAATGGACACCTCGTCTTTCTATACATCTATTTCCACTGTTGGTTAATCTATCAATATTTTTTTCATTTTAATCAAGTAATCACTTAATCTACAAAATGTTCAAATTTCCAAATAAATACCATCACAATTTCCCAGAGCCTATAGTGACATTTTCAAATGTCTTGTTTTGTTTAACCAGCAGTTAAAAAACCTAATGATATTAAATTAGAATAATATAGAACAGATAAAAGGGCCAAATCCTTGTATGTGAGAGCCTGGACAAACAATTTATTAATTATCAAAATAGTTGCCAATCAACTAATCAACTAGTCGACTAATCGTTTCAGCACTACTTGACACTTCTTTGCTGTTTTTACTGTTAAAAACAAACAAAAAAAACAACTAAATTTGGTACACAAGTGCCATATGGAAATGTTTAGACCACAAATAAAGTGTTAATATTGTTTAAATCAGTATAACTGAGTGCATTCTTTCAGACTGCAGACTCACATGCTTCCTGTACTGTAAAATAAAGTGTTTATAATGTTTAAAACAGGAATACCAACCTTGGCTAAGCAAAAGGCTGTAAGAGGCATGACACCATACTGGGCCAGCACTGCTATCGCCACCCCCTTAGGTCTCAATATGTGGTGCTGGAAAGAAGGAAAAAGATGTTTTGGTACAGAAATGTTAACATGGTCGTTTATATCCTTTATGAACACAGATAATGGATATGTATCACCTTGATCTTGGACACCTCCATGCTGCATCCCAGTGAAACCATGGTGAGGAACACGAAGATTACCGCCAGTATGTTGATGGTTTTGTCCACCACTGGCGAAAGCATAGTCGTGAAAACTGAGCTGGTGTTAACAGCCGTCATGTTGAACATGACGCTTTGATTTTGCCCCAAATCTGGATCAGAGAACAGATCAGCCATGTTGGAGCAGCACGTGAGTTGTAATCTTAGAACACAAGAAAGATGGACACAAAGTTAGACAGAGAACAGATCAGGTGACCACAATGATTTTAACGTCATAAAATGTTTTTATAGCGTCCCATATTTTCTCATATCCTCATTTATCAATCATAAACAACACCTGCTGCTCTGTGATGTGTTGTTGTTGTATAATACTGGGTGTGAAAAGACATTTCTTCTCCAGTTTTTTTTTTATATAGGTGAAATTTCTTACTAATATTCTTGAACTTACACGCATGAAGTGGAACTTTAGATAAGAAGCAACGCATTTAATTTATCTACAGAAATGTAGAGTGCGACAGAAATGAGTCCTAAAACCCGGAAGTGAGTTCGCATTTTAGCACTTCCGGTTCCCTTGTCTGGAAGTCAGTGGGTTTTTAGCAGAGTTGCCATGTCCGCTTGTTATAAACGACTTAGGGCTTGTTTTCTTGAAAAGTCACTAACAAATATTGGTAGTCGAATGTTGCATTTTTTTTGGGCTTGTTTCTAAAGTGAAGTTGCTTATTTGGACTCCTGTCTCTCTCCTCTATAATGTCTAGTTTGTCCTGTTGCAGGATCCATACACAACCCCGATCCATGACATGAAATGTTCAACTTTAAGTTTATAACAAGAAAAATGTAAAGTTACAAGCTTAAAATGGATGCAATGTACTGTAAAAACGCAAAGAAATGCATGCAATCCAAAATAAATTCATACATATATGAAGTGATCAAGTGGCCGCCTCTCTCTCTCTCATATTGTGGTAGGTAGTAAGTTTGCTTCTTTTGGGCTTGTTTCTATAGACCTGGTTGCTTGTTTCTTTCGCGAAATCTGGCCTGAAATAAGGTCTGTGGTTAACACAAGCGGAAGAGATTTTAACGTTTTGTTCTACGACATAAAATACACCCCATACGTGAACTTTGAAGCTTTTATGTGTCTTAAAAAAGGCAGTTGCTAACAAGTGGCTAAATGAGACAACTAACGTCATCATCGTTCACCTTTACAGCCTCGTTGTGTATACTCATGCTCATTATTATAGTATATATATATATATAGTACATTATTAGAAATAAATTTAATTCTCTATCACTTTAATAAATCACCAGTAGCAGAAAACATATTATGTCTTTGTTTATACAGTTGATTGTTGCAGTTCACACACCAGCTTCACAACATGCAAAGAAAAGTTAGCAGCACTATACAACTGGTTTATAACACACTGTAATGTAGCTGCACACAGATATACGTGATTTATTTAAGGACAGTATTTGACAGTAAATATAACTACAGCTATGAAGACATATTATATATTATTACACTGTTTTATTATATTATCATTCATTGTCTCCATATGGGTGGCCGCAGAAGTGTACAAGTACACTAAAATATCCTTATATCTGCTTAAAACTACATCATAGTGTGTTATAGACCAGTTATTAAATGATTATATAAGTAAAGAGTTATTACTCTGAGGAATGCAAGACAGAGAAATAGTAAAAAAAAAATGACAATATCAAAAGTAATCAAGATATATGGAAAGAATCTAAACAATGTGACCTGCTGTAGGTGTCTAATTAAAGTGATCACAATAATCCATTTCCAAAAACATTTGAGTCATTTCCAATAAAATAAAAGTCACAAACATTTCACTGACACCTATTCCTGCTTTATATTTATACTTTATATTTATACTTTTCAACCGAAAACATTTCTGCATCAAGTCACTTAAATCTGGCTAATCTGTTAACAAACACGCAGCATTTGCTTTCTTCAAACCTTTTCCTTTGTGCTTCGATGCCAAGTTAACCTCCATCTCCAGAGTTTCCAACCACATCCTCCCTGCTGGCATGCTCACATACTTCATAAATGTGCTTCATAAATGTGTCACATACTGGCTGTTGTGAAGGTGAGAATTGCACACCTATTCTTGGAGGTCAGCTTGTAGAAAATAGAAGAAAATCCCCCCCAAGTGGATAGGTATCCCTGCATGAAGTGTAAATATTCATATCTTGTGTTGTTACCTGTTGGGCCAGAGGTTCCTCTACTCTGCTCTCCTCTTCTCTCTGAAACAAAATCTACTCCTTCACTCTCTTTTCTGTCAGTCACAAATGACACATGAAGGCTGCCGGTTGTACAGAGGTGCCATCTAGTGCAACACCTGACTTCTGCAGCTTGAGCGATACATGATTACATTACTTCTCAGAAGTGGAAAAAGCCGAATGAAACATATAACAAAACAAATGCGTCTGTTTTTAGGAGATCAAAACTTGTCCTTGTGTTGTAGGACACCATGTTGCTCTGTAGACCTGGAACATATTGTTTTTGTATATTGAATATATTGTTTAGCTCGTTAACAAATGTATTTGTGTGCTTCAGAGAATTCATGAGATATATTTGAGATATTTTTTATTATTAATTATTATGCTATTTATAATATTTATTCTTTTTGGAAGAAACTCTTTCTGTTTGATTTGTAGCCACAACAACGAGTGACTTTTCTTAGTCAGACAAAGCAACTCCTAAATCTTAAGGCCTGCTGGCGGCCTCAAGAGGCTGCAAATTTTCATTACACGTCACAATAGAAAACTAGGATGTAACACAAAAACAGCAGTTTAGCTTTTACTGGTGTCTAACTAATAGAGAGGCTTAAATGCTAGTTTTGGGTTATTATTTACAGAAAGATCCTCTGCATTTAGTGAAGAAATGATGCACTCAAAGTGGCCATTTGCTGCCAAAAGTGGCCTCAGAAATTATCATTAGAAACACAAATGGATGATTATCATCAGGCTTGTTGGCGACAGAATACTGGCATTCCTTGCAAATTAGCTTTTGCCAAACTCTGCACATGATCATAATAAATTACGTTCAGTTCACAGATTGTTACTCTAAAGCTCATGCCAAGCTTCCTGATAGCTTTCATTTGCTGCAAAAAAAAAACCCTTCTGCAGTAGAGAGAGAATGAAAGAGGAAACTTCTCAAACTGTGTTATAAAGTATAGTTTGAGTCTAATCCTTAGTGTATTGTCACAACAACCAATCAGCTACAAAAGGCTAAAACCCTGTAGCTACATTTTCATCAACCTGAATCAGCTGTCATGAACTGGCTAAGACAAAGGAGGGACACAATTTATTAAATAGTTATTTACAAAACAAATTAGTGAACAATCACTAATACCCGTGATGTATATGAGTGGGAAATAGTGTATGAAGGTGTTGCATGCAAAAAGAAAAGATAAAACAGAGCAGAGAGAGACTGAGCTGGCCAGAGTTAGTGTTGTAGGTGAGCCAGCTCAGCATCGACCTGCACTGCCGGCACAATACCTGCAGGGGGAAGAGAAAACACAAGCAGGCAATCTGTGAGTTCCAATACCCATACTACCATACTATTTAGTGTGCTAAATACCAGTGTAATACAGTCCCCTCCTCAACAATGGCAAGAACAAAAAAAATCTGTAATGGTGACACTTCTAGTGTAGTCTGCTATAGAGAGACGAAGCCCCTCCCCTTCCGGTGGACCCCATGGGACCTTATTTCGGAAAAAATATGAACGGTAGTCAACGGAGAGAGATAAATATTCTTTTGATCTTGTTTGAATTACGCCATGAATCACACATATGATGTTTGTCAATTTAAAACATAATTCGGGTCCACCCGAAGGGGAGGGTCTTCGCCTCTATATGCTGGAAGGGGACAAAAGGAGGGCATTTTAATGGTTTAACCCTGGGTTTAACAGGCCGGTGTTGTGTTGAATACTGTTTCCCTGTCGATATGTGTTTCCCCCTAGCTAAACCTGAACCAACCCTTATCCCTAACCCTTACCACCAAGGGGGGCGCGATCATTTTAACAGGAGGGAAACACTATTTGACGAGGGAACAGATTTCGACGTAACACCGGCCCTGTAAGGACATAGGGGGAGGGGAGGGAGGCTCTACCTGGACTGATCAGCCTCTCCAGCTATAATTACAGCCCAGTGCTTCACAACATACCTGGATTTTAACTACTTGTTCCTCCTCCTGCCCCAGTCACAGCTAATCAGTGTCTGAGCTCCCTGCAGCCTGAATATTATGGACTGAAATGGTGTAAAACACTTCATAACTCAGCTCAGGCCTTGGGGGGGGGAATAGCATCAAGGGTGTTGCAAGAAGGCAGATGAGAAAAATCGCGGTTTCTGTGAGCTCTGTCTCATAGAGGTAATTTAAATGTGATTGCAGAGCACAAATATAGCTAGATGCCACTAAAACCCAAAACCTGGTGTCAGCCTCACCTTTCTTCTCTTTGAGAGTGAACCTCTGGTGACACCTGAACAGCACGATGATCAGCG
The DNA here is from genome assembly GCA_916701645.2 of Sebastolobus alascanus. Taxonomy (NCBI): domain Eukaryota; kingdom Metazoa; phylum Chordata; class Actinopteri; order Perciformes; family Sebastidae; genus Sebastolobus; species Sebastolobus alascanus. Next base: position 1,988,947 of record CAKAOJ020000038.1, read on the forward strand.
CCGCCTCCATCAGCTGGAAGGAGATGTAGACCATGGGGAACAGGAACAGAGGGCCGATGACCGCCGGGGGGAATGCCAGTTTCAGAATGGTGGAGCACAGCTGGATGTTCTGACAGCCTGTTTCCATAGAAACGGTCCTCCGCTCCCTTATTCATAAGTCACGGATACATAAAGGAAGGCTCTTTATTCTCTGAAATGACTAATACGACCCCTCACAATGGATTTTAACCGGATAACTCACGATTGGTTGAGTCTGAAGAGCCAGGAGATGATGTATCCGAAGGTGTAGCCTATGAAGGGCATGAGAGCACCGATGGCCATGAGGGGAGGAGACAACACTGTCAGGATGGAGCCTCCGATTGCAAAGATGGCAAGAGTGCCGATTACCACCATAGCAATCATCATGAAAGCGAGGCCTACCTGCAGGACAGGAAGCAACAAATCAATCATGAAAACTGTAGCCTGTTAATTTTATTTTATTTTACAAACCATTAATCATCGTGTGTATGCACTAACCCTTGTGATGGTCTTGGAGTACTGCGGCCTGTAGTAGTTGATGAGGATGCCGGCACAGCAGGGTATGAAGACCAAGACCAGCGATATGGTGATGTCGCCGTAGGGCACGGAGTTCTGCAGGTTGAAGCCGCGACAGTAGAGGTAGAGCAGCAGAGGCATCATGACCAGAGCCAGCAACGTGGAGCAGGTCGTCATGACAATGCTGAGGGGAAACACACAGGGTGATAACTTTCAGATAAACTTCAGAAACATCTTGTAGTGTACTGTTTAGCTGTAAAATGAGAAGGTTTGTGACACGGCAGCCATGTTGAGATCTATTAAGGAAATACCAAGCACCGCCCACCAGCCGGAGCACAGCCAATAGGAATGCTCTCTCTCTCTGAAATGACCTGTGATTGGACAAAGTCTCTCGTCACGGGCTAGATTATTTAAAGCCTGAAAACAGAGCCATGAGGAGGTGCAGAAGTCTAGTTAACTCTCAGAACACTTGAATTACAATATGCTGAAAGGATATTATGGAATTTTTGCCCAATGATGCCAAAAATATTCTGCCTACTGAAGCTTTAAGTCATAGGCCATATACAGTAGGTGTATAAATTTTGCCTAGGTTACCAAAAGGGCTCTGGCTGATTCCTTATTATTTTGGTGACCCCTGACCTTTTGTTTAGGGCCACCAAGTGGGTCAAAATGTGTGGAAAACTATTGTATTGATTAGAAAACAATCTCACCAACAGGTCCTTATAATAGCTGATCAGGAGCTTTTGAGAAGAACAGTTGCTAAGTGGCCAATAGGTCAAGAATTAACTTTAAACTCCAGCTACTGGATAGATATTTATGGGATATTCATATATCCTATTTTTTTCTGGTGATCCGCAAACCTTGAACTATTCCCTTGTACAGAAGAAATGTCAAAATGACAGTTATGCTGCTTAGACTATCATTATAAAAGCTCCATAAGCATTCAGAGGTCATATTTTTACATTTTTTTGCAGCAAATGTATGTATGTCGTTAAATGTGTGAGGTGTAATGCACATTGTAGCCTCCAGAGGGTGGATGTGGGGCTTCAGGCTTATCAACCGAGTTGAGTTAGTCATTAGTGGCTCCATTAATGCTTCAGGACGTCCTGTCAGAACAGCTGTAAGCCAGATAAGAGCCATCAGATATCAGAGCAGGAATGTCCTGAACAACACGCCCCCACACCTGTCCTTGAAGAATAAGGTGCCTAATGGGGTGAATGGCCTAGCGGTTGAAAGTAAAGGGGTTTGCCATCACCTTTATTATGATAATCTCATAGTTTTATGATCAGACTGGTGATGTCTTGCAGGTCATTCAACTCAAATAATGAACCTGTATTAAATCACAGGATGTCGTCTGATTGGCACAGCATCATCTATTGCAGCTACATGAAACCAAGCATGGGCAGAGGTCGTTGAACTTTACCGTAAAGGGCCAGTTCACCCAAGATCCCAAAACATAATTTCTTGTCACAATGCAGACAGTTTAAATTGTATATTTCTTATTGGGACTATTAAGTTGGTAATGGGATATTCAAACAGGTTGTGTATACCTGAGGTTCATGTCTCCCTGCAGAGCCAGGGCCAGGAGGTTGGAGAGGCTTCCTCCAGGACAGCAGCCACAGACCAGAATCACCACTGCTGTTATTTCAGTCAGCTGGAACGCCTACAGCATGAAACCATAATGAATTCATACAATGTCTGTCTGATTGTGTTACCAATGTCTACTAGCACTACTTCCTGTACTGTTAAATAACGTGTTTATAATGTTTAAAACAGGAATACCAACCTTGGCTAAGCAAAAGGCTGTAAGAGGCATGACACCATACTGGGACAGCACTGCTATCGCCACCCCCTTAGGTTTCAATATGTGATGCTGGAAAGAAGGAAAAAGATGTTTTGGTACAGAAATGTGGTCGTTTATATCCTTTATGAACACAGATAATGTAACAGATAATGTAACAGATGGGTATCACCTTGATCTTGGACACCTCCATGGTGCATCCCAGTGAAACCATGGTGATGAACATGACGATTACCATCAGTATGTTGATGGTTTTGTCCACCACTGGCGAAAGCATAGCCGTGAAAACTGAGCTGGTGTTAACAGCCGTCATGTTGAACATGACGCTTTGATTTTGCCCCAAATCTGGATCAGAGAACAGATCAGCCATGTTGGAGCAGCACGTGAGTTGTAATCTCAGAACACAAAAAAGATGGACACAAAGTTAGACAGAGAATAGATCAGGTGACAACAATGAATTTATTGTTTTCCCAATATCTGCGTTGCATTTACACTTCATTAAAGTGGTGTTCATTTGTGAAGATTATCTTGTTGAATAAATCGTGTAAGTATCATAAACGTGTGTTTGCCACAGAGCTTATTTTCTGCGATAATTCAAAACCCAATGGAAAAATCCCAGTGGGTTTTTTGTCGAGGGGAACCAGGGCGATGCTAACTTCCTGCTTGGCCTACAAAAATATGTCATCCCTGGAGCACTCTATTGAGATCCTGAAGTCTTTAAAGTGGCAATCCTTAAAGGACCAATATGTAATATATTTACTGTAATAAATCATAAAATTACTATGATATGTCATCAGACATTAAGGAAACATGCTGAATAAAAATACTGGCTTCTCCGACAACAATGCTACAGCCAGTTATTGGCACCAAACACAGCCTTCTGCAGCCATGGAAGCAACCAAACGAACTGGATCAACAGAGATAACGTTAACATTAGTTTCTACCCAACTTGAACTTTCAGTGTGTCCAAAAATATACATACTACTATTTATTCACACAAACGTATGTTGAAGGATAGTACACATATTGAGTATGTAGTGCATAGTATGTGATTTCAGACGAAGCCTAGTAGTCTGGAGTCTTTTTGTTGATACACGAGCATAGAAATAGAATAAAAACATTTTATTTCTATGTACATGAGCTTCAATTTTTCAGAATTGTGTGCACGGAAAGTATTTTTTTCCGGAAATGTCACCACAGACACCCATTTATAATACTGCAGATATATAAATATTGCAATACTTTCATCAGTGGGCCATAGGCTCAATCACCATTGTGCTACCTCCTATGGCAATAGATAGTAACAGACATTTATTTAAATTAAAATGTTCAAGATAAATAAGTCTGCTGATTACTTCTCTGTGCGTTCTACGTTGTTTTCTCTGAAGTGTTCATTGTTTCTGAACAAGCAGAAAGGTCGCTGTTGTGTTGATAAGCAGCGCATTTCATCAGTGAACAATACGAGTATTATCTTAAAGTTCATAGTTCACATTATATGATCCTGAGGACCTTTAACCTAATATTATATTTAGTGTAGCTGTGCAGTCTGAAAGAGACGGCTCTATTAGGCTGACGGTTAAGATCCTATAATTCCACATTTTTGCAAGAAAATTAAGAAAAATACAGCACCCTAAACATGGGGAAGAAATATGACATGATAGGTATTTGTGATTCTCACATTATTAGAAATAAATTTGATTCTCTATCACTTTAATAAATCACCTGTAGCAGAAAACACACTCTGTGTTTGTTTATGCAGTTAATTGTTGCTGTGTCTGTGTGTGTTTTCAGCATATATAAGATGCTGACTTCACACACCAGCTTCACAACATGCAAAGAAAAGCTACGTTAGCAGCACTTAACTTTATCAATCATTAGCAGTATGCAAATGATTTATAACACACTGTAAAGCTGCACAGAGATATACGTGTTTTATTTAAGCACAGCATTTGTCAGTAATTATAATTATTATGTCACATAAATGTGTCACATACCGGCTGATCTGAAGGTGAGAATTGTACACTTAGAGGCAGCTTGTAGAAAATAGAAGAAAATCCCCCCCAAGTGGATACGTATCCCTGCATGAAGTGTAAATATTCATATCTTGTGTTGTTACCTGTTGGGCCAGAGGTTCCTCTACTCTTGTCTCCTCTTCTCTCTGAAACAAAATCTACTCCTTCACTCTCTTTTTTGTCAGTCACAAATGACACATGAAGGCTGCCGGTTGTACAGAGGTGCCATCTAGTGCAACAGTTGACTTCTGCAACTTGAGCGATACATGAGAGACGATTACAGCCTTCCCATCACCAAATTTACTGTTTCTGAGAATTCATCAGATACATTTGAGATATATATTTTTTTAAAGGTCTGCAGAGTAGAAACAGTAGCATCTTTTTCCTTTGAGAATATAACTCATTTTTGTCCTTATCTGCTGCAACTTAAACTGCAACAGTTTGAATGTTAGAAGTAAGGCAAAGGTACAAAAACGTGACTTTTCTTAGTCAGACAAAGCAACGTCTAAATCTCAAGACCTGCTAGCGGCCTCAAGAGGCTGCACATTTTATTACACCTCACAATAGAAAACTAGGATGTAACAAACAAACAAACAGCAATTTAGCTTTTACTGGTTCCCGGTTGTACAGAGGTGCCATCTAGTGCAACAGTTGACTTCTGCAACTTGAGCGATACATGAGAGACGATTACAGCCTTCACTCCTCAGATTTAACTTAAAGCTGCAATAGGCCTCGGCATGACCCAGCCTCAATCGATAGGCCTCGGCGTGACCCAGCCTCAATCGATAGGCCTCGGCGTGACCCAGCCTCAATCGATAGGCCTCGGCGTGACCCAGCCTCTTTCGATAGGCCTCGGCGTGACCCAGCCTCTTTCGATAGGCCTCGGCGTGACCCAGCCTCTTTCGATAGGCCTCGGCGTGACCCAGCCTCTTTCGATAGGCCTCGGCGTGACCCAGCCTCTTTCGATAGGCCTCGGCGTGACCCAGCCTCTTTCGATAGGCCTCGGCGTGACCCAGCCTCAATCGATAGGCCTCGGCGTGACCCAGCCTCTTTCAATAGGCCTCGGCGTGACCCAGCCTCTTTCAATAGGCCTCGGCGTGACCCAGCCTCTTTCAATAGGCCTTGGTCTGTCATGGCCCTGATGAGCTCTGGGAGGAGCCACCGGCTCACCTGTGCTGCCTGGAGGCCACTAGGCACAGGTGAGCCTAATTTGAATCAGTGCTCCTATAACTAGGCAGGAAGAACATTACTCTGTTTGCCCTGTTACCAGCCAGAGCTGTTCCCTGGTCTTCATCAAGTGCGTCGTCTATTGTGAGTTATCCTTTAAAGCCATGTGCTCCTTTTACCAACTTATTGTCTTGCGTTTAAATATTAAGACTTTGATTTGATATTTAATATGATTGAGTAGATGCATGTGTATTCTTTACAAAACAAAGGGTCTGTTGAATAAGAAGTGTTTGTATATATTGTATTGCTCACTTATAATGCCATATATGTCATATTGTGTTGAGGTTTGGGGAAATGTATATAAAACAAATATAGACCCTATAATTAAAATCAAGAAAAGAGCTATTCAAATAATACTGAAAGCTTCTTACCGTGAAACTACAAATCCATTATTCATAACGTCAGGTATCTTAAAATGTTTGGATATTGTGCATGTAAAGACATTAGAAATACTTTTTCGAGTTAGGAATAAAAGCCTTCCTGTTAGTATTCAAAAAAAATTAAATTAAGAGATGGACATTATAATTTAAGAGGGTTGTGTATTTTTGAAACAGGTAAAGTGAAAACCAATGTTAAATATAGTCTCAGTTTTGAGGGTCAAATTATGGAACAGGCTTAGTGATGAGTTGACATTTTGTAGCTCTCTGTTGAGCTTCAAAAAAGCCTTAAAATGTGAAATAAGTAAGGATTACAATTTAGAGTAAATTTTATTTTTTCTTTCCTTTGTAATGCTGATATTCTGGTTAATTCATTGATTGTATAGGAGAGGCAACAATAAGCCTTGGGGCTTCAGCCTATTCCTTTTTTCGGTCTTTGAGTATATGAACGTTGTTGTGTGAAATGGGATACAGTGTTGGTTTGTATTCACACAGATTGTAAAGTTTTGTTCTTTTTGATGTATGACCGAAATAAAACTATTAATTAATTCATTCATTCATTCATAGTGAATGACTGAGAAGTGATTAATAAAAACATATTGATTTATGTTAAGAACATAGTTTCTGAGCCACTTATAAACATTACCATGAAGGCCATATCTGTCCTCGTTCTCTCCTACATGTGCTAGCACATGTGACACATGGACCTGCACATGGAGGAAGAGGGGGGATGAATGAGGTACTTTGTTTACAATGGTTTGCGCCAGGCATCACACAGGTCTCACAAACACTTGTAGACAGGTGCATGACATGCCAACAAACCAGGAGAAAGAACAGTTCGATAAAACATGACCATCTACCGCCACCATCGGGCCCTAGTAGTAATAGATCTGTGGCTTTGCGCGTGCATGTGAAAATGCGCGTGCACGTGAGTGCATGTGCGTGCGTGTGCGCGTGCGTGTGCGCGTGCTCGTGCACGCGCACGTGTCCACCCCCCTCCCTCCACCCTTCCCTAATTGGGGGGCAATAAAAAAAGGGGGTAAGTGTTAAAAAAACAGTTTAATTGGGGGCAATAAAAGGGGTAAGTGTTAAAATTGGTTTGATCGTGGGGTAATAAAAATGATTAGTGTTAAAATGGGTTTAATTAGGGGGCAATAAAAATGATTAGTGTTAAAATTGGTTTGATCGAGGTGCAATAAAAATGCATAGGTGTTTGGAATGTATCTGGAAGTGTTGGTGACCAAAAAGGTCGGGTGATAGGAGGTGACGACAAAAATGCGAAGTTTTTGATCGGGGTGTTGTTGTTGCAGCTGTCAGCGTGTCAACCCCCCTTTGAAAGTGGGGGTATGTGTATTGGTAATAATTCCTTGAAGATCAAACAAAGCATTTGCTATGGAGTCCAAATGTCTGCTTGTGTGGGTGCGTGAGTGTGGTCCTTCACGGGGCTCGTACCCACGGAGGTGTTTGATTGAGGTGCGATAACAATGCATAGGTATTTGGATGTATCTGGATGTGGTGGTGACCAAAAGGTCGTGTGATAGGAGGTGACGACAAAAATGCGAAAGTGTTAAAAAATGGTTTAATTGAGGGGCAATAAAAATGGTTAGTGTTAAAAATGGTTTGATCGAGGGGCAATAAAAAAAAGGATGAGTGTTAAAAATGGTTTGATTGAGGGGCAATAAAAAATGGCTAGTGTTAAAAATGGTTTGATCGAGGGGCAATAAGTGCTCGTGCACGCGCACGTGTCCACCCCTCCACCCTCCACCCCATCCCTATTGGGGGTAATACAAATGTGGTAGTGATAACAGGGATGAGCAATAAAAAAAGGATGAGTGTTAAAAAAGGTTTGATTGAGGGGCAATAACAATGCATAGATGTTTGGATGTATCTGGAAGTGTTGGTGACCAAAAGGTCATTGATAGGAGGGAGGGTGCAATAAAAAAGGGTTAGGGTAAAAAAGTGTTTGATCGTAATGCAATAAAAAATGCTTGATGTTGGACGAGTGCAAAGCCTCCTCCATGCCATGAATACAGACGGCTAGAATCTACTCAGAGATGATCCCTCAAACACAACTTTTGACCACACAACAGCAAATGTAAGACATCATTTATGTCTGTATTAAGTGAAGTTTATATTTTCTCCTCTTCGGCTGCGGCATCGGTGAGTTTTGGTCGTTTTAGTCTGTGGAGCGAAGGCGTGTTGTTGGTGTTGGTAGCATGAAGTAGTTAAATCTCTAGCATGCACCCAGAGCGTGTTTTTGCTAGTGTGCTCATTTAGTTCTTGGTGTTGGAGTTGAGTTTTGTTACGGTAAAAATGATCAGCATGAGCTTTTAGCAGAGCTTCTTCCAGTTATGTGGGTGTGCAGGATGAATGTGTTGCTACACATGTTTGTATCTGGTGTTAACTAGCGTTAATGTCATATTTCTATCATGCAATATTCACACAACACAATTTTTTACTTTTTCAACATACTATACTATGGTTTTTTTATGTTTTGACATACTATAATATGACTTTTTTTTAATGTTTTGACATACTATACTATGACTTTATTTTTTGACATTCTATACCATGAGTTTTTTATTTTTTCGACATTCTATACTATGACTTTTATTTATTTATTTGACACACTATACTATGACTTTTATTTATTTATTTGACATACTATATTACGACTTTTTGTTTATTTATTTGACATACTATACTATGACTTATATTTATTTATTTGACACACTATACTATGACTTTTATTTATTTATTTGACATACTATAACTTTAACTACAGACAGACACACTGCCTCTCTGCTGCCACACATCCTCAGTATGGTGGCTATTGTATTGTATTCATATCCATATTCATATTTATTCTTATTTGTTATTATTGGTGTAATTGACATTGTGTACATACCCACCTGAGTACTTGACTTCTTTAAAATTATTATACCATTACATTGCACTACTGTACCATACACCATAGTATACACTGCTATATTCAGTACTGCGCAAGAGTACTCAGTACTCTTGCACTATTTGCACTATTTGTACTATTTGCACTACAAATGGCACAATGACACTTCACTGCTGTACTTATGTTATCTTATTTTTATTTTATTTCACTTTATATTCGTTTGTATCTCTTTTTAAGGTGTATTGGTGTTGGACTTGTTGTTTAAGCTACTGGATGCCTAAATTTCCTTCAGGATCAATAAAGTATCTATCTATCTATCTACTATACTATGACTTCTATTTATTTATTTGACATACTATACTATGACTTTTATTTATTTATTTGACATACTATACTATGACTTTTATTTATTTATTTGACATACTATATTACGACTTTTATTTATTTATTTGACATACTATACTATGACTTTTATTTATTTTTTTGACATACTATACTATGACTTTTATCTATTTGACATACTATACCATGACTTACTAATTTATTTGACATACTATACTATGACTTTATTTTTTTTTGAACTTCTATACCATGACTTTTTTTTTTTTTTTTTTCGACATTCTATACTATGACTTTTTTTTTTTTTTTAAATACTATATTATGACTTACTAATTTATTTGACATACTTTATTTATTTATTTGAAATAATATAATATGACTTTTATTTATTTTTTGACATACTATACTATGACTTTTATTTATTTATTTGACATACTATACTATGACTTTTATTTATTTATTTGACATACTATACTATGACTTTTATTTATTTATTTGACATACTATATTACGATTTTTATTTATTTATTTGACATACTATATTACGACTTTTTGTTTATTTATTTGACATACTATACTATGACTTTTATTTATTTATTTATTTGACACACTATACTATGACTTTTATTTATTTATTTGACATACTATACTATGACTTTTATTTATTTATTTGACATACTATACTATGACTTTTATTTATTTATTTGACACACTATACTATGACTTTTATTTATTTATTTGATATACTATAACTTTAACTACAGACAGACACACTGCCTCTCTGCTGCCACACATCCTCAGTATGGTGGCTATTGTATTGTATTCATATCCATATTCATATTTATTCATATTTGTTATTGTTGGTGTAGTTGACATTGTTTACATACCCACCTGAGTACTTGAATACTTTTTAAATTATTATACCATTACATTGCACTACTGTACCATACACCATAGTATACACTGCTATATTCAGTACTGCGCAAGAGTACTCAGTACTCTTACACTATTTGCACTATTTGTACTATTTGCATTACAAATGGCACAATGACACTTCACTGCTGTACTTTTGTTATCTAATTTTTTATTTTATTTCACTTTATATTCGATTGTATCTCTTTTAAGGTGTATTGGTGTTGGACTTGTTGTTTAAGCTACTGGATGCCTAATTTTCCTTGGGGATCAATAAAGTATCTATCTATCTATCTATCTATCTATCTATCTATCTATCTATCTATCTATCTACTATACTATGACTTTATTTATTTATTTGACATACTATGACTTTTATTTTATTTATTTGACACACTATACTATGACTTTTATTTATTTACACTCAAACCAACCTTAGTAAGCTATCTTTATTTAGTTAGCTGATAGTTAGCAAACTAACCTTAGCAAGTTATCTTCATTTAGTTAGCTGTTAGCTAGTAAAAGTGGTCTTTAGCTAACTAGACATATTCATCTGGTTAGCTCTAGCTAACTTAGCCAGTCGGGCTGAAAATTTAAAAAATATATATCAAGCTGTGATTTTTCTTACTAATATTGTGATTTAAATAGATTATTTTCTATAAATCAATCTCCTGTTTTTCTGCTGATTTGATTGTCTAACGTTACACAGTTACAGTGTTAGAAAGTACATTTACTCAAGTACTAGATTTTTAAGTACTTGAGTATTTTCCTTTCATGCCACTTTATACTTCTACTACAGTACGTTTATACTTCTACTCCAGAACATTTCAGAGGGAGAAGTTGTACTTTTTATTCCATTTATCTGTATTTACGCTCTACATTTATCTGACAGCTTCAGTTAGTTACTTTACAGACATATGAAAATGCACAGCTGAAACGATTAGTCGATTAACTTATTAATCGATTGACTGAAATTAATTGGCAACTATTTTTGATTATGTCATTTTTTAAGCAAAATCATTTCATGTTTCCAGCTTCACAAATGTGACGATTTGCTGCTTTTCCTTTTTAATTATTTTATTATATATACATCTATTTAATGATATAATATGTCATAATATAACATTCAAAGGGGACATTTTCTTTCTTTTAATACTTAAAGTGCATTTTCCTGATTTTACTTACATGCTTTTACTGAAGAAACATTTTCAATGCAAGACGTTTACTTGTAACAGAGTATTTTTACAGTGTGGTATTATTACATTTATATAGGATCTGAATACTTCCTCCAGCACTGCACAGTTGTCAACACATTACATTTTTATTAATAATCACAAACTTGCTTTGTAAGTAACCTGAGGTAGTTTTTAACAAACAAAAGATCATTTTAGCTGTCATCCATATGTATAATGTTAATAATGATTATCACTGAGGTGTTTCTTCAGCTGATAATCATAATTCAGATTGATACTTGGAGCAGTTCTGTTTTCACTCTCTGATCAGCATCACAGTGTTCATGTTGTTGAGTCTAATTGTCTGATAAATGTTAGTTGTGACACCTACAGTACAGGTACTTATGGCTGAAACATTGTCTACGTACAGTGCAGGTAAATAACACATGGCAGGTGTGTTTTTGTTAAAAACAGCAGGAATGTGATGAAGCTGCAGGTGATATCGTGCGTCGGCTCGTCCGGATGCTCTCCGTGTAGTTTTTACGCAGCGCAAAAACGCGCTGCAATAGCAGGAAATATATATATATTATATATATTTATTGCTGACTATCTGTGAGGTGACGTCACAATTCTTGCGGGGATTCTTATGTTCCGCGATGTCATGGTCGACGTCACAGAGGATGTCAGCAGTCCTACAAATTATTGGGCGGGGCTTATTTTCTACGTCGTTAGTGACGTTTCGGGCTCAAACAAAAAGTTTACTTATAGGACCCGTTTCTGTCCTTTCTTTGCCCTCCCTCTGATCCTCTGGGTCTCACGATGAGGAGATCTGGAGAGCTCTGAACGCCCTGTCAGACGCCAGAGACAAGGTTGTGTGCCTAGGCTAAACATCGCCACTTAAGCGCACGGTGACGAAAGTGCCAGGCACGGACGCGTGCACAGAGCTAATGCTCCACTATGCACGTAGTCTCCAGGCCACAGCCATTGTTTCAGAGTCTGCCTGCCAGGCATGGACGTGTGCATGGAGCTAGTGCTCCACTGGCATGTAGGCTCCAGGCGATATTCAGGAGTTCAGGGATGGGGGGAGTTAGTTAGGGGGTTAGTTTTAGGAGATCAGGGATAGAGAGAGTTAGTTAGGGGGTTAGTTAGGGGGTCAAATCTCTGTCAAATCAAATAAGCTGACACACAGAATCTATCAGAATATTCTACTATGTGTCACAGCTTCATAACTGTCACCAGTGGTGAATGTAACTAAGTACATTTACTCAAGTATTAATCAATTCTGAGATGTCAGCAGTTCTCACTTTATGCATCATGTAAGCAGCCAGATTACACACAGCATTTAGGCTACAATAGAGGCAGTATTGAGCCCAGCGTGGAAATGTAACCTGATGCAACAACTTTATCAATTCATAAAGAAGACATGTTTGTATTTCAGCTTGTAACCCACAGGCATAATCGTCCACTACAAAATGCGAACACTGAATGCACTGACAGGAATCTCTGTGTCTCCTGAAACAGAAACTCCGATATTCCCTGGAAAGCATATTTGGGATGCTGTATAATAGATGTGGGGTGCTTTCTATTAATATTTGCGGTGCTGTATACTGATATTTAGGGGGGGTTATATTTTTATATTTGGAAGAATGTGACCTACACAGAATGTAGTCACATTGCTGTCTCTGTATTTATTGTATTTTGAGGACAAGAGGAACTCTCCTAGCATTTGTGTTGCACATAGCAATCAGAAGTTAATGCAATAACTGATTCATATGAAAACATAATGGATTAACATGACTCAAAGCTATTCAATACAAGTATCTGAGCATGTGTCTTGGATATATATTTATTTATACGCATATCTTGGTAATATATCCTACTTCAAATGTATTTTTGTATGCATTTCATTGGGCTACATACAACATACATTTCCACAGTTTGTACATTAATGTGGGCTATATTTGGTTAATGAAAACTTTTTTATGTAGCTATTTCTGCTAATCAAATTGCACAGAAATATAATATTGTATATATGCAACAATGAAACCAACTGAAAATATGATATCTGTTGGCCTACAAATTGAATTGGATAATGAGAAATAATACCAAAGGCAATACTGCATTTATTTAGCTCCAATGATGCAGTCACATCAAATGTCACCTTGAGTAGGCTACAGTGTAAATACACATAAATTGAGTATAACTATCGATATCACCTGCAGCTTCATCACATTCCTGCTGTTTTTAACAAAAACACACCTGCCATGTGTTATTTACCTGCACTGTACGTAGACAATGTTTCAGCCATAAGTACCTGTACTGTAGGTGTCACAACTAACATTTATCAGACAATTAGACTCAACAACATGAACACTGTGATGCTGATCAGAGAGTGAAAACAGAACTGCTCCAAGTATCAATCTGAATAATGATTATCAGCTGAAGAAACACCTCAGTGATAATCATTATTAACATTATACATATGGATGACAGCTAAAATTATCTTTTGTTTGTTAAAAACTACCTCAGGTTACTTACAAAGCAAGTTTGTGATTATTAATAAAAATGTAATGTGTTGACAACTGTGCAGTGCTGGAGGAAGTATTCAGATCCTATATAAATGTAATAATACCACACTGTAAAAATACTCTGTTACAAGTAAACGTCTTGCATTGAAAATGTTTCTTCAGTAAAAGCATGTAAGTAAAATCAGGAAAATGCACTTTAAGTATTAAAAGAAAGAAAATGTCCCCTTTGAATGTTATATTATGACATATTATATCATTAAATAGATGTATATATAATAAAATAATTAAAAAGGAAAAGCAGCAAATCGTCACATTTGTGAAGCTGGAAACATGAAATGATTTTGCTTAAAAAATGACATAATCAAAAATAGTTGCCAATTAATTTCAGTCAATCGATTAATAAGTTAATCGACTAATCGTTTCAGCTGTGCATTTTCATATGTTTGTAAAGTAACTAACTGAAGCTGTCAGATAAATGTAGAGCCTAAATACAGATAAATGGAATAAAAAGTACAACTTCTCCCTCTGAAATGTTCTGGAGTAGAAGTATAAACGTACTGTAGTAGAAGTATAAAGTGGCATGAAAGGAAAATACTCAAGTACTTAAAAATCTAGTACTTGAGTAAATGTACTTTCTAACACTGTAACTGTGTAACGTTAGACAATCAAATCAGCAGAAAAACAGGAGATTGATTTATAGAAAATAATCTATTTAAATCACAATATTAGTAAGAAAAATCACAGCTTGATATATATTTTTTAAATTTTCAGCCCGACTGGCTAAGTTAGCTAGAGCTAACCAGATGAATATGTCTAGTTAGCTAAAGACCACTTTAACTAGCTAACAGCTAACTAAATGAAGATAACTTGCTAAGGTTAGTTTGCTAACTATCAGCTAACTAAATAAAGATAGCTTACTAAGGTTGGTTTGAGTGTAAATAAATAAAAGTCATAGTATAGTGTGTCAAATAAATAAAATAAAAGTCATAGTATAGTATGTCAAATAAATAAATAAAGTCATAGTATAGTAGATAGATAGATAGATAGATAGATAGATACTTTATTGATCCCCAAGGAAAATTAGGCATCCAGTAGCTTAAACAACAAGTCCAACACCAATACACCTTAAAAGAGATACAATCGAATATAAAGTGAAATAAAATAAAAAATTAGATAACAAAAGTACAGCAGTGAAGTGTCATTGTGCCATTTGTAATGCAAATAGTACAAATAGTGCAAATAGTGTAAGAGTACTGAGTACTCTTGCGCAGTACTGAATATAGCAGTGTATACTATGGTGTATGGTACAGTAGTGCAATGTAATGGTATAATAATTTAAAAAGTATTCAAGTACTCAGGTGGGTATGTAAACAATGTCAACTACACCAACAATAACAAATATGAATAAATATGAATATGGATATGAATACAATACAATAGCCACCATACTGAGGATGTGTGGCAGCAGAGAGGCAGTGTGTCTGTCTGTAGTTAAAGTTATAGTATATCAAATAAATAAATAAAAGTCATAGTATAGTGTGTCAAATAAATAAATAAAAGTCATAGTATAGTATGTCAAATAAATAAATAAAAGTCATAGTATAGTATGTCAAATAAATAAATAAAAGTCATAGTATAGTGTGTCAAATAAATAAATAAAAGTCATAGTATAGAATGTCGAAAAAATAAAAAACTCATGGTATAGAATGTCAAAAAATAAAGTCATAGTATAGTATGTCAAAACATTAAAAAAAAGTCATATTATAGTATGTCAAAACATAAAAAAACCATAGTATAGTATGTTGAAAAAGTAAAAAATTGTGTTGTGTGAATATTGCATGATAGAAATATGACATTAACGCTAGTTAACACCAGATACAAACATGTGTAGCAACACATTCATCCTGCACACCCACATAACTGGAAGAAGCTCTGCTAAAAGCTCATGCTGATCATTTTTACCGTAACAAAACTCAACTCCAACACCAAGAACTAAATGAGCACACTAGCAAAAACACGCTCTGGGTGCATGCTAGAGATTTAACTACTTCATGCTACCAACACCAACAACACGCCTTCGCTCCACAGACTAAAACGACCAAAACTCACCGATGCCGCAGCCGAAGAGGAGAAAATATAAACTTCACTTAATACAGACATAAATGATGTCTTACATTTGCTGTTGTGTGGTCAAAAGTTGTGTTTGAGGGATCATCTCTGAGTAGATTCTAGCCGTCTGTATTCATGGCATGGAGGAGGCTTTGCACTCGTCCAACATCAAGCATTTTTTATTGCATTACGATCAAACACTTTTTTACCCTAACCCTTTTTTATTGCACCCTCCCTCCTATCAATGACCTTTTGGTCACCAACACTTCCAGATACATCCAAACATCTATGCATTGTTATTGCCCCTCAATCAAACCTTTTTTAACACTCATCCTTTTTTTATTGCTCATCCCTGTTATCACTACCACATTTGTATTACCCCCAATAGGGATGGGGTGGAGGGTGGAGGGGTGGACACGTGCGCGTGCACGAGCACTTATTGCCCCTCGATCAAACCATTTTTAACACTAGCCATTTTTTATTGCCCCTCAATCAAACCATTTTTAACACTCATCCTTTTTTTTATTGCCCCTCAATCAAACCATTTTTAACACTAACCATTTTTATTGCCCCTCAATTAAACCATTTTTTAACACTTCCGCATTTTTGTCGTCACCTCCTATCACACGACCTTTTGGTCACCACCACATCCAGATACATCCAAATACCTATGCATTGTTATCGCACCTCAATCAAACACCTCCGTGGGTACGAGCCCCGTGAAGGACCACACTCACGCACCCACACAAGCAGACATTTGGACTCCATAGCAAATGCTTTGTTTGATCTTCAAGGAATTATTACCAATACACATACCCCCACTTTCAAAGGGGGGTTGACACGCTGACAGCTGCAACAACAACACCCCGATCAAAAACTTCGCATTTTTGTCGTCACCTCCTATCACCCGACCTTTTTGGTCACCAACACTTCCAGATACATTCCAAACACCTATGCATTTTTATTGCACCTCGATCAAACCAATTTTAACACTAATCATTTTTATTGCCCCCTAATTAAACCCATTTTAACACTAATCATTTTTATTACCCCACGATCAAACCAATTTTAACACTTACCCCTTTTATTGCCCCCAATTAAACCGGTTTTTTTAACACTTACCCCCTTTTTTTATTGCCCCCCAATTAGGGAGGGGTGGAGGGAGGGGGGTGGACACGTGCGCGTGCACGAGCACGCGCACACGCACGCGCACACGCACGCACATGCACTCACGTGCACGCGCATTTTCACATGCACGCGCAAAGCCACAGATCTATTACTACTGGCCCTTTTGTAAATATACAGATCGATTTTGTACATATGCCAAATTCACAAGGTTTCAAATACTTGTTGGTGATCACCGATCAGTTCTCAAGGTGGACTGAGGTGTTCGCAACAAGGAAAGAGGACGCAAGAACAGTTGTAAAGTGTCTTCTAAAAGATGTCATCCCAAGATTTGGGGTGCCAATGGGAATAAATAGCGACCGGGGTCCATGTTTTGTGTCAAAAATAACACAGGGCCTCGCAGCAGTCTTAGGGTTCACGTGGCAGTTACATGTTCCCTACCACGCACACAGCTCAGGTCAAGTTAAGAGAATGAACTCCACAATCAAGGAGAGGTTGACCAAAACAATGATGACAACAGGTCTGAAATGGCCTGAGGCACTGCCAATTGTGTTGTATTCCATTCACAGTACACCAAGTGCTACGACAGGGCTAAGCCCACACGAGGTGCTCATGGGAAGATCAATGTCAACAGGGTCAAGTCCCCCGTTGACACCACATAAAACTTCGCTGCTTTGGACTGAGGAATCCCTGGTTGATTATGTTAAAGCACTAACCAAAGTTTTAAGAAGGTATCAATTACAGGTGGCAGAACAGCTCCCAAAACCCTCGGACGAGAGAAATGTACCCTTTTCAAAGTTGGTGATAAAGTACTAATTAAGTCCTTGGACAAGGTGTGTTCTCTGTTTGTCTCCTAGGTGGAAAGGCCCATACCAGGTACTGTTGGTGACCAGAACAGCGGTGAAGGTCAAGGGAAGAGCGAAATAGGTCCATGCTACGAGGTGCAGAGCAGCGCCCCCTGCAGCAGTAGAGGTCGTGCAGGGGGAAAGTAAGTGACAGGTCTAGTCTAGGTAAAGTTAGACGACTTAACTCTAGTACAGGAGGATGAAGAGCAGGAGGAAACATGTAGTTATAATCCCACAAGTCCCCAAATTAGATTGGATTAGATTCAATGTTATTAAGGTGCAAAGAATAGACATATATTATATTCTGATGAATAAGAGTTAAGTATATATATACAGGAGAGGTTTGTACAGATGACGAGATGTCCATAGGGACTAAATTAATATTATATAGGATGAACATTACATAGTAAGAATGAGTTGTATGAATCTCAAAGGATAAACTGGGGAGACGCAGAGCCTTGCGTTGTACACGCGACACCATCTTGTCAATAATGAGAGCACAATTCTCAAAATGTGATCAGGCAGTCAGATAAGGACTCAGATGGGTATTTTTTTAACAGAACCAGAGTTTACGCTGCCGTCTCTTTTTTATTTCTCATGTTTGTGTTTGATTGATATTTGATTTTGCCAGCAAGGAAGATCCATATCACTGTGCATGGTATATTTTGAGACCTCTCAACAGTGATGGCTCTGTGGTGCGCAAAGCACCTGAGCTGAGGAGAAGACTTAATCAGTTATAGATAATCATTTTAAAATGTGTGTTAATCTAATATAATCAACTTTATTCATTATTTGACCAGTGGTATTGATCCCTATGATTCTGTTTGTTAAAATCAAAGCAATATTACAACATATTATTATGTCATGAAACACACACACATACAGTACTTATCTTGCCATACTAAAACATACATATTACATTAACTCACACACCTAAGTACACACACTCATAACACTTTCTATAAAGATACTGCCTACACATTACACTCATCACATGGATGACAGTAAACACGGAGAATGAGTTGGATCTGTTACTCGCTCAAGGTTTAATTGTTTAATGTTTTCAACTTTTCAGGTAGTGAATTTTATAATAATCAAGGTATCCTGATATCTAAGGTTGTAGGGATTAATAGTAAAAGTGTTTACTCTTTAAGATGAACTTGTATCCTACATGATTGATTTAGAAAAACTGAAGGATTTGGGGAGGGGTTTCCGAGCTGCATTGATGGTGTCCGAAAGGAGGGTGAAATTGCATCCTGCTTCCGGGTACCTCTGTGGGTAAGGATATCCCCATCTCAAAGGGAAAAAATGAAATGATTTATGATGTACTTCTTTACTTAAATTTTGTTCCATGTATTTCTTGTTCTATTATCTATCTTGTTTAAGAATGAAGATTGACTTTATATTAAGTTTAAAATTTAGTGTGATGTCATTTAATCAAGTGTGTTGGATTATATTTGAAACTTAATCAGGTAAATCACCCTACATCACCCTGAAGATAATCGGGTTGACGGATGGGACAATGTGGGTTTTCCCTCCTTCGTCATCTGAGGTTTTACCTTTGCCCTGTCCAGATAGAGTAGTTAGCGCATCTGGTCTTTTTGCTCTATCTCCTGTAAAACGGAGGCGGAGTTTTTGGCCCGTTGTCAGAAGATGCATGTGACCTGCGACCTCTGTCAAAGAGCTCTCTAAACCTCTACAGGATTTGGGAGATCTACAGGTAATTTTCCTTGGGAGGCATTAATTGGCTTGAAGACGGAACTCATAGGTCATTGCTAGAGGTTAAGGGTGAGCCTTTTGATAATCATGTATCATTCATGTTTTATTATCATTATTATATGCAACTAAAATAATACTTGACAAATGCCTAAATGAAAGGGGTTTCAAAAGGGTTTTCGATTGAATTAAATTCATCATATGTTTGTTTGTTATTCCACTTGTTTCATCTGACATTTAGCATAAATGTCATGATATGTGATTGTTTGGGATTTTGACTGTTTAAATTAGGCATTACTGCATGAAGTGGATCAACCGTGACAATGCTCTGGTGCTCAATTGTCAAATTAATAGGACACACTGGGGGGGTAATTAGTGTTGATCTGTCGATCAAAAAGGAGGGGTTGTGATGGAATTTTCTACTATTCCTCTCTCTCCTTGGTCGAGAGGTCAGAGTGTCCCTCTGTTGACATTATTGGGTTGGAGTCCTGTCTAGGAGCTCCACCGTTATCTGTACAGCTGTGTCTGTAGTAGGGACCATGGAGCCAGTCGCTGTGGCAACCAGGGTCAGAGATGCCAGAGGAACTGTGTAAGTCAAAACATGATAAGGGGTAAAACACTGAGCATCAGGGGGAAAGGGCAGAGTTGTGAGGCCTTCACGCAGAGAGCACATCAATGGTGGAGACCTGACAATTGCTCCTTGATCAAGCTTCAATAAACCTTCTGTGTAAGACATCAGCAGCTTCGGGGCTTCTTCCTTCCTATTGACTGAGTTAACCTGAGTATTCAGAAATTCCACAACAACAACAACAACCAGTCAGCTACAAAAGGCTAAAACCCTGTAGTTACATTTTCCATCAATCAGCTGTCATGAACCGGCTCAGACAAAGGAGGGACACAATTTACTAAATAGTTATTTAAAAAACAAATTAGTGAACAATCACTAACACTGATGATGTATATGAGTGGAAAATAGTGTATGAAGATGTTCCATGCAAAAAGAAAAGACAAAACAGATCATGGGGGAGCAGAGAGAGACTGAACTGGCCAGAGTTAGTGTTGTAGGTGAGCCAGCTCAGCATCGACCTGCACTGCCGGCCCAATACCTGCAGGGGGAAGAGAAAACACAAGCAGGCAATCTGTGATATCCAATACCCATACTACCATACTATTTAGTGTGCTAGAAAAAGATTTAGCATGTCCCAATACATAGTATGTCAAATGCAGAACTCCAAAAATACCAGTATAATACAGTACACCCCCTCAACAATGGCAAGAACAAAAACAATGGTGACACTTCCAGTGTAGTCTGCTATATGCTGGAAGGGGACAAAGGAGGGTATTTTAATGGTTTAACAGGCTGGTGTTGTGTTGAATACTGTTTCCCTGTCTTAAACGGCCTGTATTTTCTGTCATCTCCACATTAACTCTTTAAACACCTGGTGTCAGCCTCACCTTTCTTCCCTTTGAGAGTGAACCTTTGGTGACATATGAACAGCACGACGAGCACCGCCGCCTCCATCAGCTGGAAGGCCGCGTAGACCATGGGGAACAGGAACAGAGGGCCGATGAACGCCGGGGGGAACGCCAGTTTCAGAATGGCGGTGCACAGCTGGCCGTTCTGACAGCCTGTTTCCATAGAAACGGTCCTCCGCTCCCTTATTCATAAGTCACGGATACATAAAGGAAGGCTCTTTATTCTCTGACATGACTAATACGACCCCTCAAAATGGATTTTAACCGGATAACTCACGATTGGTTGAGTCTGAAGAGCCAGGAGATGATGTATCCGAAGGTGTAGCCTATGAAGGGCATGAGAGCAGCGATGGACACGAGGGGAGGAGACAACACTGCCAGGATGGAGCCTCCGATTGCAAAGATGGCAACAGTGCCGATTACCACCACAGCAATCATCATGAAAGCGAGGCCTACCTGCAGGACAGGAAGCAACAAATCAATCATGAAAACTGTTTTACAAACCAACGATTAATCTGACCTTCTGACCCCGCACTAACCCTTGTGATGGTCTTGGAGTACTGCGGCCTGTAGTAGTTCATGAGGATGCCGGCACTGCAGGGTATGAGGACCAAGACCAGCGATATGGTGATGTCGACGTAGGGCATGGAGTTCTGCAGGTTAAAGCCGTGACAGTAGAGGTAGAGCAGCAGAGGCATCATGACCAGAGCCAGCAACGTGGAGCAGGTCGTCATGACAATGCTGAGGGGAAACACACAGGGTGATAACTTCTTAATCCCAGCCTTGTCTGGTGATGGAGATCTGGGGATACTGGGCCAGAACTGATCCTCTAGCAGAATTCAGTTTATATGTTTGAAGCCTATTTGTTGTGTGTTGTGTACCTGAGGTTCATGTCTCCCTGCAGAGCCAGGGTCTGGACGTTGGAGAGGCATCCTCCAGGAGAGCAGCCACAGAGCAGAACCACCACAACCGTTATTTCAGTCAGCTGGAACGCCTACAGCATGAAACCATAATGTGTTGACATATTCTATTATATCCAGTGGTGTAGTGTAAGGTACCCACCTTATCAATTACTAGTAGAGATGGGTAGGTTTTCAATTAATTGACTAATCACTTATATGAAACGTCCAAAGTCCAAATAAATACCATCACAATTTCTGTCTGTCCCTCCGCTTCAGTCACATTCTCCCCAGGCCCCTCCATTGCTATTCTCTTTCCGTCCACCAGATGTCCTCGGACTCTCCCACCTTTCCCCATCACCTGACTGCCGCACCCACCTGCTTCCGATTCCCCCATCTACTCAGCCTGGCCTTCCCCGCCCAACTCCTCACCTGCATCACCCACCTGCTTCTCATTCCCTCTGATTAGATCCAGCTCTTGAAATACCAGCCGACTTCCTTTGTTCCTGTGCCAGTTCATCTTAGTACCGTGTCCCCCGTTGGCCTAATTTGGTTTTCTAAAGAAACCCCTTCGCGTCGAGATCCACCCCATCGCCCTGTCTGGGTTTCTTTCACAACAGTGACCGGCTCGCTGTACATTATCCCTTATGAGAGCATTATTTTAGAGTACAGGAGTCCTCACATGCTTAAAGTGTTTATAATGTTTAAAACAGGAATACCAACCTTGGCTAAGCAAAAGGCTGTAAGAGGCATGACACCATACTGGGCCAGCACTGCTATCGCCACCCCCTTAGGTTTCAATATGTGGTGCTGGAAAGAAGGAAAAAGATGTTTTGGTACAGAAATGTTAACTTGGTCTTTTATATCCTTTATGAACACAGATAATTGATATGTATCACCTTGATCTTGGACACCTCCATGGTGCATCCCATTGAAACCATGGTGACGAACACGAAGATTACCATAAGTATGTTGATGGTTGTGTTCATCACCGGCGACATGAGATCCGTGATATCGGAGCTGTTGTTAACAGCCGTCATGTTGAACACAGCGCTTTGATTTTGCCCCAAATCTGGATCAGAGTACTGATCAGCCATGTTGGAGCAGCACGAGAGTTGTAATCTTAGAACACAAAAAAGATGGACACAAAATTAGACAGAGAACAGAGGCAACCGGGAACTAGTGGAAGGTTTTCTCATTTCCTCATCCATCAATTATAAACAACATCTGCTGCTTTTTGTAATATACACATACGGGAGAAGTTTGCCTTCAGTGCTTTCTGGGTAGGGTTTATTTTAACCCAAAACATTATGCAACCTAACCGGATAGGTTTGTGGTCTAAACAACCAAATAATCAGAGCATGACAAGAGTTAAGAAAAAAGAAAAGTAAAAATTTTCTCTGGTGAATGCTGTTTCATCCTGCAATTGGCATGATATGGTCACTTTCAAAGGGGTCCCTTGACCTCTGACCTCCGGATATGTGAATGAAACTGGGTTCTATGGGTACCCACGAGTCTCCCCTTTACAGACATGCCCACTTTATGATAATCACATGCAGTTTGGAGCAAGTCATAGTCAAGTCAGCACACTGACACACTGACAGCTGTTGTTCCTGTTGGGCTTCAGTTTGCCATGTTATGATTTGAGCATATTTTTTATGCTAAATGCAGTACCTGTGAGGGTTTCTGGACAATATTTGTCATTGTTTTGTGTTGTTAAATTGATTTCCGATAATAAATATATACATACATTTGTGTTTTATTATATTATCATTCACTTATGGGTGCCCACAGAAGGAGTTATAGTTGTTGACAAATACATTAATAAATATTAATTAATAAATAAACCATTTATTAAATGTTTACATAGCCTACTGTTGTGCGTTGCCACCAAGTTATTATTACTCTGAGGAATGCAGGACAGTTAGACTATAATAAAAAAAATTAAATTAAAAAATGACAGTATCAAAAGTAATCGAGAAATCTGGAAGGAAATCCTAAAACATGTTTCAATAAAAGTTATTATCAGAAATCACAAGATATTTAAGATCTAAACAATGTGACCTGCTGTAGGTGTCTAATTAAAGTGATCACAATAAACCATTTATAAATACATGTGGGTCATTTTCCATAAAATAAAAGTCACAATCATTTCTCAATTCACTGACACATATTATTTTACATTTATACTTTCAACCAAAAATACACATTTCTGCAGCAAGCCACTTAAATCTGTTGACGACCGAGAAAAAACACAGCGTTTGTGCCAAGTTAACCTCCGTATCCAGAGTTTCAGACCACATCCTCCCTGCTGGCATGCTCTCATGCTGTGTGCAGACAAATTACCTTAACAGGATTTCCCTATTTTGCAGCCATAAAAAGAAAAACAGGTATGAAGCCAAACAGCTTCATGAAGGTGAGAATTGCACACCTATTCTTGGATGTCAGCTTGTAGAAAATAGAAGAAAACCTCCCAAGTGGATACGTATCCCTGCATGAAGTGTAAATATTCATATCTTGTGTTGTTACTTGTTGGGCCAGAGGTTCCTCTACTC
Source organism: Sebastolobus alascanus (assembly GCA_916701645.2). NCBI lineage: Eukaryota > Metazoa > Chordata > Actinopteri > Perciformes > Sebastidae > Sebastolobus > Sebastolobus alascanus. The sequence continues at coordinate 2,013,482 of CAKAOJ020000038.1, forward strand.
TTCTCTCCTCTTCTCTCTGAAACAAAATCTACTCCTTCACTCTCTTTTCTGTCAGGCACAAATGACACATGAAGGCTGCCGGTTGTACAGAGGTGCCATCTAGTGCAACAGCTGACTTCTGCAGCTTGAGCGATACATGAGAGACGATTACAGCCTTCCCATCACCAAATTTACTGTTTCTGAGAATTCATGAGATACATTTGAGATATATATTTTTTTAAAGGTCTGCAGAGTAGAAACAGTAGCATCTTTGTCCTTTGAGAATATAACTCATGTTTGTCCTTATCTGCTGCAACTTAAACTGCAACAGTTTGAATGTTAGAAGTAAGGCAAAGGTACAAAAACGTGACTTTTCTTAGTCAGACAAAGCAACGTCTAAATCTCAAGACCTGCTAGCGGCCTCAAGAGGCTGCACATTTTATTACACCTCACAATAGAAACTAGGATGTAACAAACAAACAAACAGCAATTTAGCTTTTACTGGTTCCTAACCAATAGAGAGGCTTAAATATTTACAGAAAGATGCAGAATTTGTCAGGAGGAGAGCATTAGAAACACAAATGGATGATTATCATCAGGCTTGTTGGCGACAGCATACTGGCATTCCATGCAGATTAGCTTTTGCCAAGTACAAACTCTGCACATGATGACAAGAAATTACGTTCAGTTCACAGATTGTTACTCTAAAGCTCATGCCAAGGTTCCTGATAGCTTTCATTTGCTGTAAAAAAAACCCCTCAGCAGTAGAGAATGAATGAAAGAGGAAACTCCTCATGCATGCAGCTCTGTGCCAGGTCCAGAGAAGCTCCTACTTAATGCATTCAACATAGTTATGGGACATAAATAGATTAATATTACTGGTGTATTAATGTGTCGCCCTCCAAAAAGTAAACTTTTCATGATCGAAAAAAAAAACAGCCCTGTTTTGAGCTTTGTGACGATGCATTTTGCAGCTGATCCAAGAGGCTTTTTAAATAGTTTATTTAGCTTAAGAAGTAGGAGAGTTTTCTCATCACGTAAAGAAACACTTCATCCTTCAGTTTATAAGAAAAAAAGATCTAATTTAAAATCACTTTAATTGGAAAGGCACGAAAAATAGTAATCTGAAAAGGAACTAAAGCTGTCAGACAACTGTAGTGGAGTAAAAAGTACAATATTTACCTCTGAGATGTAGTGGAGAAGTATTAAAGGGGATCACCACCTAAATTCAAAATCCCAATATGTGCATGTGCAGATGGATCTTGGACTTTTTGACAGAGAGACGGCAGACAGTCAGAGTAGGTAGCGTAACTTCTAAGACAACCGCAGTGAGCACAGGATCACCATATGGGTGTGTACTGAGCCCTTTACTGTTTACACTGCTGACGCATGACTGTTCTGCTAGTTTCAAGGCCAACCACATCATAAAGTTCGCCGACGACACCACAGTTGTGGGCCTCATCACCAACAGCGATGAGTCGGCCTACAGAGAAGAGGTGGAGCAGCTGACAGAGTGGTGCAAAACACACAACCTTGCCCTCAACACCAAGAAGACCAAGGAGATGGTAGTTGACTTCAGGAGGACTGGTCACCGGCACCATCTCCCACTGACCATCAGCGGCTCTGAGGTGGACAGGGTACACAGCACCAAGTTCCTGGGGGTTCATCTGACGGACAAGCTGACCTCCAGTGACAACACCACAGCTGTCATCAAGAGGGCCCAACAGCGCCTTTATTCTCTCCGCAGACTGAAGAAGGTGGACCTCCCCATCCCAGCCATGACCATGTTCTACAGAGGCACCATTGAGAGCATCCTCACTTACTGCATCTCTTCCTGGTTTGGTAACAGCACAGCAGAGGAGAAACACAGACTGAACAGGATAGTGAGATCAGCTGAAAAAATCATTGGTGCCTCTCTGCCATGTCTGCAGGACATCTACACCGAGCACTGCGTGCGCAGATCAAACGGTATCATAAAGGACTCTACTCATCCCTCTCATGGCTGGTTCGCACTCCTGCAGTCCGGGAGAAGATACAGGAGTATTCGATCAAGGACTACTCGGCTGTTAAACAGCTTCTTTCCCACAGCAATCAGACTGCTAAATCAGAGAATGTGAACTGCACTTAAGAGACTGTTCCTTTAAATATTTTTATGTTTTAAATTATAACTATTTATTCTATCCTATTTTAGCATACTTTTAGCTTATTTATTAGTGCTCTTATTTATTAGCTAATTACTTAACAATTTATTTATTTTTCCCAATTGTTTTGCACTGAATTACTGAGTGGTGGATGTGTGAAACATAATTTCGTTTTTATGTGGAGCATAAGAATGACAAATGAAGGAATCTTGAATCTTGAATATTGAATTTATATCCGTGGCCGAAGAAAGTTAAATCAATATTTGTGAAAATGAGCTACTCTCTCTCAAAGCCAGAAAGTGTAGTAGTATTGTAGAGTAGCTCAGATCATTTGACGTGAGAAAAGTAAACAGAAAGGTCGGGTTATACATTATTGTGAGTCTAATGCTTAGTATATTGTCACAACAACCAATCAGCTACAGAAGGCCAAAACCCTGTAGCTACATTTTCCATCAACCTGAATCAGCTGTCATGAACGGGCTCAGACAAAGGAGGGACACAATTTATTAAATAAAGTTATTTACAAAACAGATTAGTGAACAACATCAGTGATGTATGTGGGTGCCGGGGATGAGTGGAAAACAGTTTATACGGTGTATACAGTGTGTTGCATGCTAAAACAAAGGAGACCCTGGGGGGAGCACAGATAGACGTATCTGGCCAGCTTAAGGGCACACCTAAATTTCATCTCAGCACCCCTAAAAAATAATTATCAAACCCTCTGAGCCCGCTGACATTACTGTATTTAAGAGGCTGTAGAACACTCTGTCTTAACGCTAGAGTGAAGATATATAGGTACCATATGAAAGTAGAAAACCTAAGGAATCCATTGGTACCAACCATGTCATACTAGCTTGTCAAGAAGGAGGATAAATAACGCTCCAAACTAACGCTAAATTTTGGTGAGGAGAAACTGTCATGGCCATTTTCAAAGTGGTCCCTTGACCTCTGACCTCCAGATACAGTATGTGAATGAAAATGGGTTCTATGGGTACCCACCCCTGCATGATTGGTTTCCAATAATAAATATGTACTTACATTTGCATAAAGCAGCATATTTGCCCACTCCCATGTTAATAGGAGTAGTAATAATAGTTTCCTAGAATCGCCCCTGAGAGCGTTGAAGGCTTACCAGCTCATCAGCCCAGTAAGGATCTGCACTGCCGGCCCACTACCTGCAAGGGGAGGAGAAAACATCAGAAGGCATGTGTTTTCATTGCAAAACAGATACACAGGAGGGGTTCTCATAGCTGTAACACATGAACATCATGACCTGCAATTAAAAGTGCAGTTAGAAAACCACCTTCTGCTCCTTCAAGTAGTCGTAGAGAAAATGCAAACTTGACCAAATCAACCAAAACTAAACCATAACACTGATGATTCCAGGATCATCTTGTCTTGTATGTTTAAAGTAAATTCAAATGGTGTCGATGAACAGGTATTTGAGCTTCTGGTGGTATATTAAGCCTTGTTTCCACCACAGGAACTTTCCCCCGGAACTTTTGAGGAACTCATTGCGTTTTGACTACAGGACAAGGATCTAAGTTACGTTCTGGGGACATTTTACGGACAACAAGACATCAACAAGGCCCTTAAATAAATTTTCCTCTCCTGCATTTCTTTCATTACATCCAACGTGCATCAGTAAATATATGCAGCAGTAAACGTCGTCACAGCGTGTTTTTAGATGAAACAGGCGGACACACTGAACTGCAGGCTGCAGAGTGTGTTTACCACTGTGACCAACAGCAGCCCTCGTCTCATGTCATGTTGCTTTTTCATACGTTAGTGGACTAATTTGCCTAATCTTCGCAGGTCTTTAGACCGGAAACGCAGAAAACAATGCGCTGAAAGAACCTTTTAGTTCCTTAAAAGGAACAAAAAGTCCCAGGAACTTTTGGTGGAAACCCAGCATTAGACACAAATAGAAATGGCGGTTTGGAAGAGTGCGCCTCCATGCAATGAGATTGACAGGATTTAGGAGGAAGGGCGTGTTGTGAGGGAGTGAGGGAGGTGGAGCAGTGTTTGACATCTACTAAAAAGTCACCACCACGTGCAATAAATCTCTCAAAGGGATGGAGTGGAAATACTGCACCGACTGCATTCTGTTTGACTTAGCTTGAATAATCATGATGAGTCATAAAACTGTTAAAGAGTTGAATGTGTAAATACCTCAGTGAGACAATAAACCCTGGGTTTGTCATCTACAAACAACAATGGAATAAAGTTTAATTGTAGTAAACTAGTCCAGCACTGTTTCAACAACACATCATCATTACATTCTTGAAGCATGTAGTTCTTTAAAATCTAGAAACTGCAACAGAGCCAATCGTTTATGTTTGGGGCTGAAAATCTCCCCTAGGATACAAAATGACATCAAATTTATCACAACATTGTAAATGTTCAGCTATTTCCTCAAAGATCACACCAATATCAATAAGACAAAAGGTATAACTTACACACATGAAAGACAAATACATAGAAGACAAAATTATGATAGTGACTGCACTTAAAGGAACAGTGTGTAGCATTTCGGGGGATCTATCAGCAGAAATGGAATATAATATTCATAGCTATGTTTTCATTAGTGTATAATCACCTGAAACTAAGAAATGTTGCATTAGCTTAGAATGAGTCCTTCATATCTACACAGGGAGCGGGTCCTCTTCACAGAGTCCACCATGTTGCTTTCACGTTTTTACGTTACCTGAAGGCCACAGTTTTTCTCCGACACGCTTGTGAAACTGCGGTAACGTGAGCCGCAGAGTGCAAAACCTTGGTACCGCCAGCCGCCGTCTGACTTCCGTTGCTCCTAAAGTAGTGTTATATGGTAAGGATCGCCTCTGAGTGAGGCGAACGCCGTTAACACGGTTTTGCACTCGGTGGCTCACGTTACCTCAGTCTTAGAAAGGGAGGAGTGAGTGGAGACCACTAGATGCCGCCAAATCCTACACACTGCACCTTTAAATGCATCAGTTTGTATTTCTATGCAAGCAAGACACCAAACATTAGATATTTTAATCTCTTGCAAATTAAATTCCTGTAAATTATTCTGTTTATGAAGGACTGCATGTGTTTTTAAATGTTAAAACGGTACAATTAAATGGCAAAACTGCATCTGAAACGACATGATGCTCACACAACTACACGTTATGTGGAGAGAGAAGCTACTCTACCCTTAATCTGATGGTATATCTGACCCCTCCCCTCCCTTTCATAAGTCACGCACTGACAACAATGGCAAGAACAAAAAAAATGGTGACTGCATACTGGGGCTCTTCCAGTGTAGTCTGCAATATGCTGGAAGGGGACAAAAGGAGGGCATTTTAATGGTTTAACAGGCCGTCTAAGGACATAGGGGGAGGGGAGGGAGGCTCTGCCTGAACTGATCAGTCTCTCCAGCTATAATTACAGCCCAGTGCTTCACAACATACCTGGATTTGTACCACTTTCTCCTCCTCCTGCCCCAGTCACAGCTAATCAATGTCTCAGCTCCCAGCAGCCTGAATATTATGGACTGAAATGCTGCTAAAACACTTCATAACTCAGCTCAGGCCTTGGGGGGGAATAGCATTAAGGGTGTGGCAAGAAGACAGATGAGAAAAAGCTCGGTTTCTTGTAGGCTCTGCCTCATTATCATATATCTTTTCTGTTACATTACCCATCCCTAGAGGTAATTTCAATGTGTTTGTAGAGCACAAATATAGCTAGATGCTTTCTCGCTGTCGTCAATGAAGACGGAGAGGCTTCACTGCAGCGGATGCATTATTAAAAGCCTGGCCTTATTGTGTTGTTGTCCTTTACTATACTGTTACGGGCCATGTTTCTGGGTGACCCCGTTTAGCTCTGCTGCTGCAGGACATACAGTATAATTCTATAACATGGTAGATGGGGTGTAAAATAGGCAGGAGGACTATAGATATAGAGGTAAAACAGAAAGAGGGTGATCCAGACTGGCTAGAAGGTAGAAGTAGAGATGGTAGGATCAAGGTCAGTGCAGGTCTAAAGCTCTGCATGGAGGGCAGGGTGTCGCCGGCAGCTGCTGTGGCCTCTTGACCTGCTGGGGGAATGGATGAGGCTGCTCCTAGCTTGTTTTTTTACACATTCACTGATCCACTGTTGCAGTGCAAAATAATCCACAGTGTAAGCTCCTTATCTACAGCACAAATTTGTGAAAAAGGAAGCACCAGAGCAGATTAGTCACAATTTGTCCTGAGACCAATCCCTGTACTACATAACACATTTTTTTTCCTCCACCATGACATGTTTACAAAATAATCTTAAAGGTATGTGTTGTGGAAAAGTTCTGCATCAGATTTTTAGGGATATGGCCAACAATAAGTATGTGATAATTCTCTTGATTAATCATTTGGTCAAAGTAACATCAGTAAATATTAAAACAAATGTACATCAAAATATCCCAGAGTGCCTTAAAACGCGAAGATACTCAGTTTACTGTCATAGAAGACAAAGAAAACCACAAAATACTGACATTTTAGTAGCTGGAACTAATACATTTTTGCCATTTAACTTGAAAAATTACTTAAACAATTTATCAAAATATTATGCTGGGTTTATCAATTAATTGATTAATTGTTTCAGCTCAACAAATGTTATTATAGCAGTACATTTAAATAATTTTAGACCGTGAGTGAAAAAAAAATAAAATATGAAGAAAAAATAAAATAAATATCAGTTAATAGAGCTGAATTGTAGGCGATAAGAGGAAGAAATCACATGATTAGTTCATATTTTATAGGCTGTTATATGTGGACCTGGGTGTGTGTGTGGGTTTGTGTTTCTCGAGTGCATTCTTAAAATCCACGTGTCTGAGCCATGGCCTTATTTAGCTCCTCTGACATACAAATACGACTCCAACTACAATTCCTATAATGCCTCTGACGGGAAAAGACGCTGTGACGTCGCCAGCAAGCTAAACGACTCCCTGGATATTGTAGTTTCACGAATACGCATTCGCTTTCTATTTTAATCATTTTAAGGAACGTACTAATTTTTTTAACAGCTCATCGCTTAACGAATATCTCTCCTTAAATTACTCTACATTCAAAATACTTCAATAATGTCCGTTTATTTGAATGATTTACGGGAAAAACCGCCAGAGCGACTACATTACCCAGACGCCCCAGGGAATAGTGTAGTGTAGAGTCCACCTCGGGATTCTGTCCAAACAGAACGTTTAGCAGTCTGTCCGTTGGAGCGCCGCTCGGTGCTAAACTGATTCATGTGGTTTTTTTAGCCTCCCGTCCCTTTAAACTAGACTATCTTATCGAAGAATGAGTGATAACGATGATATCGAAGTCGATAGTGACGTGAGTATGGCCACTTTTAAGCTTTTTACGGATGTTATTTGGTTGCTAGCTGACGGTTTAGCTGAACTAGCCGCTCAGCTAAAGCGTTAGCTACCGATTAGCTTGCTAGCTTTTTCTGTCTTTTGATAAGTGTGTTTTTTTTTTCCCTCGGGATTCTTGTTAACTAGCCTTTTCTCGCTTCAGAGCATTACACAAAAACCTGCTACTTTTCTTCAGCGTCACACGTTAAGATTTGCTGAAACAAATTCTTGGCTACAATTGTACTTTTTGTTCTGTTTTTCTTTGCAGGAAGACTCGCCGAGATATCACTGTGTGGTGCGTAATGCTGGGGGGGGATACTGAGCAAAAAATGTCGAGAAAATGTTTCACTTGTTGTTACCAAAAAGTTGATTTATCCCATCATATTCTTCTCATTTTTGTGGTGTTTAATCGAGTGGTGAGGTTACACTGTGGAGGTTAGCTGGAAGAGAAGGTGGATATTTAGGTTTTAAATTCATATTTTGTGTTATATATATCAGAGCATTGATTGTTCCTTCGGCGTTATTAGTGCATTGCAGGGTTTCCCCCATCCTGTGCGGCCATAGGGAGACGGTGACACGACATCTATATATAGACCAAAAGCTTTATCCAGCTACAGAGCCTTTATTGTTGCATGTTTTATTATTTCCCCCCCCTGGTTAATACGCAGCTTTCTGTGCTCGGTTAGTCGCTCCGAGTCGTTCCCCCCCCCCCCCTGCTGGTCCACCTCACACCACGGGGGGTTCCGCTCGTGATCAGGTTTTTTTGTGCAAATTACACATCTAGGTCACCTCAGTAAAAAGAGACACGGTTTGTGCTGCATTCATGATGATGATGATGCAGAGGAAGAGGTGTTGCATGTGTGTGTGGAGGAGCCGCGCCTGCATCTCTGGACGAGGCTTCGTGTCAGGAAGGGGTGCTGCTGCTGCGGGATGTTTTCCTGTGTTGCAGCCAGTGATTAGAGCCATCTTTCTCTCTACAGGCCACTAAAGGGCTGGCAGCCTAAATGAATGACGTATAGCTGCATCGCGTATCGGCGAGGAAAAACACCCCGCACGACTCCTCGGTTGATGCACACAGGCACGACGACTCACCTCCAGTCAGATAACAAGAATTTAAAGGCATTTAGGAAACAATGCATTTTAGCATATGCATGCATTAGTGATATTAACATAGAAAGAGCTTTTTATTCCGCCGGTGCCCTCCAACAGACCTTTCTCTCCAGCCTCAACCACAGAGACACATGAGAAACCTGATTTCAGCTCACTCAGTATTATTTCATTTGATTACCGAAGCTATAAACATAAAATATGTATGTCCTGATAGCGGTTTGTGTCCCTCGGAGTCGATAGTTGCTCCCATCTCTGCATATCTTGTCCTAAATGAATTAGAAGAAGCCTTAAAATCTGCACGTATATTATATATTAAGGCTTTGGCGACATTGTTCTAATTTAATTGTTGAATTGAATAATGCACAGCAAGTCGGTCATTGTTGAGAAATGATTCATTTATTTCGTAGCAACGGTCTGTTATACACAGCGATTGTCTGCTGTAAAGAAATAACAGGCCGTAGAACGCCGTGATTGACCAATCAGAATGGAGTATTCAACAAAACCATATAATAAGTAAGGGATTATGCACAGCGAGCCGGTCATTGTTGAGAAATATTTCATTTTATTTCAGTTTATTTCTCAACAATGACCCGCTAGCTGTACATTATCCTGCTGATTACACGGCTACTTACTTAAGAAAAAAAGTCTGCAATACATAGCAACGGTCCGCTGTAAAGAAATAACAGACCGTAGAAAGCCATGATTGACCAATCAGAATAGATTATTCAACAAAACCATGTAACACAGCTTGTTAACACACTGACAATTATATGTTATAATTTAAATTGCGGCTCTTGCGATCTCGAAATGGCACCTTTTCAAATTTAAATAAATAAGTAATAAATAAAAACGTATCATTCAGCTCTGCATACAAGCATAAAAATAAAACCTTTAAACACTAATGTTGGGTACAGATACATATATATTAAGGCTTTGGCAACATTGCTCTTGAAACCATTATACCAATAAAGCCCCTTGAAGTGAATGTACAAATAGATAGGGGTGTAACAATACAACGATCTGGATCGATATATCGATTCAGTGATCCAATATCATTGATGCAAAGTGAAATAGTGTTGACCCGAATACTTGGAAGCTTCAAAGCTAACACCGTTGCCAATGTTATCAACCTCCAAATCAGTATTCAAATGCTTCTTTTTTTTATTTTTATATATAAATATGGAATAATAAAGTATAAATCCTAAAATAGCCCATGAAATAATGAATAATCCCACAACATTATTCATTATTCAATTATTATTAGTTATTCTCAGATGGATATTGCTGTTTGTTATGTGTACAGTAGTGCGGCAGCTGCACTGTCCCGAAGCTTCGAATACCTTCGAATATTTCTTAACGAAGATTCGAAGCCTAAAAAAAATGATATAGTCTCATATTAATCGCAGGCTGCTGAATTGAATCGTATCAAAATTGTATCGTGGAAGACTTTGTGATATCAGCAAATATCGTATCGTCGTCCAAAGAATCAATGTAATATCGTACCATGATGGTACTTGTGTTTTACACCCCTACAAATAGATGATTTGAGGAAATATCTAATTGCATCAGCAGGCAACAGAAACTTTCACATTCTACAGCTTGTTAACAAACTGTCAGTTATATGCTATAATGTAAATAGACTTTTTGATATAAAAACGATGCATCATTCAGCCCCGCATACAACAAGCATTAAAAATAAAATGTTTAACCACTAATGGTGGATACAGACAGTGTGGCAGACATTTAATATGTTTCCAGACCCAGACAGTGGGTCTGTTGTCTTCGTTGGTGAGACTGACCGTCTGCATTATGTCATGTGTTAGACTCGAATATAGAGCAAAAACATGAAGTAGATTGACAGAAAAACGTATCGGCATCAATTTAGATAATTGATTAAGTCATTTTTAAACAAAACCAGCAAAAATTCACAGGTTTAGATTCTCAAAGGTGAGATTTGATATTGTTGTAAGTTGAATATCTTTTGGGTTTCTGGTGGTTGAACAAAATAAGACATTTAAATATGTCAACGTGGGTTCTGAGAACTTGTGATGGACATTTTTCACTATTTGCTGACATTAAATAGACTAATTAATCAAGAAAATAATCTATAGACTAATCAGAAATGAAACCAGTCATTGCAGCTCTACTTTAATGCAGCTTCACAGACAGGAAGAAGATGCTGTTTATTTTTAGGGCTTTCCTTGAAAATTTGCAGTGGACTAACACTAATATGATTGTGTCGACTAATCGATTAGTTGATTTAATCGACAGATCTGTGAAACTGATTTTTCACAAAAGCACCACTTTAGATCCTGTGTTTACCAGAGATGTGCTCATAAGTTTCTTAGATATAAGTCATTCAGCATGAAAAAAAACGACTAATTGACTAACTAAAAAAACACTCACAGTGGTGTCTTGCGCCCGCTGGAGCTTCTGGTTTATTGGTGTTTCCACCGTTATTAGTGCAAGAAGGCGGTTTTCCTCGTTCTCCACCAGCCTGACAGAAGTGTAGGCTTTCATGCAGAGAATGTGAGACGGCCGTCAGTAGCCGAGAAGCGGCGACTACCAGCTCTTCCACTCAGCACCTGCAGCAGTTATGTAATGTGTTATGGTCAGGTATGAATAGAATGGAGGGAGTAGCTCAGCTGAAAAAAGGTTTCAGTTTTATGATGAACTGATAAAGCCTGCACTTAGGTAATTGGACACCTGTATCTCGTGGTGCCTGATGTGCTCAACAACTCAGATAGCTTATAGCTTACAAGAACAAGTCTGAGTACAATTAGCTGTATTTATAAAGGTAGTTTGATATCAGTGAACCTTCACAGGATATTGGCTCTTGTGATTTATATGATGTGCACCTCAGTTTGTTCTTCATCCCCCAATGAGATGCTCATAATATTCTCATGCAATAACACTTTTTAGCAGAGGTGGTAAGCCACCCAGATCCTTATGCATCTCATCTTATGATCAATTTAGTCGTATATACAACAGCCACACGTATTAAATACGTATAAATATGTGTCATTTGCTGTGTGAAACAGAATCTCTTCCCTGAAAATTCATGTTTTATTTCATAAAAGTATCCAGTAGTGGCCCTCCTCCACTATAAAACACTGTGGCAAGAATAGCTGAATTCTTTAAAAGCACATTTTAAATGTCTATCTCTAATTATTGACTGACTTCACCTAGAAAACCTTCAAAGTAGTGATATTTAGAAGTAGCCGAAGTAGCAACGTGTCCACATTAAATCACCCAGGGCACTTAATGTCCATAATTGCCCAGTAATTGCGTATGGAGCAGCTCCAGAGAGCAGTGCTTAAATACATTCGTGGATCTTAATTACCTTTCAAAGATTAATGATATTCAGTGCAGTGCCTGATAAAAGAAGTGTGTTTTTTAAGATTTAAAACAAGTCTTAGTTTTCAGCTGATCACATGCTCAAATATGCTTTGTGAGTATTGTGTATCGCCAAATGTGCTCAACACAACTTGAAAATTTAACAAAAAAAAACAATGCAAAACACACAAATTCAATCCAACGTGATCTGAAATTGCAGAAACAAAACATATAAAATGCATTAAAACAAACAATAAAGAGCATAAAGCACAAATTCGCTTTTCAAACGGGATCCAAAAAATATTTGTCTCTCTCCGTTGACTACCGTTCATATTTTCTGAAATAAGGTCCCATGGTGGTCCACCGGAAGGGGCGGGACTTTGCCTCTCTTACATTATAATCTAGTGTCTTCAGTCCTAGTTGGAAACAGGAAATCAGCCACGTGTACTTTCTAAACCTCCTCTCTATTCACTGAAACCGTGCTTATCACAATGGCTGCCAGACTTGTAATTGCACATGCCATCAATACCAGTCATGTGTTTGTTTGTGCCAGGGTTAATGGAGGGAGTGGAGTGGCTTTGTGTGTGATACGAGGAGGAGGAGGAGGAGGAGGAGGAGGCACATGGTCCTCATGGATTTGTCTCCTGGATGGTTTGTGGCTCTTGTGCAACAGGCCGCAGGAGCCGCTGTCACCATGCCAGCCAGAGTAATCACAAAGCGGGCATTGTGAGGGATACGTAGTGAATTTTGATGAAGAGGTTTTTATTACGGTGTCAGTTCCATATCCGCGGCATTTAGTGTGATAGTTAACCTTGTGGGACTTTATTGTTTTCTAGCATTAAATTGTTAAATAACGGCTTGTATTTGTTCCAGATGTTGGTAACTGAGTCACACTTAACACCAGACATATGACACGCTGAGGGCTTGTCTTAACCTGTCTCACTTGTGGCTACTTTGGACAAAATGAGTCAGATGATACCAGGTCACGTGACTTCTTCTACCTCGTCTCGACCACACCACCACCGCCGTGCGGTATCAGTGCTGTTATTTAATTGTTGGAGGTGTGTGAAGCGAGATGATCAGTCGGGCTTTGATTGGGCGCTGGACTAAACGTCTCAGCGTGGTGACAGCGTGGATTAGACCAGAGTCAGATTGTGATCGGAGGCTGTGATGGTTTGGCCTAAAAACAGGTCGAACTACAGGCTGCAAACTGATCTCCTGCCTGCCTCTGGTCATGTGATTATGGCAGCCATCTTGTGCCTTTACAGTCTAATTACAATACTAATGTGTGGAGCCTGTTAGATGCTGTTGTATTAACTGCTGCATGTTTAGTCAAGATGCATTAAAATGAGGATTGGGTTGTGATTAAGCCAGTTATTTAACTTGGCTAAAGACGTGGAAAATGTGGTTTGATGCAGCCTGAAATGATATAGTATAAATGAGTTCAGTGAGGTAATGTGATTAAAGCTGTGTAATGTAGAGGGAATACTGGAGAAGACAGCTTGCAAACCTTTAATCGTAAACTACGAGATGCTCCAAGAGTACCTTCCTAAATCTACATTTCATGAGGCCTTTGTTGTGTCGGTCGTTGTGCCGTCGGTGAAATCCTCATCCAGGATCTGCTGTTGTCTTCCGCCCACCTCCTTCTCAACCCGTCTGAATGACTTGAGTTTCTTGACTTTGGCCCGGTCATGAATTTGAACGGCCACTCCCGTGAGCTCCTGCAGAGAAGGAGGGACAGAAATGAGGGGGGGGGGGGTTGGTGTCTGCTCGGGTCACATTGAAGGAGAGGGATGGAGGCTCAGCAGGAGGCCGAAAGACAAAAAAGCCACTGAATGCAACAACTTCTTGAGATGGAAATTTAACTTAAATCTAGTCGTTTTTACACTTTTGTTGGCCTTTTTACCACGAGGCTACTGGTGGTTATCGGCTGGTTGGCTGGAGTGCTGACACTCAGTTACTACGGCGACAGAAGATTAATCAATGACATTTCGGATTATTAGGGCTGGGCAATGTATCAATATTATATCGATATCGTGATATGAGACTAGATCTCGTCTGAGATTTTGGATATCGTAATATTGTCATATGGTATTAGTGTTGTCTTTTCCTGGTTTTAAAGGCTGCATCACAGTAAAGTGATGTCATTTTCTGAACTTACCAGACTGTTCCAGCTGTTCTATTATTTGCCCACTTAGTCATTATATCCACATTACTGATGACTATTTATCAAAAATCTCAGTGTAAATATTTTGTTGTGTGAAAATGATCGTTAGTTAGAGTCCTGATGTTGGCTTCTTACTAAAAATCAGATACTAGCTAGCCATTGTTGTTCACACCTGATATGATGGATATAAAGAAATTTGAATATATATATATATATATATATATATATATATATATATATATATATATATTAGGGCTGTCAAAGTTAACGCGATAACGTGTAAACGCAAATTCGTTTTCATGCAACTAATTTCTTCAACTTGCGATATTCATGTTGTAGCGGGTTTTGTTGTAAAGCTAGAGTGAAGATACTGGCATCATATGAAACTAGAAAAACTTAATGAATCCATCGGTACCAACCATGTCATACTAGATTGTCGAGAACAAGGCTAAATAACGCTCCGAACTTGCGCAAAATTTTGGCGAGGAAAAACTGTCATGGCCATTTTCGAAGGGGTTCCCTGACCTCTGACCTCCAGATATGTAAATGAAAATGGGTTCTATGGGTACCCACGAGTCTCCCAAGTCATAGTCAAGTCAGCAATAGCTGGACAATATTTGTCATTGTTGTTAATTGATTTTCAGTAATAAATATATACATACATTTGCATAAAGCAGCATATTTGTCCACTCCCATGTTGATAAGAGTATTAAATACTTGACAAATCTCCCTTTAAGGTACATTTTGAACAGATAAAAAATGTGCGGTTAATCATGATTGACTATGGACAATCATGCGATTAATCGTGATTAAATATTTTAATCGACTGACAGCCCTAATATATATTTTAGTTTGAATGATAATTTCTCCACTGCATTAAAACCACAACGACAGTGTTGTTGTTGTTGTGAAGGCAGCAGAGCGGTTTGTGTAGGAGGACGAGGGACGCCCGCTGTCCTCTACCCACGCTGCTCTGCTGTCAGGCTGAAGGCCTTGTGACTCTTCTCATTGCAGGCTGACAAACGGGCACACCACAATGCGCTGGAGCGCAAACGTAGGGATCACATCAAAGACAGCTTTCACAGCCTCCGGGACTCGGTACCCGCCCTGCAGGGAGAAAAGGTTGGTAAAGCTCAGCCTGCCAGTCCTCCAGGCACACGATGTTCAGGCTCTCATGTAAGGAATTTTTTGCACTTTTGCTTGGTTTTTAATAAAAGGTGAAGTATAACATGTACTGTGTGAAAGGAGTTGTAGGGATGAGTGCATTAATGCTTTCTTGTGTGAATGTACAGGGATGCAGATGTGTGGAATGGCTGTATAATGTGTGTGTACGTCAGTGGAGAGGAGTAGCTGAAGGGACTGGGAGGGGGGGCAGATGGTCGAGTGCAGATTGGCAGCAGCAAGACAGTGATGCAGTCTAAATACTTGGACCAGCGTCAGGAAGTTATTATGAGGAAATTTTGTTGCTCTCTTCCTGTTTTGACATCCGTGACATTGAGAGCATTTGGAGAGCTGGTTCAGTAACTGGGCACACAGGGAGTTATTTTCCCCTAAAAGACCAGTTCATGACTCTGACACAGCGTGAAGGGCGGGGAGGGGGGAGGGGGGGCTTATGAGATGATGTTTGCTGATCATTTGTAAGAAGAGTTGGGTTACAGCTGCCTCGGTGCTCGACCCCCACCTCTCTCCCAGGACCGCACTGCTATTATAGCTCTGTTTTTTGGGCCAACATGCAGAGGAAATCAAATGTGAAGAGAATATTAGGGCTGGGTACTCAATACGTTCTGTTACAGACTGAAATGTGTCTGCAGCATCGAGTTTACAAGACTGACAAGCACTTAAAGCTGGAGATGAATATCTGATAATCTCGTCTCCTTCTTCTTTAATGAGACAGTTCCTGATTTGAATCCAAATTTGGCCATTTTTACACTACTTTATTTGGGCAAACTCCTTGTTTCTATAAGGAAATAGTTTGCTGAGGTGGTGACGCATCTCGTCTTGCGATCAGTTTATTTAGTAGATCGCGGCCTCAACAGTCACTCATCACACTCAAACTTCTAAGAACTAGTTGATTAATCAACTAATTGGCAACCATCCTCATTTTGCTTTTAAAAATAAACGATAGACCGCTTCATTTTCGGAACAAGGTGACAGCTAAATAAATGGTTTCGTTAAGTTTTACTGCAATACGTACACCCGCATACTGTACATGTATGGTGTTTAGTATGTGTATGGCATGTTTTTATCAAACACACAAAAAACAGGCCTATGCATGTGATATGAGCGCACAGAACAGTATTTCAGGAGCGGAAAAGCATCCTCACGAGGGAGTGTTTCTGGTCCGCTAGCACAAATGCAATGCAACAAGTGCAACCCTCTCTACACGCTCGCAACTGTTCCACTCACACTCACTCGCTGATCAAGTTGATATTTGAGACTTTGGAAGCGGGGATGGAATAGATAGCTGATGTCCAATGATAGTGGTCATCATACACTCACAAGAATGTGACCACGCGAAATTTTAACTCGCACCCTCACAAAAAATTATCACATGTGCAACCATTTTGGTCGAAGTCTGGAGTCTGGCTTCTTTTTTTTTTTACAATTTTTAAATGACAAACAGGAACAGGAAACCCGGGTTTTAGTATTGATACAGAAACTTGGATATCGTATCCACAAAAATATTGAAAAATTTCAAATGATACCCAGCCCTAATGAGTACAAATCTCAGTGATGCTGCTGCTGATATTAAGTCAATGAATGGCCCCAACAAATAGCTCTTAGAAGCTCTATAGTAAAGCAGCATTAATAAGAGATGGAGCAAATGTTTGTTAAATGTTGTTTCTGATTTTCAGCTAGCGGGCCGCAGCAGCTATGTGTCAGATTGTGTTTGATTTCTTCTGCAGTTGTTTCAGTCTACAGTGTTATGATAGATGATGGATGAATGATGGGGGGGGGGGGGGATTTGATAAGAATTCTGTATACATGCGTCACTGCTTCATTTCTGCATGTGTCACTAACAGCAGTCTGCCAAACAGGCGTCTCGAGCTCAAATCCTAGACAAAGCTACAGAGTACATCCAATACATGCGGCGAAAAAATCACACGCATCAGCAGGACATCGACGACCTGAAGAGGCAGAACGCACTGCTGGAGCAGCAAGGTAACAACGCTTACCGTTACTGTCACAGTTTGTTATCTTCGTGACATTTAAACTGATTATACCGTTATTGTTTTCAGAGCTTAATTTCTGTGCTAGTTTGAGTTTTAGCAAATCAAATTTGAGCTGCAACAGCCAGTGAGAGTGGAAGAAGGGAGGGTGAGGAAATGCTTCACCGCCATGTTTGTTTTGGTTGCATGTTGTAGTGATTGTAGTGATAAAAGAGCCTGTTGGTGAACGGTATGAGATCACGAGTCCCAATCTCCACATCAAAGTGTTTGTTCCACCACAACATCAGACAAGCCAACGTTTAGCCTCGTCTTGTAGTTTAACGTAGCTTTTATAACTCTGGTTTTCTCTTAAATGTTTTCTTTCATGCTGATAATTTGGGTTTAACTTTATTGTTCGTAAACCAAACTACTATTAAATAGGACAGTAAAATTTGATCTTACTTTGTTTAAACAGATAATGATGATTAACTACATTTCCCATAAGGCTTTAGAATGTGCTAATGGTTGAGACACATGCAGGACTGTAGCCAGGATTTTCTAAATACTGATGCCATGAAGCCCACCCAGCCTGCCTGCACATGATTTTGATCAGACACCGAAAAAGTTTTAAAATGTTTATTTAATGTAGATTTTTCACTTTTTAAAAACGGTTTAATAATATTTTAATTAATTCCAGCCCCAGAAACATTTCCCAGAGTTTCCCTAAACACAGATTCATATTTTTGTGGAAAAATATTTATTTCATGGCCTAATAGTAGAGTTTAAATATATAAAGTCCAAACATTTATCAACCTTTTAAAATAGCATGTTGAATCTTCTGTTATAACTCAATAAATAATTATATAAATAAATAAATATGCCGTTAAATCAACCAAAAATAAGTGTAGGCATTACTTGATAAAATGTGACATAAATTGATATTTCAATTTTAATTTTCTTCTTTATTTATCTTTGTATTACTTACGCTATCTATTTACTCTTACATTTAATTTCCCCATTTATTTATTTATGTATTTTTATTAACTTTTAAATGTATGTATTTATTTTACATTTATTTTTACATTTATTTATTCATTATTTAATTGTATTTATTTTTGTATTTATTTATGCATGATTTTATTTTTAATAACGAGTACAGCATTGGATGTACATTAGGTCGAGGAACGTGTGTCAGGTTTTTAGAAAAAATTATAATAGAAACCACCTATGAGAAAATACATTGTGGAACAGATGCTAGCTAGAAAATGGAGCATGACTTAACTCAGCAAAATGAAACTGCTGCACATATGGTGGTACTGTTGATTTTGGTGATCTGTTTTTGTTTATGGCAAAGTGGATATGAAGAGGAAATCTATGTTGAGGTTGCTTCCCACTCAGCAGAGCAGAGTTATATAAAAATGGATGGTGCATTTTGGATTCTCAGATTATCTGCATTTCCTCAAAGCACCATCAAGACTATTTGCAATTGGTCAGCGACACAAAATTTGGTTTGACTGGGCCGTGTAAGGACAGAAGGGCTGAGACCAACCATACAATTAATTGTCAATTAATCTGTTGATAAGTTGTTTGGTCTATAAAATGTCAGAAAATGGTGAAAAATGTCGATCAGTGTTTTCTAAAGCCGAAGATGACGTCCTCAAATGTCTTGTTTTGTCCACAACTCAAAGATATTCAGTTTACTGTCACAGAGGAGTAAAGAAACCAGAAAATATTTACATTTAAGAAGCTGGAATCAGAGAATTTAGACTTTTTTTTTTTCTTAAAAAATTCGTCAAACCGATTAATTGATTATTAAAATAGTTGATTAATTTGATAGTTGACAACTAATCGATTAATCGTTGCAGCTCTACAGGACATGTAGATGTGTCATGTAATGTGTCATTTTGAGGTCCTTCCTAACCGTCCTCCTCCGTTCGTTTTTGTTCTCGTGTGTTTGTTCAGTCCGCGCTCTGGAGAAGGTGAAAGGCTCCGCCCAGCTCCAGGCCAGCTACTCGTCGTCCGACAGCAGCCTGTACACCAACCCCAAAGGCAGCGCCGTGTCGGCGTTCGACGGAGGCTCCGACTCGAGCTCCGAGTCCGAAGCCGAGGAGCCGCCCAACAGGAAGAAGCTGCGCGTGGAGGCCAGCTAGAGAGCGGGGCGGTTAAAACCTGGCCAAGGTCCGAGGCGGCGGCGGGGCGCAGAAGGAGGGCAAGAGGAAATGCAGCCTTCAAAGCTCTCGAGGCTCATCGACCCCTCCCCCCCTCATACCGCCCTCACCGTCCTCTTCGCTCTCTCTCCTCCATCTGTGGGTGGGCTCGCACTGGAGACTCATGACCCCATTAACCTCCTCACACCGCCGCCACCATTGTCTCCCTCTCCACCCGATCTCCAACAACAGGAGGGAGGAAGTCAGCAGGGTGGAAGATGACTGCTTCAATCCATGTAGAGAGCTTCAGGTTTTTTCCCCGTTCCCATCCCTCTTTCTCTCTTTTCTTTGGTATCCCCCCCCCTCTCTGGCAACATCTACAATCCAAAACCCAAAAAGAGGCAGCTTGGCTACTTAAGGACTTGATGCTTTTTTTGTACCCTCAATAAAGCCCCTCCTCCTCCCCGGGTTGTTTTTTTGGGGGGGAAGGGTGCTCCTGGCGTACTCCGAGCACTGCTATATTATATATTTTTTTCTTTTTGTTTATTTTGTTATTCTTGATAAAAATAAAACCTGTTTAGAATCTACACACACACACACACCTAGATAAATCGTCCCCGAGAAGTTTACCTTTTTAAAATAAAAACATTTGTAGCTTAACTTTTTTTCCACTGAAGAATGTGAATTTGAAGCAAATGTTAAAGTGACACCTCAGGCCCACTGGATTGCAGATGTTTTCTGCCTGACATGTTTGTTAACACAAGATTAAAAAAAAAAAGAAAAGAAAACTCCTTTGTTGAAATTGATGTTTTGAAGGAGAATTATCCTAAACTTGTATCGTATTTTGTCCTTTAGCTTGAAGTAGTGGATGACTTTAGGTGGCTGAATACGTTAGGCATCTCGTTTTATATATTATAAAAAGCATTGATTGGATGTTTTCAAGTTCTAAAGTATGTTATGCATTTTGTAGTAATCTCACGAGTCATGGGGAAAAAAATGCCAATTTGTCACATGTAGTTTTCCTTAAGGGTATGAAATAGGTATTGAATGTCAAGAGGTAGCTCCCGTCTTTTGCAGTACAAGGAAGCGAAATAATTCCCTGTCGATGTGTCGTGCTTTACACAGTAAAAATCAATGTTGCTGAATCCCCCCCCCCCCCCCAAGGAAAAAAAGGAAGCATTTTGCGTGTCTAGGAAACGTGTGTGTATGTATATCGTTTCCATTTTATTTCCATTTAGGAGGATATAATTAGTGTAATAGGTCTTTGTTTGTCCGATTCCATTCCATGGAAATTACAAGTATGTTGTACATACTGCCAACAATTGTCTTGCAAGTTGAGGCCTACCTTTACTATGAGACTATAAAATAAACTATTTTATCCTTTAACACGCTCCCTGTGCTTATTGAGCTGTCAGACCAAAGGGTTAAAATGTTGCACAACATTTCCTGTCATGTTTAAAAAAAGAGGTTTCAGTGTTAATGATGGGTTTCTCACGTTATAATAATCAGTCACCTTTAACAACGGCTGCTTTCAGATGTGCTTTGGTGCAGCAGCAAAACATAACTTCAGGTTTTTCTGGTTTCCAGTGATGCTGGCGGGTGTCTAGAATAAAGACATTATGTTATGTAACTATTCTCCCCTTTACACTGGTGTCGTTTTTAACTATGTGGAGAGGGGGGGGAAAAAAACTGGGCCAGCTGATGTTTTCATGTATGAGCAACAGCCAACCTACTTCCAGTATGTACACGGCCAATCTGTCTTTTCTTATTTCCCGTCGTAGCGTGGAAGAGTCCAAGTTCCCCTGTAGCGGCCCCAGAAAAAGGAAGTCTAAAATGTTTTAATTATTTGGATGTTTCATGTTTTATTTACAGAGTGAGACGGTTATGTTCAGTAAGTTTGATTTAAATGGAGCTCCTCTTGTTAACCGGCGGCTGCTTTTAAACCAAACTAGAGCTGATTAGTCGATTAATCGGGAAGTTGATTGACAGAATTTTCGCCCATATTTTTGATCATTTTTCACGCACAAACTTCAAATTTTTTTTTCTGTTTCTTCGTCTTATATTGAAAACTGAGCATTAGTTTATCGGACAAAACAAGCTGTTCTAAGTTGTGCTGTCAAAGTTAACGAGATAAAGCGTCAACGTAAATGTTGATTTGTTTATTAAATTTTTCATGCAAAAATGTCTCAAATATGAATATTTCCTGCTTTTCTCTGTTTTATATCATATTAAATGAATAATTTTGACATCACCTTGAACTTTGAGAAACTGGGATGGACATTTTTCATCATTATTCGATTAATCGATAATGAACCCTAAACTAACTAATCCAACTCAAATAACTGGCTCAGAACTTTGTCCCTGTGATTAGCACCAGATCACAGTTCTTTGCAGGAAATTATCAGGAAATACTAGAACAATATATAAATGATTCTCCTTTATGCTTTATTTTGTTCAATCAAATTTAAACATAACGAGTCTAAAAATACTGGAATCAGCCTAAAAAATAAGCACCATGTACCTTTTAAACTGTAGGATGTAAACTCTTAAAGGTCCGCAAACCTTAAGGTCCTCAGTTCTAGTTACAGCAGTGCTTTCAGTCTTGGTTTTTCCAAAGATGATATTGATGTTTAGATTGATTTTGCAGGTGCTTGTAATTTGTTTTAACCGTTGTAGGACTGTTTTTTAAGTAATGATTTGTCTGAAATGTGTCTGAAGTTGTAAAGCATTTTATAACACCATCATGAAAAGTGCTATATAAAGGTTTATTAACTTAGGTCATACTGAAACCTCAACAAGTTTCACTTTTATTTCAGAAAATGAAAACATCAGGCATCGCAAGCAAAAAATCAGCTGAATGCTAAGCTGCCCACACACACACACAGACACACACACATACACACACAACTGTTGACCTTTAATCAGGTAAACTCCTCCTAAACTCCAGCACTCGTTTCTACCGACGGTCGACCGTCAGTCCGACCGGTTTTTGGGGCTCGTCTACATCAGACCAGTTCGCTGGTTTGAGTCCGTTCCCCAGAGTTGGTTGGTCCACACACAGTGACGTCTCCACTGGTGACTAACTAGGACTGATGGTCGCCTGACGCGGAGGAGGCAGCGGAGGCTCCCGACTGTCTGTCGTCGGGGACGGGCAGCCGGAGGAAGTGCTCCAGAGCCTGAGCCACCTTCTCTGGACAGATGTTGTAGACTGGATGAGTCGGAGCCTATGAGAGAGGAAAATAAGACTTTTACCATACCATACCATACCAAGACTTTTTTAACATAAAGTTTATTTTATGCCTCTCTTGATCTGTTTCTTTTGGCTTAAAGGTGGTTTCCAACAGCTTTATCTAATCTGGTTTGGGTGTGATTACAGTTTCAGTATTACTTCTAATGTGTGTCTTAATTATAGTCCAGTGTAAACTGCACTCCACTATCAATGGAGACTTCTCATTGATTTCTTCAGAGGGGAACTGCTCTGCCAAAGAAGAATCAATTTCTTTAAACACCTCTGCTCTGAATTAACCCTCTGAGACCCACAATAGACCCGTTTTTTTTTTTCTGTCTATTAACCTTTTTAAAAAAAAGGTTAATAGACAGAAAATCAAGAACGCTCATAAAATATAATAGCCCGGTAATAACTACTATCTTTGTGCTGCTCTTCTGTATTTTGTGGTCAGGGACAAACACGTGCAATGCAGTCTAATGCAACACCGCCGCAAATGCAGCCTCAAAACTTTCCAGAGTTGAATCAACTCGTCTCTGACGACGTTTGAAAAAAGAGAAGAAGATAATAATAATGCTCACAGAGGCAGTAACTGTTGCAGGGCTCATGCGTTTCTGATATTTTGTCCACACCCAGTATGTTTGTGAGTAAATGGACTGGTTGGCTGCTGAACTTTGTATTATAATCTAAGAGGTGATATATGCATAAGGGGGGGGGGGCGTACTGTGTAACTTACTGTAAGTTCCAGTAACACAACAGGAAACAGCAAAATAAAACCACCGACGTTGCCACTGACATCTTTAAGTGAAACCACATGGCATCTTATTTTCATCGCTTCTCATTTTATATTTGCATCAAAACGTAACCTGATCAGGAAGTTAAACCCACGGACCATCACACTGAAAATGAAGGCATGTAATTCATTGCAAAAAAATGAGGAATGAGTGTGAAGCTCTCTCGACTGAATTTATCTGAAAATGCATCTTCGTACTGCAAAAAAATGGCAGATAGAAAAAGCCAATAGTTTAATGATTTACCACATGGTGGGAAAATAAAAGGGTGCAAGTGCATCAGAGGCAAAATGAGCAGTTGATGAGAGTTTTTAAGAGGCGTTATTTAATTCAGAATTTTTTTCTTTTCATTTTCAAGGACGTGCAGATTAGTCTTCCAACTATTAAATCATCCAAACTGATCACATCATGTTTGCTATTAAATAAAATAACCCTCAGAGCAGCTCAACTAATGCTGATGTTTTTTAGGCCACTTCACTGAAATGCGGGAATAAAAAATGAGCCTATACTTGTCCTGGTATAGATTAACATATCCACTCATGTATTTTGAAAGAAGCCCTCCACTTTAACTATCAGACAGATGTTTCAGATCTGTGTTGGACGCAGGATATTCTACATTTTTCAAACATGATTCTTAACAGACTGCTCTTCAACGCTGTCTGCTCAGCTGCTCAGCTTGTCTTCCAGCTCCAGCAGCAGTAAGAGCAGAGTGTAATAAACCAGTGAGTCCCATCAGGGGGTAAAAGTTACTGGCATGTACTCTCTCAGCAAGACGGAGAATGAGCAGATTTTCCAAAAACGTCCGACGATTCCTTTAAGCACCACCTGCTGCGAATGTGCATGAAAACTAGTTTGCAAGCTAGCAGAGAAGTCGAGATAAAATAACGGATGAACGGGTAGTGGTACTGATGCAAACTGGACCAAACCTACTGCAAAAAATACGAGAAAAGAAACCCACCCTAACAACTCCACGATCACAAAATTATTCCAACACTATCCATTTTTATATAAATAGTCCCTTAAAACAATAAAGAGGTATTTCAGCTCATCTGATGGGTCTGCAGAGGTAAACATTGATAACCACTTTGCCAGAAAAATTAAGACTGCAGAACAAAGTATAGCAAAATTATTGCAAGAATGTGTGATTAATTTGCAATTAATCGATATTAAATATTTTAATTGATTGGTTTTAGTAGAAACTAGGGCTTTCAATCCATTCCTGATAGTAAATAATCCATTTCTGAATGAATCCACCCTCCCAGCCCTGTGTGCTGCTGCAGCCTCACCAGTCTGTTCTCCTCCCTGCCGAGGATCATCTCATGATGGAGGTCCAGGTTCCCAAAGTGCTGAGCTACAGAGAGGCCACTCAGGCAGTAACACGTGTGGTAGAAATCTCTGGATCTGGACACATGAAGACACAATACAAGACAGTGGAAATGAGTAAAAACCATGTGAATCAACTGTGTGGAGGGTGAATGTGCTGCCACCAGCCTTAATGTGTGTGTGTGTGTGTGTGTGTGTGTGTGTGTGTGTGTGTGTGTGTGTGTGTGTGTGTGTGTGTCCAGATGGTGCGGTACTGACTTGCCAGGTTTATCCAGGAGGCCCCCTGTTGGGTTCTGACAGCACAGGAGGATGTACTCCTGCAAGGCCTGCTGCTCGAACATCCAGCGCTGCCGACTCAGCTCCGACTCTCCTGCACAAACACAGTTCAGCAAAACTTTAGACTCATTAGTTTCACTTTTTGTTTTAAAGAGAACTAAATGAATAAAAAAGATAATATTCTTATTATACTATTTGCTGTGTTTGCTACAAGAAGACCATGTTTACAGTAAATTGCGATGACCAGTGTCTTTAAAATGCACCAGGATATAAAATCCATGTGAAACTCAGTTAAAAATGACCTTCTGCTACTCAGTTTTTTTGGTGAAAAACTGGTAAAACTGGAAATGACGAGCCCATATTTACAACACCGACATTCATTCAGCGTAGGAGCAAGTCAGCACAGGAAAAAAGCACTCTTAATACCACAAAAAAACAGCCTGGAAATTAGAATAATTTATCTTTGTTGTGAGGCCTCTGTGTGTATCCAGCGCAGCTCTGAAAACTTTATTAATTACACTTAAAATTACTTTTTAATAACAAGAGTTTTTCCTGGTTTAATGTGAACAAAAATCACATCTTGTCATTGATTTTGTGGTGGCTACAGGGAAAATTCTCAAGCCAGATGAAGCAATTTTCTCTCCATGCTAGTGGGGAAAAATGCAATTTATATTGAGTTGACTCTCAGGGGAGAAAACAGTAATGATCTGTTTAATAACATGCTGTGATTAGATTGTTTTGTCACGACACTCATTTTCTTTTTTTTTTTAATAAGCAAGAGTTTTGATTAAGTTAAAAAAAAATGCAATTTCTGGTGAAAATTACAGAACTTCTCAATATTTTTAGTGGCCGGTCTGTGTGTTTTGTTTTCCTCAGCATGCCTAACCTCGGGGCTTTGCTGTGATCACAGATACAGTACCTTCTTTGAAAAAGGCTCTGTGGAGGAGAGGCAGGAGTCCAGCCTGCCAGAACGAGTAGCAGCCGTCCACCAGCTTATTACATCGGCCCTGAAAGCCTCCTTCGAATCGCATCTGTCTGCTGACCACCCACCGCTGAGGAGGACAAACACACACTTTAATACAATCTGTGAGGATGTTTAACTCATCACTTTAACTGTAGTCACATCTACAGAGTCACACAGCACCAGTAGAGCTGTGGTAGGATAATAGTATCAAAACGGGAGGGAATATCGTTGCCATGGAAACCACTAATTGGTGCACATCCAGTCTTGCTCAGCTTGGATTGAGTAACTCTGGACTATCGAGTTTAATACAAGCTGGGGTCTGTTTGTCTGTCTACGAGGAGCCGTGTTCGGCTTATTAACGGTAGTTCAGGGATTCATTTCAGCCACTGAAGAAGGAAAACAGAAGATACACACTCACGTGTAAAACAAAGGAGACACACTTTATAAATATGCATCATATTCAATGCTTTTATTCAGGGATGCACCGATACCGGATTGGATATCAGGCTGATACTGACTCAAATTGGGTATCGGTGCCAATGTCTGGGTAGATCAGCTGCTCAGCAGCTCAATCAAGGAAAGTGCAAACAGGTTGTTATGTCCTCTGAGCAGGGAGACACTGGGCTCTGCTAACATGTAGGATGATATAGGTGAGATATTTCTGCAGTAAAGGACTTTCTATAATGTTTGGTGGGCTCATTGGTATGTGTGGGGGCCTCTAGATAGATTGAGATGTCAGCAGTAACTTAGAGATGTTGTATTGATGGTCTGTTCATTATTCTGTGTGAATCTGGATGCTTGCTCGGTTTAGCTCCCCCTATATTTACCTGGGCAGGTGGTAGGTTCCAGTTAGGTGAGGCTAAGATAAAATCACTGGACTAAGAGGGGGAGAAGGAGGTGTTCCTTGGTGTTCTTTTGATTCAGTTTAAATGGATTTTTGTTGAATTTCCCGGGATTTATTCTTGCCCTTAGTTTCATTGAACTTTTTGTTCATAAAAGGCCCTTTTTGGCACTACTCCAACCTGGTTCTTCAACATCCCTTTTTAAAGTAATCCAGTGCCAAACCACCTCATCTGCCCTTTATAAAGGGTGGCGGCGCTACATTTGGTGGCAGTGGTGGGATTTTCTTCTCTGACGCTGGAGAACTAGAAGAAGCCAGGACGCTACAACACCCGGAGCGTGCAGGTGACCAAGGCAAAGCCTTACAGTATGACCCAGGGGGCCATGGAGGACCAGCCCACGGGTGGAGAAGATGGCGGTTCCAGGGCTCTTGACCGAGGAGGCTTTGAACAACTGTATGCCATGATTCAGAAGCAGATGCAAGTCCATGAAAGAGAGGCCTGCAAACAGGAGCAGCGGTGGCGAAGTGTCCAGGTACAGCTGAACCAGGAGTCGGAGCGAGTATGGAGCCCGACGTCCCAGAGGAGAGAGCCACCAGTCCAAAATTGGAAGATGGAGATGACCTTGAACAATACCTAACAACATTTGAGCGTTTATCCACTGCCTACAGATGGCGTAGAGCAGAGTGGGCGGTGCAGCTGGTTCCCTATCTGACTGGTAAGGCCCCGAAGTGCCGATGTTACTATGGATGTGAATGAGTCAATGGACTACGAGGCCCTTCTAGCAAAATATGAGATAAATGAAGAAATGTATCGTCAGAGGTTCGGGGAGCCCCACATCCAGCCGGGGGAGACTCCTCAGGAGCTGTAAATCTGTTAAAGCTCTCTACAAGAAATGGGTGAAGCCTGCACAAAAGACACTGGAAGAAGAGGTCCTGATCCTGGAGCAGTTCTTCCGCACTCTGGCACCCGAAGTGAGAGTGTGGGTGAAAGAACACGACCCTAAGAACGACCAGGAAGCTCCTCAACTGGTGGAGGCCTTCCTGTCCGCCCGGCGGGGACCAAAAGTCTTCCGATATGACCGTAACCACCGGCCGACCACGCCCAAGGGTAAGTCTGGGGGCGGGGGGGGGGTTTGGTGGGAGTGGTCTAAACTTGAATGAGGAGAGCAGAGGTGTAGGTGTAAGATTTCAAAGGCAACAAAGGCCCACCTGGTTGTTACTTTTGTGGAAAGGAAGGTCACATAAAGCCTGAATGTCCAGCTCTAACACTTAAAGGTGCCCACATTATGTGTTGTGTCACATATCTTGAGGTCAGAGGTCAAGGGATCCCTTTTAAAATGGCTAGTATGACATGGTTGGTACCAATGGATTCTTTAGGTTTTCTAGTTTCATATGATGCAAGTATCTTCACCCTAGCTTTAAAAGTGAGCCGCTACAACCAAAAAAATCACAAGTTGCGTTAATGCTTTAAAGAAATTAGTGGCATTATTGCATTAACTTTGACAGCCTTACGTTGGTTTCGGCCGATACCCAAAGCCCAGGTATCACTATCGGTATTGGGACTGGAAAAAGTCAGATCAGTGCATCCCTATTTTTAGGTTCACACATTGTAAAACATGCAAGAAAGATAAGTTATTTAGCTACAGTATAACATGCAAATATCCTAATGTTCTAGCTTTTTCCTCATGAAGTCACAAGGGAATTTAAAAACATTTGATCTTTACACCATAAATGCTTCATGCACGCTGCAGCTGAGTTTAGTGGCGTCTTTATTTGATTATAACAGACAGACTGATCATTCATTGGCCGGGCTGCGCTGCTTCTCTTCCTCCATACTAGACATGCAATATGTAATATTGTTCTCTGCCATGCCTGTGAAATGTCTCACATTCAAATGAAGCACCTGGCCTTGATTCATTAATGGCAGTGAGACAACTGCATCGCTCCACTTCAAACTGTCATTTTCAGGTTTTGAACACACTTAAATGCACTCTTTTGTGTTTGCAGCCTTGTACTCGCTGTGCAAATTCTTAAAAGGAGAAAAAACGTCTACGTTCATCACTGAATTGTTAATCGTCGTCCCTGAAAATGGGACAACGAGGCCACATACTGTAGTTGTGAGAGTTGCCATCCGTGTGAATCTTTTCTCAGTGTTAATGATTAATTCATCCTCTCAGAGATGAAACTGGAGCGGCTTTATGCAGCGTGACTCATCCCACATCACTCGATAAAAGGACAACTTCATAAAAGCCATTTTTGTTCACACCCACTCAAATACCGCACCGTTTTCAGGATTAAAAAAAAAAAACATTATTATTGTGCTGCTGTAAATCAGAGACGAGAGTCTTCACAGACAGATGTGTTCATATTTTATGATGCAGATGTTTTCAGACATGTCTCCAGATCAGATGAATATGAATCTCTGCTTTAATCTCTAAGTCTCTCAAATGTCTGAATGTAGTGAAAAATGTCTTCAAATGTCTTGTTTTGTCCGACTAACAGTTCAAAATACAAAGATATTTGATTTACAATGATATAAAACAGAAAAAGACGGCAAATCCTCACATTTGAGTAGCTGGAAGCAGCAAATTTGACATTTCTTGCTATTCAAAATGATTGAAAATGATTTTTTTTACTTAATAATTGCACTATAAAACATTATGTGTCTCTGTTGTGGATTAGGGCTAAAAATTTGCTCTAAAGAATCTGAAAGTAGTGAAAAATGTCCATCATAGTTTTCCAAAGCCCAAGTTAACGTCTTCAAATGTCTTGTTTTGTGCGATTAACGCTCCAAAATCCAAAGATATTTGATTTACAATGATATAAAACAGAGAAAAATGGCAAATCCTCACATTTTAGAAGCTGAAACCAGCGAATGTTTGACGCTTCTTGATGTTCAAAATGGTTGTAGATTGATTTTCTACCAAATAATCACACTATAAAACAGTATAGGACTGTTGTGGACCAGCAGGTGAGTCATGCTGCTGTAGATATTCTGGTGTCGACTTACAACCTTTGCTGAACCAGCAAAGACCGTCTGGTCTCTGGCACCTCCAGCTCCACTGACACTCAGGTTAAACCACTGAGACACAGATCCATATTAGATGGGGGGGGGTTTCAGTGACACAGGATACGTTAGAGGGCGTGCTCTGTTAACCTGTGACTCTAGCTGGGTGTTGAGAGTTGTTTACAGAAGGAGCGGTGTTTAAGTAGTCTACAAACATGTGGGGAACTGGTTCTGACCGGTCGCATGCAAATTTAACTTAACTGACATTTGACTATATGCTGAACAACAGCGACAGTGTGCTGCTGGGGAGCATTTTACATCCTTGATATTTTCAATTTGAAGTGGTAATTTTTTCTGAACGTCAATTAAAAGAAACCAAAGGAAAAAACTGACTCTGAACACCAGCTGTGTTTCAACAAGAGACGTAAAAAAGAAATCTTTTCCGGATGACCTTAAGCTCGGTGTCATTAAGCATCTTGTCCCTGAGCAACAACTCTACAGCTCTACCCAAAACTAAAGCTCCAGGGCCGCTGATCTGACCTCCTACTTCTCTGGAAGCAGGCAAATGACAAGAGGATTTCCCTACAGGGATCATCACAGTATCCCAATAGGGACAACACACGAGCCACTGTAAGAAAACAGATGGAAACTTTGTCCTCTCATATGCCAAGAGCTAAACTAAAATAAACTAAACTAATATTAAAAAATGTGGCTTACAGCTACGTCTCTAAATGGTTCTGCGATACAGAAGATGTTAAAAAAAAGAGCAGTTTTATTGTTGATTCGTGTAATTTGCTTGTTTTTTGTTCCCTTTTTGACTTGTGGCCATTTGTTGTAATTATTGTCGTTTTCTTGTTGTTTTGGTTAAAGTTTGGTGTTTTTTTTTCTTTTGTTTTTTTGTTCTCTTCTTTTGCTTGGATTTTAGTTACATATTTGTTTTTACATTTTGATGTAGTGTTTTTGTACGGATCCCAGGAATAGTCGTTTCTACCGTCATAGTAACTAATGGGGATTCTGGGTAAATAAGATACTGGATAAAATCTGATCTAAATAAGCAAAGCTGCGCAATATTTCATACCAAAATGGGTCTCCAGCAGACATTTTACTTAATGAAACCTCCCTCTGGGTTAAAACATTTTATTCTTATTTTATCAAAGCTGTGTTTCTGCTTGGCAAGTTGCTTATAAAAGAGATATCGCTTCAGCACAAAGGCTCTGTTGTGACTGCTTCTGATAGCATCTTTTTTTGTCTTTAGGACACGAACCAAGTAGCACCACAAGTTATCTTGTTATGTCATTTTAATATGTATCTGTTTTTGTTGAAAAACCAAGAAAATGTGCCTGTGATTGTGAAAATGTCGATTAATTGATTAGCTGTCAACTATTAAATTAATCACCAGCTATTTTGATAATCGATTAATCAGTTTAAGTATTTAAGTCTTAATTCTCTGATTGCAGCTTCTTAAATGTGAATATTTTCTGGTTTCTTTACTCCTCTATGACAGTAAACTGAATATCTTTGAGTTGTGGACAAAACAAGACATTTTAGGACGTCATCTTGGGCTTTGGGAAACACTGATCGCCATTTTTCACCATTTTCTGACTTTTAATAGATCAAATAACTAATCAATTAATCGAGAAAATAATAAGATTAATTGACAATGAAAGAGACAATGAACAAAACAAAGACAATGAGCTAAATGAGCAAAAAAGACCAAAGCTGTGCAATATTTCATCCCAAAATGGGACTCCAGCAGTCGTTTAACTTTATGAAATCTCGCTCTGGGTTATAACATTTTATTCTTATTTTATCACAGCTGTGTGTTTCCCTGTAAAAGGGATATTGCTTCAGCACAAAGGCTCTGTTGTGACTGACACTGATAGTATCTTTCTTTTGTCTTTAGGACTCGAGCCAAGTAGCACCACAAGTTATCCTCTTATATTATCCTTTAATATTGGTTTGTTTTTGTTGAATAAGCAAGAAAATGTGATTGTGAAGATGTCGGGTGATGGGAGTTAAAGGTGGAACGATTAATTGATTAGTTGTCAACTATTAAATAAATCACCAACTATTTTGATAGTTGATTAATCAATTTAAGTAATTTTTTAAAGAAAAAAAAGTCATAATTCTCTGATTCCAGCTTCTTAAATGTGAATATTTTCTGGTTTCTTCACTCCTCTATGACAGTAAACTGAATATCTTTGAGTTGTGGACAAAACAAGACATTTGAGGACGTCATCTTGGACTTTGGGAAACACTGATCCACATTTTTCACCATTTTCTGACATTTAATAGATCAAACAACTAATCGATTAATCGAGAAAATAATCAACAGATTAATTGACAATGAAAATAATTGTTAGTTGCAGCCCTGCTTACAGCTACGGCTCTGAATGGTTCTGCGAGACAGAAAATGTCAGGTCTAAAAATTCAGGACAAAAGAGCTAAATGAGCAAAAAAGACCAAAGCTGTGCAATATTTCATCCCAAAATGGGACTCCAGCAGTCGTTTAACTTTATGAAATCTCGCTCTGGGTTATAACATTTTATTCTTATTTTATCACAGCTGTGTGTTTCCCTGTAAAAGGGATATTGCTTCAGCACAAAGGCTCTGTTGTGACTGATACTGATAGCATCTTTCTTTTGTCTTTAGGACTCGAGCCAAGTAGCACCACAAGTTATCCTCTTATATTATCCTTTAATATTGTTTTGTTTTTGTTGAATAAGCAAGAAAATGTGCCTGTGATTGTGAAGATGTCGGGTGATGGGCGTTAAAGGTGCAGTGATTAATTGATAAGTTGTCAACTATTAAATGAATCACCAACTATTTTGATAATTGATTAATAGGTTTAAGTAATTTTTTAAAGGGGCTATATGTAAGAATCAGAAATTGCTTGTTCACAGCGACACCTGTGGCCGCAATGTCAACGAAAGTCAGCGTCCTGTGGCTCGCGCTCGCGCTTTCGGCTCGCGCTACATTGACATGAACGAGCACCGGTCTAAACAGTGAGGCGACACACGTCAGCTAACACACAATATCACTCTATATTTCACCTGCTTGGCAGTAATGTTAGCTGACCAGAGGAAGGTCTCTCCATGAATCAATGCTGATCCTGGTGTTGGCTTTTCCTCCCGATCCGGAGGGAACGGAGGGGGGGGGGGGGGGAGACCGACACCCGGTCGGGACGATAACGTAACTCTCTGCGGAGCCCCGTCACTTCACAAGACACGGGAAACCTCTGTTGGTCTGGAGGAGCTGCAGCAGTTATTTCTGCAAAAACGTCCACTGCACATTCACCAGATATTCTCAGAGCTAAACTAACTCTTCTGCAGTGTGTAGTGTGCGCGCGTTCACGTGGAGGTGGAGCGAGCCGAGCGTGTGAGAACGAGCGCGGTGTGCAAACAGGCAGGAGCAGAGCTGCTGCGCGCTCGCGTACCCACACGCGAGCGCGCATGGGATACCGACCCGTTAAGATTTATGCGCGTGATAAGTTACAAATAGTCCCTTTAAAGAAAAAAAAGTCATAATTCTCTGATTACAGCTTCTTAAATGTGAATATTTTCTGGTTTCTTTACTCCTCTATGACAGTAAACTGAATATCTTTGAGTTGTGGACAGAACAAGACATTTGAGGACGTCATCTTGGGCTTTGGGAAACACTGATGTAAGGAAATGGTGATTTTCCACATTTTATAGACCAAACAACTAGTCGATTAATCCGAGAAAATAATCAACAGATTAATCGACAACGAAAATAATAAGCAGCTCTAATGGGAGCTTCTCACCAGCAGCGCTTTGAGATCCAGCATGTGCTCTTTGCCCAGGATGACGAGGGCGGCGGTGCCACAGAACGTGTATCCGCCGTGGGCCTCCAGACCCGGCACGCCGCTCAGACCGCCCTCCCAGTTCTGACAACTGGAGACAGAGGGAATAAAACACACGATGAAACACTCCCTGCTTTATGGAGCCACAAAGGGCTCTTTAATAATTCAATAATAGACCGCTGTGGTGGTGGTGGTGGTGGTGGGTTGTACCTGAGGATCCAGTTGGTTGTGTCTTCAAACAGTTTCGGTATGAGGATGTTTGTGAGCGACGCTACAGAAGCTGCACAATATGCGCTCCTATAAAAAGAGAAAATGGATCAAGAGAGAGAGACGTGGGTGAGCAGGAAGTCTGCTCTTCCTACACTCACACATTATCATCCACAGCTTTGTATTTTTAGACTGACAAACATCCATTTTGTTTTTTAGTGTTGTGTCATACTGTAAAATCATCTTGGCACTATTTCCTTTTCCTCTGCTGTCAAGAGACAGAAGACGAATTAATAACTTATATCTTTTTATTATTATCAAGAAATCCCTTGAAGGGAGCAGAAACAACAGTGAGTTAATCCTACTAACAAGTCTCATCTGTGTATTTAAAGCCTGACAGCTTATTCCTGCTGCACGACCACCAGTGGTGTTTATTCCTCTCTGCAGTGTTAACATGGAAACACATCTCTGTCTGAGCATGCTCAGTGACGTCCACCTCACACGGAGCTTCTCTCCACAGATTCAAAATACAGTTTCAAAATAAATGACACTGGTTGTTTTAGCTGAATATCAGACTCAGTTAGTAGGACAAAATTCATTATTGGTATCCGCCTAATCAGGACATTTTTAGATGGTATTAAAAAGAAAAAATTACACTTGTTGTCTTTTGAGAAAATGGCTGCATTGCCGGTGAGCGAGCCACACCACATACTGTATGTGCAGAGCTGCAATGATTAATCGATAAGTTGTCAACTATTAAATTAATTGGCAACTATTCTGATAATCGATTAAATGCAATTTTGAGTATTGATTCCAGCTTCTTAAATGTGAATATTTTCTGGTTTCTTTACTCCTCTATGACCGTAAACTGAATATCTTTGAGTTGTGAGGACGTCATCTTGGGCTTTGGGAAACACTGATTTTTCACCATTTTTCTGACATTTTATAGACCAAACAACTAATCGATTAATGGAGAAAATAATCGACAGATTAATCGACAATGAAAATAATGGTTAGTTGCAGCTCTACATACAGTATGTGTATGTCTAGACACATATCATGTTTCTCCTTTGAAGGACGGTGTTATTCAATGTTTTTCCTGTCAACAAATCTCATGAGTTGAAACCCGTCTGACCCCTTTTTTTCATACTGAAAATGTAATGTTCTTTTTTTTTTTTTTTAAAGGGTCACAAATAAATATAATTTAATTTAAAAAAACAACAACCGGGCACTGTAGCTTTTAGCAAACATTACTCAAACTGGAGTAAATAGTTGACTTATTGGGGACTATTTTCAGCTGTGGATTAATACACATTTAGTGCTCTAGTGAGTATTTAAAGCAGCAGGACGGTGCACTATATGTGCGATTAACTCAAATAAACTACCGTGTTCATGTAATGAAGGAACATGTGTTTTTAATGAGTTCTATGGTACAGAGGAATAAGCTCGATCAGGTTTTAGATACAGAGACAGTACTTGTTGGTAGTAGGGCTGCCCTCCCTCTGAGCCGATTAGTCGACTAATCCGTCGTTTTGGTCTTAATCGACCAAGATGTTTTTAGTCGATTAGTCATTTTTTTAAAGCTTTTTTCATGCTGAATGACGTATTTCCAAGAAACGTATGAGCACATCTCTGGTAAACAAAAGATCTAAAGTGGTGCTTTTGTGTGATTCTTTGTGGAGAAACTCAGTTTCACATATCTGTCGATTAAATCAACTAATCGATTAGTCAAATAAGAATTTCTTTGGTCGAGGACGGCCCAAGTTGGTAGGATCAATTCATTGTTGGTTTTGGTCTTTTTATGGGATTTGTTCACAATAAGAAAAATATTAAATATCAATGGACTTATCCAGCAAATCCTCCTGCTTCTCAGGCTAATAAAACCCTTTAAACCACCATTGGAAGTGAAAACAAGACAGCTTTTTCTTGGTTCATGAACAGCTATGATACGTGGTTTTCACAGGAGGAAGAGAGGAAAAGAGTTTAAATAACACATAATGACAGCAGAACATGAATTGGTTGGCAACAGATAACAGCCTCCGCTGAGAGAGAGAAAGTAACTCTGACTTTTGAGGCTCTCTGTTGAAACAGAAAACCTCAAAGCTGCTTATTAAAAAATCCACTGCCACAAATTCAAAGAGAGAAACACACACACACACGCACACACACACACACGCACACACACACAGTAACTCAAATAACATAAATCCACTCTTACGCAAGAGAGATGTGGGTATTTCTCCTCTTTTCTATCAACACCAAAGAAGAACAAACGAGCATAAAAACACAAAGGAAAGGGAGACATACTTTTTAAAAAATGTCCTACTTATTTGGTGAAAACACTAAATGTGTTGACTGTCACACATTAAATTCACAATACTGGATGACACTGTTTGGATACCAAACATGCTCTTAATTGTGAATGTTATGCTGGTGATTTATGGATCTCCCTGTGTGGTGCAAAGAGAGAGAGAGCAGAGGGTGGAGGAGGTAGCGTTATCTTCTGGGCTCTCACCTGACATCCACCTCCCCTCCGACGTGCATCACGAACGAGCCATCTGGCTGCTTCACTGACATTAGGAAATCTAACAGCTTCTCCCTGGAGAGGGTCAGAGAGGAAGAGGAGGAGATGTATGGTGACAAGACGAGGAGCAGGAGGGGAGGTAATGGATAGAGAGAAGGAGAACGGAGAGGGGAGGGGGTGGAAGGCAAGTGGAAAAGCATTAGTACTGCAAATTTAATAAAGCATTAATAAAGATTCAACACACTGAAATCACGACTGTAATGCTGCGTTCACATGGAATCAGTTATACGGACAACACCGTCTGGGCGGCACGGGAAAACAGTCTGATGGAATGGCAGGATGGCAAAACAAAACATGCATAACGATATGTTGCTATGGTGATAAAATATATCAAATAAAATTAGTTTGTGTCTACTATTTTATGTAATTATTAGTAATTAGTTATGCATATAGCTATAAAATGCAGCTTTCTTTTAATATTCTATTGCAAACTTAAACAACTTTCTCCGATGTGAGCTACATAACACCGGTTGTAATTTCCGTCGTGCAGGACGGCTAAAAGTTTTAAATATTTTGACTTTGGACGGCAATGCTGTCTATCGATACCGGTATTCTCTGCCGGCCTCACCTAATTTTACCGTCCTGCTCTCGTCCACTAACATGTCTAACGTCTACCTCAGGGGTTCTCAAAAGATTTGGGGCCAGGGACCCCTTTTAAAGGGGAGAACATTTTCCAAGGATTTTGTGCTGATTTAATTGCAGAAAATGAAGAGTAATGTAACCATTACTACTACATGCTCTTATAATTAACTACTAGTTAAATAACATCAACAAGATATGTCTGTAATATTCTCCAACAACTGTAATAATAGTTCTAATAGTGAGTACGTAAGAAAAATTCAATTATACTGAAAGGGATTTAAAGGCATACATGAATACATGAATATCAAACATCATTATACAGCCACTGATTAAAAGCTTTGACATGTGAATATGTTTATCATTACACTTAATGGTCAAACTGATTTATTTATAATCTGAAGCCCTTTTATTCAGACTACATGTGACTTCAGTATAAAAACACCCTTGCGGTGATTTGATACACAGTGTTGTTGTGTATATTCTACTATCTATAGTACATCGTGTTCCTCAGAGTTATCTCTCTCCAACAGTCGCCATGACAAATTGCTGATCTTGGCATCTGAAGTTTTGAGTCTTGGGATATAAATCCAAAGTGTTGCTGACCACAAAATGTGAGCTCCACATCAGAGCTGCTGAGCTGAGCTAAGATGGAATGACTTTTCGGCGACTATAACTGGACTAAATCTATGAAGGAGAAAGTTTGACTAAAACTAATGAGACTTTTCTAAAGCTAAATCTAAAATGTCTGCCATCAGATATACAGCACATGTCCTCCTCTAAATAGGTGTTTAATTCAGCTTTTTATAGACTAAAGTGTCTTTTCTGAGTCTCAGTTCTTGTTTGCTTTCTGCGTCTTGACACTAAGCTGCATTTTATACATTAAAATATCCACAGAAGAAACATCCAGGTATCTAAATATGACGTAGTAGTATAACAAAACCATCAACTAACTATGAACCGAGTCTGCTTTAATAGAAGCTTTTCTGTCACCTTGGTGTAGTATTAAGACGGCAGGGACAGTTTACCTGTTTATAATTTTATAGGCCTCCTCTGTGCCGATGATGCAGAGGGCGTTGACGGCGGCGTAGGTCGGTGCGAGGTGGGCGTGTTGTCCTGGTCCTCCGGCGAAACCGCCTGTAGCGCTCTGACAGCGAGACAGGAACTTACACACACTGGAGAGAAGAAGGAGAAGATCAGGATATTAGGAACAATTGTACTTAAATAGACAGAAGCCATAACAGACAGTTGAATGTTTCTACACTAATACTGAAATATCAGATAACAAAGCGGAGGATGTTCAAGTGTTTCTTGCATAATTTGATTATGTGACCGTAACCAACAGAAACTTATGGGTTGAAGATAGAAGCATTAAATAGTGGTTTAAAAACATTATTTTTATGTGTGTTTTGATGCACAATCATTGTCAGGGTAGTTTATACAAAGTTTCTATCAGAGGTGGTACAGGAGAGAGTTCAGTGTGAGTGTGTCTAACTTTGGGCTGTCAAGGTTAACACGATAATAACGTGTTGAGGCAAATTCGTTTTAATGCCACTAATTTCTTTAACGCATTAACGCAATCGATCTTTCCGAGGTTATAGCGGGCTCAGTTTTAAAGCGAGAGTGATGATATGACCGTGTCATACTAGCTTGTAGCGAAGGAGGTTAAATAACGCTCCAAACTTACACTAAATTTTGGCGAGGAAAAACTGGCGTGGCCATTTTCAAAGGGGTCCCTTGACCTCTGACCTCAAGATATGTGAATGAAAATGGGTTCTATGGGTACCCACGAGTCTC
The DNA here is from genome assembly GCA_916701645.2 of Sebastolobus alascanus. Lineage (NCBI taxonomy): Eukaryota > Metazoa > Chordata > Actinopteri > Perciformes > Sebastidae > Sebastolobus > Sebastolobus alascanus. The sequence continues at coordinate 2,052,279 of CAKAOJ020000038.1, forward strand.
CCCTTTACAGACATGCCCACTTTATGATAATCACATGCAGTTTTGGGGCAAGTCATAGTCAAGTCAGCACACTGACACACTGACAGCTGTTGTTGCCTGTTGGGCTGCAGTTTGTCATGTTATGATTTGAGCATATTTTTTATGCTAAATGCAGTACCTGTGAGGGTTTCTGGACAATATTTGTCATTGTTTTGTGTTGTTAATTGATTTCCAATAATAAATATAAACATAAATTTGGATAAAGCAGCATATTTGCCCACTCCCATGTTGATAAGAGTATTAAATACTTGACAAATCTCCCTTTAAGGTACATTTTGAACAGACAAAAAAATGTGTGTGCGATTAAATATTTGAATCGATTGACAGTCCTAGTCTAACTACATATAATACCGGGTGACGCTCAAAAGGACGCCATGTGGACAAGAACTTTTACTTTAAGATTTAAAAAAAAATGCAAACACATGTCTTCTAATAACATCACTTGGACAAACACCTTTTCTCACACATTAAAACACACAAATAGTTTCAATGCACCAGATCATGTGAGGCCTGCAGAGCTTCAGCAGACTGTAAAGCGAGCACCGCTGGCTCGGTCCCTTCTAGCTGACGTGGCACCGACCACCTCAACCACAGCTTCGTTTCTTTCCAGCCTCTGTGCACCGAGCTGCGTCTCTCATGAACGTCCTCTTCATCCTCCGCCATGGAGAGAAATCACAAAAACTGCGAGCGAGCATGCCCGCGAGCCAACTGAGTTGGAAGGGAAACCTACATTAACATTGGCCAACCAGTGCTGACCTGAGAACAGTGCACACTTCATGGGACGGAGAAAGCAATCTGCCGTAGGTTGCATTGTTATAAATCCTTGAACAGGGCCCGAGTGTGTGAGTGAGAGAGAACGAGGGCGTCACGTTGGCGCTGGGCAGTGCCAGCCGGTGTGTTGGCACGCATCGCAGTAATAATGAGAGTTTGGGCTGGCAGCCTGGCATCGCCGCTCGCTACGGGGTTTGCTGAGTGTTACTTTCGACTGGCAGTAATTTAATCAGATGACATTTTGGTGGCAATAAAACCAACGGCGTCTAAAATAATACACCTGCTTGTTCTGCTCAATACCGTCATTAGACTCATCACAATTATCCGTCACGATGATCGGAGGAAAACATTAATTTCCTCTTCCATCAACACCCAACGACGATTAATTACTGTTTGATTATAGACAAGAATTTAGATGAATTGTTGCAGTTATTTATGGAAACCACAAAGGCAAGAAATGATGTAACAGCTCAACCCTGGCTAGTATTAATGCCGCACTGGAAAAATGGCTCATTATATGATAATTTAAGGGTTTATTTTTTCAGTAAAAAACGTCCTCTCCATCTCTGGTGATTTCCTCTGGTGGGAGGATTATAAAAAGATGCATATTTTATTTTTAGAGCCTCGGAGAGAAGACAAAGCTCTTTGTTTATAATGTTATATGTGAGAAGTTCTTTTGTGGTATATGCTGATTTATCGCTGCAGAGGTATTTTTGGCTATAACACCAGGGCCGGTGTGTGTTCATGCACAGTATAATGCCTCCAATAAATAATGAAGCTCTTTTATATACTGGCTGTGTGCTGTAGAACAGTTTATCTTCCATTAAATGCTAAGTTGACAAAAATAAAAGGGACTTTCAGTTGTCAGGTCAGAGCCCTTTAATAAAATAAGGTGACAGGTAGTTAATTTAATGTTTCACTTGTGCCATTATTCCATTTTTCTTTTATCATATTTTTAACAAAAAAATTGCATTATTCAAAACAAAACATTAATTGAAAAAAATACAAATAAAATGATTACTAATAATGATAAATACAATAAAATAAAATAAAATAAAATAATTATTTTTTTTAAAAGCAGTTAATTTACAGAAATTCTTGGATTTTTCTTCAGGCTCCTGTCCAGGATAAGATAGTTTTCTCTTTAGCACCATGCATCCCAGCTATAATATGCATAACATTTATAATTTTAATCTTTGGGCTTGGGGGAAGGTATCAAGTATTTTCAAGTCAAAAGGCTCGAGTCCAAGTGAAGTCACGAGTCATTGGTGTAAAAGTCCTTCTTTGATTTTTCTCAAGTCGGATCTAAAGTCATTAAATTTGTGACTCAAGCCTGACTCACATCCAAGTCATATGACTCGAGTCCAAACCTCTGATTACTTGTTACTCATTATATATTTATATGGTGACACAATAAACCTACTATTATTGCAATTAGGCAGTTTATGTGGAGCAGCTGCAATTAATTATAAACATGTTTGCATTGCAGCAGCATGTGCTCCACTCTAGTAATTATGACAACTATGTAATGGTAATGAATAATAAAAAAGTCTTTGGCAGAGCCCCTCAGTAGTAGTCTAGTTGTGGAGTGAGTCCGTGTGAGTGTGTGTTTGTGTGTGTGACTCACTCGGAGGCGACAACAGCAGGAATGGGCTCCTCTAGTAACTCCAGACTGTGGAGAATCCAGAAGCAAAGCCACGGTCTGCTAGCATCCAGACACTACCAGCACATAGAAACACACACATCACATGATCAGACGGGCATCAGATGACCAATTATAGAAATAGACGAGAGAGTAAACAGAGCAGCAGAGGACGAGCCTTCAGGAGGAAAATGAGCGAGCTGACAGACACGGAAAGATATCAGTTAGTCAGTAAATATACGACGGTGTTTATGATAAAAACAATACAGACTGTTTTTATAATATAAAATCATGACTCAGCTTCTAATTTCCAACATCGCTGCAGTGTTTAATTGGATATAAAAATAGTGTGTAGCAGCACAAAAAAACACAGTGAATGAAAGGAAACAGTGAAATGATCAAGTCTGAGGTCAAATCAGTGTGATACTGAGCTGGAGGCCGGGCGGACAACAAACGCCTTTCTCTCTCTAGAGAACAGTTAACACACTCTCAAAAGAGAGGTGACCTTCCCGAGGGCAGACAAGCATATTTTTTTGCAAAGTGAATACAATAGTTGTGTTTCTATTTAAAGCAGAGAGAGACAGTCATCCAGAGGCAGTGAGTGTTACTGTCCTTCTGTCCTGACTAATGCTGATGTCAAGGGAGGACTCTGTCATACTGTATGTGTCATTAGGTTTAACATACACTTAAACAGCCATAAACGATGTTTCGATGTGTGATACTGTACCTCATAAGCATCTGATAAGTGCCGTAAGCCCTTCCTGAGATATTGGTAGTGTTGCTCCCGCAACAACGTTGGCCTGAAGACCAAACACAGGACAGGAGGAGGGATTAGAAGACAATGTTAAAACAGACATCTGAGAAACAGTTAAAAGAAGAGTAGAAATACTATTCTTGGTTACCCCTGTTTTTGCCATTTTGAATATCACGATTAACGTCAATTCATAATACACAATAATAACTAATGGTTTTTAGTTTCAAACAATCAGTTGTGTCCACCAGGTAATCGCTTTGCTCGCTTCACACTCACATAGAAGGGTTTTTACTTTCATTTTTATTAGAAAAAATTCAGGATAGTATCTGTAAATATTTTTTGAAAATTAAAACACACACATTATAAACTCTACCACAAAATCTGAGGGAACCGGAATAATACAATTATTTTATCAGCATGTTTTTTATATATTTGCCTATATACTTTTTAGGTATTTTGGCTCCTCGGGTGTTCTGGTCTGTCCTCATTAAAAACAATAAAGAAAAAGGAGAATAAAATCCAGGTGAACAAACACATGGCTTTGAACTGATTTACTACTTTCCGGTATGAAACTATTTTTTGTCAAGGTAAATCTGTAAAAAATGAAAAATAAAGACAAAATATTATATTACTGAATCATTGTTTAGTGTATTGTTTGTGCCATTTTGTACGCATAAAGGCCCATCCAAGTAATAAAACCAGAAACTAGCTTGAGCTATTAATGCTGTGGTATTAGTCCATGATATATATAGAGTACTCGTCCATGTAATAATTTCCTGAAAAGGTAATAAAATTTGCACTTAACCTGATTGAAAATATAATAAAACCTGATAATATAATAACTTGACCAATAATGTAATACAATGTCCTGATATTATAATAACATTTTTACGGATAAATAAATATCTTTCAGGTGGGTCTTTTTCTTTTCAAAACCGATGATGTAATAATTTTGACGAATAATGTAATAATATAATAATGTATATTTGTTTTCCTCATGAATGTTTTGGCAAGCACGGGAACATAACGCAGCTGCTGAGTGCAAAAATAATAATTGTTGAATAGGCTATTGGAATTCGTTCAATTACACCACCTACTGGTGCAGCATTGCAATAACCTATACCACAGTTATCATTCTTATTAATATTATGTGTAGAGAGTAGAAAGGAACAGATTTAATCAGTTAGAGGTTCTGGAAAAAAAAGGCCCACCTGAAAATTTAATAAATTCCCAATAATTTATTAAATTACATTATCGGTAAAAATCTTATTACGATATCAGTCAGGACATTTTATGACATTATTAGGTTTTAGTACATTTTCGATCAGGTTAAGCATAACTTTTATTACATTTTCAGGTGTTATGACATTTTCAGGAGATTATTACATTATTGGGTGCTACAGTACCTATAAAAATAATCATCAAATTAAAATAATCTGATATTTTATTGATCTCGGGAGGAGGGGAGATAGGTGTTAGAGCAGCACTGATCCCTTTCATCATTTTAATGTCAGTGTGCTCCACAGGAACACCAGTGCAACTTTCAACTGCATCTGTAGCTCCTCTCACACACACATGATAGTATGTGTGTGTGTGTGTGTGTGTGTGTGTGTGTGTGTGTGTGTGAGTCTAAAGACAGCCGACCCCCCCTCCCTCCCTCCCTCCTCACCCCCCCAGTCCCGTTCACCGCCCGCCCTCTTCACGCAGTGTTTGCTACGACTATTGTAATTACGCTCTACCTACACAAGGTTAGTCACAGATCGCTGCCCAAGGTTCCACAGCAGCAACACACCAACAGTCAGAAAGGAGAACAGGACCGGTGCTAAGCAGCTGAAAGCCGGTCCGCCCACCACGGTTCTGCTCTAATGTCAGACGGGGTTTCAGCTCTCGCTGTTTAAAGGTTGACGGCTACAAACGAGTGTGCAAGGAAATTAAACCTATAATTTCAGCCTCATGTTGAGCAGAACTAACATCTGAAAAAGAAAAGAGAGAGAGCAAATCCTCTGATGTGTGAGGCTGAATAATAAACACATCTAACCATCTCAACTTCTATTCAAACTGCGAGTTTTGTTTTGCCATCTCATGTTGGTTTTAGTGGTACAGTATATTTGACCGATTATGCACCCGGCAATTTGGTGACTTTTCTGTATGATACACAGGGACGGAGCTACTGACAACTGCAAGGTCGTGTCCTCTGTAGTGTTTCTGGTAGTTTAACAACCTGAGGAGAAGTTTACATTCTACATTCACACACACATTAAGCACAGTGTGTATTAAAGCTCTGATTCTGATCGTCTTTAAACTCCCTTATTCAAACTGGCCTTCGTGTTACCTTGTTCTGTCTAGTGTTGTAATTTTGTGTGTTTTTAACATCCGTTTTATTGGTTGCTTTTACTGTTTTATAGTTTTATTTTTTAATCAAATTTTATTCTTGTTAGTGTCCAATAAAAAGGTGCTATACTAAATATTGTTATTTTTATTATTATTATTATTCTTTAAGAGTCAGTATCTTTAACAGGGCTGTTTTTAAGTTGTTAAATTAAAACAAAATGGAGAGATTTTCAGATATGATATTCATGGCAGTGTGAAGAAGTCTAATCAAAACAGTTGAATGAATATGAATAAATATAAGATTACATTTTTTGGTGTCTAGTCAAATATTTCTCATGGAGGTGGAGTTGCGGAGGAGGAAGTTGGATTCCTGACTTCAATATTTCTAAATTCCTGGCTTTGCCCCTGAAAGGAAATTCACAATTACTTAGAAATTTTCATCTTACATTATTCTTTTATTAATAGCAACAGTTAAATTAAATGTATACTCTGCCTTCTTTATCATGTGGGAAGGCAGAGCCTGTAATATCTATGTGTTTAAGTGGACTGTTGCGATTACTTTAAATGTAAGAATAAAATGTAAGCGCTTGTCCTTTCTAAAGGACTTCAAGAGCTTTAATATGAAGGGCACAAAAAAAACTCTTTGTTTCTTCACCTATTATTTCTGTCTACTTAATATAACTGTCATATTACAAAAAAATAATAATTCAAGGTGCTTTGTTTTGAAAGCACTTGAATTAAGTGATCAAAGCTCAACTGTTTTGCACCAGTGTTTGTTTTTTGTAAGATTCTAACAAAAATCCATATTTGATCTGGCAGATGTGGGTGGAAAAACATTACATATCAGCATCGACATAAAAAAAATACATCCGTACATTTCTGATTAAACTGCTAAAATTATGTTAGCAGGCCAGAAAATAAGCAAAGCCTGGACGCCTTCCTTTCATGTGAGACGACTGCAATTAACCTCAAAACCTCCCTCATTATAACTTTGACCAGGAGATGAAAACTAACGCTGTGTTGTGTTGACGATCAGATGATCGCTACTAAATAAATGCGTGACCTCTACTGATGAATACCGCTCATTTTCCTGTAGTACATTGCCCCATCGGCTGCAATGCCGTTGACATTCAGGTCCACGCTGTTGTCATGGAAATGAGATGAGTCACCCCATTAAAAGGGGACTGATGACAGCTGATAGCAGGAGCAAAGTATGTGGGCTGATCAACACACTGTTTAGATAACAGCCATCACACATCACCGTGCAGCAGCAGCAGCAGCAGCAGCCTTCTCTACAGGCACACAGCAGGTGTCTGGGATCAAAAACAGCCACAGCCAATGAGCAGTGATCTGGGAAATGTCTCATAATGGCAGTAAATGTATTGAACATTATGAGCCCTATGAATAGATGATGATCATTACTAATTTGTTTCTGTGGGTTTGAAAATGCATGTTTTTCTCCATTTGTGGATACTGCATAAAGGCTTTTATGATATACTGAGTTGGTCGGGCCAATTTAGGGTCCTGATTTCACATAATTATTATACTAATATGTGACCTAACTCCTCTCTTAAAAGAGTACAACACAGATTTAGCATTGCACTCCCTATAACCACAAAAAAAGTATTAAAATCGATGCAGCAGACTGTGTTTTAAACAGTGCAATATTTGATTAAATTAGGCTTAATATTTTAGGATATCCTTTAAAGAATAACATTGATTTAGAGGTTTTTTTATAATGCATATATTTAATCAGATTTTTGCTGACATTTTGTCGTCTTTTGACAGCTGAGACAAATGTCAGGAAAGTAAGAATAATGTCTGTAGGGCAGAGTTTTTCCTGGAATAGATTTTCTTGTCAGATGTTGGTTGAATGTCGGTAAGCACTAAGCAGTGTGTTAAAAGCCTCAAAACCACTGAAAACAACTTAGACCTAATGGAACAGCACTGCAACCGAAATTATTCACTATTATCATGTAGCTTGTGCACGTTTTAGCTTTTATTACAGTAAGAAACATATATTTTTTTTTTAAAATGCTGTGTGTAAAGGCCCAGGGCCAGAGAAAAACTCAAAACAAAACTATCCAAACCCAACCACTGTAAATTTGTTGGAAGTTTTATTTAAGAAATAGTTCATCAGCTGTAGCAGCACAAATCATTTCCTCTATGGATACTTACTGTGGTAAGCTGTGTATTTGCTTGTAAACACTGATGACTTCTTCAATGCTGCGCTCCACTTTTTTCTAGTTAAAAAGAAAGGGCAGGAAAGAGGAGAGTGTAAACAAACAGTCATTGTGAAGGTCATCTTGAGAATACCAACAACAAAATCAGCCTTTCATCAGCTGATCATTATCATTAGCCAAATGCTGACCAGAGGCATCGTTTGTTTGTTTATGGAGCAAAAGACTTAAAGGTCTTATCGATGACATTTTTATGAAGTAGAATACTTTCCTTAAATAATACACCCACAGAGTCTTTAGAAAAGGTGCTGAATAAAAGTATGGCCTATTTTTCCTGAAAAAAATATTATGATTGTGAATGAATAATTAAAAAAATGTTGGCAGATCCAAAATGAATGTTTTGTTTATCTCTGTGGAAGATATCTGACGTTTGGTTCCCACTTCTAACAAGGCTTTGTGAGCCAATAGTAAAACAATGCTGGTATCACGTGGTGTCTCTGGGTCGTCAGTTAGTTTGGGAAAAATAGGATAAATGGCTGAGATTGACGTTAAGCGCCTTGCAACGACTTGTAGTGAAGTGAATGCAATGGAACGGGGAGGGAAAATGAGACATCTAGTGGCTGAATGCTATCAATGTTATCAATAGCACCTTTAAGAATAAAAAAATCACATACGTTTCATTGTGCTGATTCTAGGTTGCAGTAATTTCCTTCAATAGCCTTTGCTTGGGATGTTTGTAAAACATATGCAACACACTATATACTTATATAATTTTAATAAGATATAGATGAACCTGATTGAGTCAAATGAGTCAATTTGTAATGGGATAAATCCAAAATACTGCTTGATAATAAGGATGAACGATGCAATTGTTTACTATTAAAGAGCTGTGAACTAGATACTGTATGTAATGGACATGACATTTTACAGTTGAGAGATAAACATGTCAGTGCTCTCTGTTGGACAAACTATACAACGGCGACACTGTTTCTAAATGACCTCCTCACACTTGCAGTTTCTCGCTACTTATCAGGTGATGGATGCAAATTAGCTGTTGAGCTAACCTCAGCACTTTAACATTAAAAATGTCAATGTTGACGAGTGGATGAGCATGCACTGTCCCCTATAGATACAACAAAATCAGATGTAGCCAGGTGGAACTGATGTTGGATGGTTGTTCTGGCCGGACCTGTAATGTGGTGCACTGGCAGTGATTAGGTGATTAAAGGCACCTGTTGACGGCCACAGGCTGGGAGTCTGGGCTTTGTCAGTGTCAGGGGAACTGTGGACGTGCTTGTTTCATTGTGAGTAAACTATTTGATGTACGTTAATACTGTGGTTTTGTCGTTTTGTGAAGGAATGAAATGATACATTTTGTTAATAGGTGAGCTCAGTGTCTGACGTGGCTGCTATGAGAGCTTTCTGAGCAGTGCTCAATAAGATAGTTGGGGGAGAGTTTGCTGTATAGCAGGTGGGTTTTGAAGTATATTTTCTTTGTTTCTGTTCTGTTGTGAGGAGTTGTTGTATCATGGGATTAATTATGTTTTTGTTTTATTTATTTTTGCAGCGAGTGAGCCGCTGCCTTGGTGTCGTGTTTCTTTTGTTCGGTTATGATTTCATTGCTAGTTTTGTCCATCCTGTGAAGTTGTGGTCCGGCACGTTGTCGGCAGTAGTAACTTGTGAGCTCCTCTTGCACTGTAGTTTCTCATTTAACGCCAACCAACCTGTTCCTACCTGCGCGAAGTGTTTTAACCGTGAAAGTAATATTTTTGTACTAATAAAGATGTATATTTTTAATATAACGCTGTTTCCTGAGTGCATCAACTGCGTCTGAACCTGTTGTCTGTGGTTTTAGGGTGTCACAAAGTCAATTTGTAATGGGGTAAAATTAAAATACTGCTTGTGCTTAATATAAGGATGAAAGATGATATGGTTTACTATTAAAGAACTGTGACTTAGATATGTACTGCACTTTTACAGCTGAAAGATAAACATGTCCGTGCTCTCTGTTGGACAAACTATACAATGGTGACCCTGTTTCTAAATTACCTCACACTTATCTTTGGCAGTTTCTTGCTACTTATCAGCTGATGGATGCAAATCAGCTGTTGAGCTAACCTCAGCACTTTAACATTGGTGTTTTTATAAAATGTCAATTTGACGAACATGTACTGTCCCCTATTGATAAAAAAAAGTTAACAACAAAATCACATATGCCTGTGATTAGCTAATAGGGGGACAAAGGAGGACGGTCTGCAGGACAGTTAATGTACACAGTGCACTTTAATAGACAGCTACTTTTAATTCTGCACACTACAAAAAACTTCTCTACCTCAGTTCTTATCCTGCATTATATTCCATATCTGACATTTCTTAATATCTATATCTCCTATATTTAACCACCCAGCACTATATCACTTTCTGCACCACATTCACTTTTTTAAATAGTCCTGTATCTCAGTTGTTTACCCTGCACTATATTCATTTTTAACAGTTCTTCTGCACGTTGCATATTTTGTTTTATACTCCGTATTACTTACATGTGTCTTGTTACTACTTGTGTCGTTTTACTAATATGTGTACTACTCACCTGTGACGTTTTTACTAATATGTTTGCACTATGGAACTGTGATGCTGGAAACTTGAATTTCCCTCGGGATCAATAAAGTTACTATCTATCTATCTATCTATCTATCTATCTATTAGCTGATAAAATCCTTGCAAATGTATCAGGCTCTCAATTGGACACCTCTATGGGTCCATGGCTGGGTAGGAGCAACACAAGTGAGGAAAAGGGACCACTATTCTTTCAGGGGAGTCTTAATTAATCTCCCTGAATGGTTTCAACCACACACTATCTGTAAATCAAGACTATAATATATCTAGTTAATATGGAGCTTTTCCTCTGAGTCTCGTTAACGGTCTAAATAAACCCAGGCTTAACTGTTTAATTCACTTAGTTAGCTAACTTAATTAATACTTAATCTCATTATGGTAACGTGCCATGCTAGCTACCTAAAAAAGCTACAGTTTGCTAACCAGCTAGCTAATCAGGTTCCGATCATTCTAATGTAATCTATGAACCGATTCATGGGTATGAAAATAAAGTGTGTGAGAGTTGAATTTATGTCACACTTTCCCCAGACGCGCCTCCATCCAGAGAGTGGAGAGCTGCCACTCACTAGCATTAGCCACATTAGCATTAGCCCAAGAAGCTAATCTCCGCTCACCTGCTCCACTGAAGTCACCGTTTCCACCCCGTCATCCGCGAATACTTCTGCGGCCTGGCGCTCACTGAGGCACCGCAGAGGCGTCGGTACACCGTCCATGATGATGGTGATGATGGGGAACCCGTTTTATGGAGGGATGCTGGAAGTGACCCGATGCCCGTTAGTTTGTTTTGATAGTTTAGTTTTCTGAGTGGACTCTGTACGCTCACTTCCGGCTGAGGTTGGAGTTCCGGCGGAAGCTGCGCGCACACACCAACCGCTACGGCGTCTCCAAGGCAACAAACCTAACGGCACACAGACACACAGCCTCTTGTGAAAGGGATTGACGGTGAGTTTTATAATAAAATGGGTTATCGAGTGAGTAAATGTCTGTGTCACAGTTTTATTAAATTCCCACTCTGTCATTAGTGTTGACGTCTGAAGAAGCAATGCCATTTCTGCCGTTGATCTGCATGAAAAAACAGTACCGGAAGTGATGTGACTTAGCCTTCAAAATAATAGTTCTGAAGAAAAAACACCAATACGTATTTTTATTTTAATAAAGCCTTTATGGGCATACATATCGCATACAAAAATTACAGACACCCTTCTAATTTGTCTGTTGCAAGTTTTGAGATTACCCACATATTTTATTTATTTATTTTTTTTTTTTTAACCTTTATTTATTCAGGGGGAGGTTCACTGAGAGCAATGCAAGAGAGCATTGCTCTCAGTGAACCTGTGAACCAGTGAACAGTTTTTTTTTTTGTTTTTTTTTAACCTTTATTTATTCAGGGGGAGGTTCAATGCAAGAGAGCATTGCTCTCAGTGAACCTCCCCCTGAACAAATAAAGGTTAAAAAAAACAAAAAAAAAACTGTGTGAATGTGATCAGGGCGTTTCTGACAAAGAGATTTCAGGAACGCCCTGATTTTTCAGGGCGTTCCTGAAAAAGAGATTTCAGGAACACCCTGATCACATTCACACAGTTACACATTCACACCTGGAAGCTGCCCAGTAGAACCACAGTCTGATCTGCTGGCCACTGAGCAGCTTCACTGGAGCAGTTTGGGGTCAAGTGCCTTGCTCAAGGGAACCTCAGTGGTGATAATGAGGGAGGGGCAAGCGCTGCGTTTCACTTTCCCCACCCAGATTTCCGGGGGATTGAACCGGTGACCTTACGGTCTCGAGCTCGCTTCTCTTACCTTTAGGCCACCACTGCCTTTTTACTGTACGCACACGTGGATAACCAACCAGACAGCAGGCCCCCAGACCCTCAGGGATCCTGAAGGCTCAAGGTTCACTGTGCTAAATCAGTTAGTGGGCAAATTAATTAATTGATTGTAAATTTGATTGTAAGTAACTAGTTAAATATGAAATGAGACAAAAGAAGGAAAGGATAAAACAAAAAAAAGGGTGGCCCTCTCCGGTCGCCTCCTTACCGAGCTACACCGAACCCCTTAATGTTAATTTCATACTACTCATTTATTTTAACATTACTATTATTATTATTATTGTTATTATTATTATTATTATTGGTATATTAATATTTATATGAATACTATTTACTTTTATTTTTCTATACTATTGTTGTTGTTATTATTATTTATATTATTGAACTTACTTATCAACATTATTACAATTACCATTTATTTAAACATTTATTCATTTATTTATTTATTTATTTATTTATTTCTCTTTCCATCTCCTCTTTCCCTTTCCCTTGGACATACCTGCACATGCCTGGTCACAGTCATTCACATATGACTTTCATACAAGCACACAAACACTTAACAATACTCCCACTAACAAAAACAACCAAAAATCTGTACCATATCCAAATCATAACAACTTGTTATATGTCATATGTCTTATGTTAATGTCTGTATATTTCAATATACAGTATATACAGTATAGTGCAATACTTCAATACAAACCTCTGTGCAATATAAAAAACAAAAATGCCTGTGCAATACTGGTATATATTTACTATACACCAATATTTCCTTTATTATTATGATTATTATTATACTGTATATTATTGTAAATACACTATTATTTTTATTTTATTTTTACTTTATTTTATTATGTTATTCTTTGCTACTTAACCTACTGTTTCTTTTCTTAATGGAGCTTCCCAGCAAAAAGTATTTCACACGATTGTACCTGTATAACCGGCGTGACAATAAACATCTTGAATCTTGAATCTTGAATTTGGTGTTACACCCTTGTCTGTATAATTTGTCACCTGTTCGTATTATGTCACACTGACAGAATAAAAAATGTTATCTCAGAAAAAAATAGCCTAGCAGTCGTGCTATTATAAATTTGCAATTTAATTTCAACCTAATCATCTATCCAATCATCTTTGTACCACAGAAATCAACATGTTCTCGAGTACCTAAGGCTTTTATGTTGGAAAGCACCACCGGAAGTGTCCTGTTCTCATCGGGTATCGCTTGGCGATGGTACACCGCACCCACTGGAAGCAGGAGGCTGCCTGGGAAGCTGGAGCATCCCTGTTTTGTTACCCAGCGACCCAGCGTCAGTGAACAAAAAGCAGCATCCAGCTCTCCGCCTCTGATGGTGACTGTTTGAGCAGACATGGGCTGCAGGAGGGGAGAGATCCGTCATCTATCTCTGAGTTAGCTGACTGGAGCTTTTTTTAATTCAACACTCTACATCCAACACCATGGCTAAGCAGTACGATGTGCTCTTCCGACTCCTGCTCCTCGGAGATTCTGGGGTTGGGAAAACATGTTTGTTATGCAGATTCACGGACAACGAGTTTCACCCGTCTCACATCTCAACCATCGGTAAGACTCTGCACCGACACCACCACTTATTCCTTCAATTTTTATTAAACACCTGCGTTAATTAACGTTTGCATGGTCTTTCGGCGTTTTCTGTTGATGTCATCTGCGCATCACCCTCTCTTTGTGGCCATTGCATTTTCTATTTAACTCAGATTTGATGAGGAATTTTAAATTGTTTAGATTTAATTAGTGTATTCAGCCGGAATAAAGAGAGTGTTAACTGTAAAATCAGCTTAATTGCATTGGCTGGGGAAGCCCTGAGGGGGAAGATCCAACACTTGGCAGCCATGCAGATGAGTTTACCAACTATCACCACTCAGTCTTGGCACTGCCAGTGCAACCAAGTGCCATAGAAAATAACAGCAAAGATATACTTTTATATTTGGGAATATGGTGTGTTCTGCACCAGGCACCCACCAAACTGGGCTCTTGGGGCTCCTGTTAGGTGGCTCCTGATCAAAATGAATATTAGTTTTATTTCAGTACTTTATAAGTTAGCAGAAATAATACATTAGATTAGACTGTTGTCAGGCTATTAAATAGGCGTTATCAGTCGCTATAAGCCCCATAGATGTGGATCAATAGGGGCCTACTACACCCACTAGTAGGTTTTATCATCTATTCACATTCAACATATAGTTTATTTTAAGCCAAAACACAATATTTTTCCTTAAACTGAAGTGTTTTTTCTTTGCCTAAACCTAAAGAAGTTGTAATTTTGTTGCCGTAATGTTAGAACGCGTTGCTTTTAAGTTTCACTTTCATTTTTACAACGTAGTAGGCCCCTATTGACCCACATCTATGGGGCTTATAGCGACTGGTAACGCCTATGTAATGGCCTGACAACAGTGCATTGTCAGTTTCACTGTACTCATTATAAAAAAGACAAAATCTTATCAAATGAAGGTCCTTGGAGTGACGTTTGTTCTTTTTGAGGAGCCCCTGACATAGTCTCAATTCCTACCTGCCAAAAAATTATAGAGCAAATATGACTAGAGTTGGTTTGACAGGAAATCAATCAGCAACTATTTTGATAATTGGTTAATTGGTTAAGTTGGTTTTCAAGCAAAACATTTGATGGTTTCAGCTTCCTCCATCAGTCACAGTAAACTGAATATCTTCGGGTTTTGGACAAAAATAGCAATTTAAAGGCATCAGCTTGAGATCTGGTAAATTATTGCGGGCATTTTCTGATGTTGCATAGACCAAATGATTAATCAACCAACAAGGAAAACAAATCCAGCTCCTCCTTCTTTTAATTCACAATATATAGGCTAGAGCAAACTACAGTAACAGAGTTTCTTCTAGAGCTGCACAATCAATCAAAATTTTATCAAAATCGCAATATGGCCTATGCAATATTCAAACAGCAGTATTTGTTAAAATTGCAATATTTGTTGAAGGCAAAATATTGTGGTGCTGCAGAGATGTCCGGGCCTGTACATCATATTCTACAGACTTAACAAAACTCCTTTGTTTGGTACAGATCTCTACAAAAATCACATCATAATCATTTTAATATGTTTTTCAATAATAATGAGAATAATGAAGTAAAAATGATCAATCCCTCTAATATCGGAAATCATATCGCAATTGCAATATCAGTCAAAATAATCACATTTAGATATTTTTTTCAAAATCTTGCAGCTCTAATCTCTTCTTACCTTTAGTCATGGGTTTGCCACATCCCTGAAGACAACTATTGACTCAGCAAAGCTGAACCAGCCTCTCTCCTCTCAGTTAATATGGGCTGTGCAGTATATCTACCTCCATTGTTAGGATTCAGAGCATGACAGGCGCATTTCCATGCTTCACTTTGAGGTGAGGGAAAAAGGATGTACAGTAAGCAGTGTTCGTTTTTCCACATGCTGCAGTTGAGTCTCTTATCTCTTCTTCTTTGGTAGGCCGTGTGTATGTTTGTGGGTGTGTCAGTCAATAGAGATATTTTCTCCCAGTGAGCTCCTGTTCTTTGTGGTATAGCAACTACTAACTGACAATCTTTTGCAGCCGTCATATGGAGAAGATGAAACAGATATCCAAGTCAGGAAATGATCCTCCTGCAGTGTGATGGATAGCTGACTTTTTGTTGAAAAGATAGAGAATATATTGTCTGAATAAGGTCAGGACAATAAATCATGAAGCTGGTGGTCAGGATGGGGTTTGCAGACAGATGGCGCCTGAAGAGATCCAACAGAAAAGACAGAGAGAATACAATTCCATCATTAATTGTTCATTTTAACATAATTTATTAATGTTTTTTTGTGTGTTTGCATGGAAGCCTTCATGGTGAATTCAAAGCCTTTGTGATGTCTGAGCTCTCCGTGAACTTCAGCAAACACCCCACAGCCACAGCATGAGGCTCACACTCAAGTTTTACACTCTTCTGCTCCAACCAGTATATGCTCATACTAAGACTGCAGTATGCTATTTTAAGGCGTGCACCTATAGCGCTGTACAGGATACTTCCTCACTGTATAGAGTCATGTTCATATAACTGCAATCCTGTCTGCATGTAGTCATCTTTTTGTGCTTTTGTTGCAGTTGTTCACAACCACAGCTGGATGCTTAGAGATCAGGCTCTTGTGTCGAGTCCAGATATTTATATTGGTCTGAATAGTTGCGGGCAGCAGACTGTGTCTATAAACTGGGAGGTCTTTCACGGGCGTGCAATGATTCAAACTCCTCTCCTCTCAGACTAAATAAGCCCAACGACGTCCAAAGATACAGAGAGATCAGGAGTGACCACCGTCAGTGCTCTCCTGCCGAGGATCAATAAATAATTTCCCACCCTTCATGGTCACAGAGGGATATAAATCCTCCTCACGCGTAGCTCCATAATTCATCAGTTTCCGTTACAGCTCAGTTTTTGCTCTTAATTATCTCCAAAACTGCAGGGACCTCTTACCCACGGAGGGCTGTATTCAACACAGTTTTTCCATAAACATTAGAGGATGAAAAGCTCATGAGAGTCTTATTTATAAGCATCTCCTGCTGTTACGCATAAAAATAAACCCCCAAAAATTCAGTCGCTGAGCAAACAGTGTGATGATGAATAGATGCAGAGACTTCACTCTTCTATTAAGATTTTAGACACTAGCTGCAGAGATTTGCTCCCTTTCAGCCACAAGAATATAATATCAGTTCATCCCAGAGGGAGACCAGTCAAGGTCTGCCACACCAAACTAACCCCAAACTGCTGCCACCAAGTTGGAAGATGATGATGCACAATATTGTCTAAAATATCATTGTATGCTGTAGCTTCAAGATTTTGCTTAATTTGAATTTAGGGGCTTGAAACAGCCCCAGAACAAAAACACAATAAAGTAGTAGTGGACAGGGGTTGTTTCCTGTGCTATAATCTGTAATTTTGAGAATTTTATGCTCATTTGGGTTCACGTTTAAAGGTACAGTGTGTAGGATTTGGCGGCATCTAGTGGTGTGGTTGCAGATTGCAACCAACTGAGTACCCCTCCGCTCACTCCTCCCTGTGGTCACTCCTAGACTGTGGTAACATGATCCACCGACTGCAAAACTGTGATAACGCCGTTCGCCTCGCTCAGAGGCCATCATTACTATAATAACACTACTTTAGGAGCAATGGAAGTCGGTACCGCAGTTTCGCACTTTGCGACTCACTTTACCGCAGTTTCACAAGCATGTCAGAGAACTTCAGGTAACGTAAAAACGAGAAAGGCTTTGTCTGTTCTGCGCTACTGTAGAAACATGGCGGAGCAACATGGCGGACTCTGTGAAGAGGACCTGCTCCCTATGTAGATATGAAGGGCTCATTCTAAGCTAACGAAAACACAACGATTCTTATTTTCAGGTGATTATACACTAATGAAAACATTATGGAACATAACAGTTATGAATATTATATTCCATTTCCGCTAATAGCCCCCGCTAAATGCTACACACTGGTACTTTAACACAACTTTCTCCCGGCCTTTAAATGCTTTTTTTTGGTATTCTATGACAGGACAATGGGAAACCTTTACATTGATAGAGTATATCTTTAGAGGCTTCATGACATACAGCAGATATGCTGTATATTTTAACCTTGTGGTCTTGTTCATTATTTCTGTAATATTTCAAGAAGTTGAAGGACAGTCTGGGCTTGTATTCACACTATCAAAGAATTTCCCACACAAAAGAAAGCACATAGCGAGACCTGCATTCAAATCCACCATTGCTGATCCCCCAAGGCTTTTTGACAGTACACGGGATAATCATAAATATAGATAAGAATAAACACCTAGCTATAACATCAACAAAGGATGTGACTTTTTTCCCTGGTTACAGCTCACTATAAAATAAAAGCTCCAACTTTTACTGCCCTTCAACATCAGTAAAATCAAACTCTTCCAGAATCATTGGCAGCAGGTTTTCTGATCTCACCTGAAGGACCAATAAACCCTCTCTCACCCAGGTAGCACATTTTATTTTAACGGGTCACTCTGTTCCTCGTGGGCCCCAGAGTGCACATTTCTCTGGCAAAGAGCAGCTGCAGAGATGATTTATTAATGCTATTCAGTCACACTGCTGAGTTTAATCTTCGTCACCGTTACCTCGGCGGTCTCGTCCCCGGACTCCTCGGAGCTCCTGGCTGTCACAACACCTATGAAGTAGGAGCCAGGCCCCTGCCCTATATCATAGCTCAATAAGCAGCTGTCCTCCTGGTGGCGATCCCAGTGGTGTTATGGTCACGGCCTGGTCGCACACTCAGCCCGCCGCTGCTCGACAAGCTCATTAGTCTAAAGGGCCGGGCGTCGGGTCGCAGCCACCGCAGATCTCATAAAGAGTTATCAGAGAAATCAGTGGTGCTGTCACAGCCTTCACTTCCTCCTGGCTTTCTAGGAACATAAAAGGTGTGATATTACTTTATAGAAGTTATAGCTGTAGCCTGACCAAATCCATGGACGGATTACTAAACAGGCCTACTGGACACAGGCCCAGGGGCCCCAACAGTTTAGGGGGCCCCTGGGCCTGAGCCTCCCTTAGAAGTTGTGAAACAACCAAAGAGAGACAGAACAGAATACGACCAAGAGACGCAGAGCTACCACAGTGACACAAAATGACCAAAACGAGACACAAAATAACTAAAAGGAGACAGAATATGACCAAAAAGAGGCACAAAATGACTACAAAGAGACACAAAACAACCAAAAAAGACACAAAACAACCAAAAAGAGACACAAAATAACCAAAAAGAGGCGCAAAACATTTACAAAGAAATGCGAAACGACCCAAAAGAGACAGAATATGACCAGAAAGAGACGCAAAACATCTTATTTATTAATGCTATTCAAAAAGAGACAGATTATAACCACAAAGAGGCACAAAAGTCTACAAAGAGACACAAAATATTCAAAAAGAGATACAATACTACCACAAAGCGATGCAAAACGAGCCAAAAGAGACAGAATATGACCAAAAAGAGCGCAAAACGTCTACAGAGATGCAAAACAGCCAAAAAGAGACAGAATACAACCAAAAAGAGGTGCAAAACGTCTACAAAGAGATGCAAAACAACCAAAAAGAGACAGAAAATATCCAAAAGGAGAGAGAATTGACCACAAAGAGACGCAGAACGACTACAAAGAGTTGCAAAACTACCCAAAAGAGACAGAATATGACCAAAAAGAGATGCAAAACACCTAAAAATGTGTCTCTTTGAATCTGTAGCTCTTGTTCGGGGTGGGGCCTTTACATGTCTGTGCCAAGGGGCCCATTGTCTCATATCCGTAAACTGACTTTGATGTATAAGTTCCCCCTTAACACAAACCAACATTTTTAATAAGCATCATTTGAATTTGTTTTTTAAAGATGTGTGCTGACATTTTACAGCGGATAAATAAACTTTCCAGTGCTCTCTGTGGACTAACGTAGTCTTAAATTATGTCAGAGATATATATCTCTGGCATTTCTGGTCAGGCTCAAGTATAGCCTCAATTTTCAAGATTCTGATTCAATTCTGTGCTTGACTAAAATCCTGATCTAAATATAAATTCTGTGTAACGCTGGTCTGGTATGAAATAACCAGTATGAGCCATGATACATGTTTCATTTCATACAGGAGGTCAATACAAAGCTTCATTGTTCAGTCCAGATAGTTCATATTACACATAAATGTTTGTCCCTCGTCCTGCCGTGCCTTAAAGACAGCAGCTGTTGACAGCTGTTGGCTGTCCTCTGTTAGTATGATAGTCATGGATGACAGACCCACTCCCCAGTGAATTTGTGTCAGTGCCAGAGCATCCATCCGTCCATCCATTAGAGGCTGTCTCCATTACCTACAGCACACTGACACGTGTCACCGCCTAATCCGTCTTGCACAGTCGAACACAGTCATCCTGGTAATTCATCAAGTCAATTTTGGGGGTGTACCCATTAGTTTTTACATGGCTTTCACACTGCTGATTGGGAAAGGCTGCCATGTTAAATTAACTGCAGTCTCTACTCGCACATTGTGCTTGTCTCCATTGTCACAGTTCCCTCTGAAGAGAAGAGGGAAGAATGACTTTTTTCTTCAAGCTGGTCTTTGTGATTTATCATTTTTTAAAGCCATAACAGCTGAATTATTCTTTAAACTTGGCAAATTCTAGGGACCTTCAGTCAGTCTAAGGAGTGCGGTGTGGTTTGCAGTGAAAGTAAAACGTGTAGTTCACAGTGTAGTTTCAGTTTACGCTTGAAAGCCTGCAGAGGAGTTTGTTCACTTGTGAGTTTTATGCAGAGGTGGAAGCATCAGTATATGTTAGTGCGTCACAGTAAATGAGGATGGAACACAGCATAAATGAAAGATTTCATTTCTGCCTTACAGAACTGTACACTTTCAGAATGAATGACGCAGTTGCAGCCCAAAACCTCTAGCAAACCATATCACAACATCTGAACATTACCTATGCACAGACTGATGCTAATAAAGTGAAGCAGAGCAAAGATGGAGAGGTTTTAGCAGAGGCATGTTTAGGCAGAATCTTCAAATTGGCCATTTGGGTACCATCTGTGCCATTTGAAATTTTCTCAGGTAACTGTAAAACTCATTTAAAATGATTTACATGTCACTATAGGTATTAATTCCATCTGAATAACTCACTAACTGTAATAAACTGTGTGTTGGCTTTGTTTTGAAAAATCAATCAGACCTCTATACTTGTTCCCATTCAAAGAAGACCATTATTATTATTATTATTATTATTATTATTATTATTTTTATTTTTATTATTATTATTATTATTATTATTTTTATTTTTATTTATTATTATTATTATTATTATTATTATTATTATTATATTATTATTATTATTATTATTATTATTATTATTATGTGTGCTAAATAATAAGTTATTTGGATGCCTTTAGAATTGGTGCAGTACCACGATTCATCCACTAGATGGAGACATAGACCGTGTTTGGTCCAGAGCCGTTGGAGCCCGTGATTCCCGTGTGATCTCGTGACATTGCGAGAATCCGGATACTGTGTAAGGCTAATTAGCAGCGCCCTCTAACACAACTTTTGATCACAAAACAGCAAAGATAAGACATAATTTATGGTTATGGCCGTATATAAAGTGAAGTATATATGTATTTCTCTTCTTCGGCTGCTGGTTCAGTGAGTTTTGGTCGTAGAATGGAGTGGAGTCTCGGCTTTCATAATGTCGTTTGTGCGGGAAAAGTTAGCATGAAGTAGCAAACTCGCTAGCATCACTATGCGCGCGTGCACCGTCCGTTAGCGCCTTTTTTGCTATGTGCTCATTTAGTTGCTTGGTGTAGGAATTGAGTTTCGTTTTGATTAAAATGTTGGCTTTTAGCCGAGCTTCTTCCCGTTATATGGGTGTGCAGTATGAATATGTTGCTAACATGACCTTATCTGGTGTTTGTTGCTGATTCCAGATTGTGGCACCATAAAAGTGAAGGCTGCTCTTGAATGCAACATTTTTGGCTGCAGATGACATAGCTATAAAACAGCAGATGTGACATTTTAATGACTTGCCATTCCAGGATGGAACCACATGGAGGCCATCTTACCTGGGTACAGGTTTAAACTCTCTGTAATTGGAACCTATGGTGAAAGAGGCTTATGTTGTCTTTACAATCCTTATATTTTCCACAAATACTGTTTGAAATTCTAAGTAATGAGTGTAAGACAGCTGTGTCTGTCTAAAATGAACCAAAAAACAAAGATTTTGGTAGAACTTTGATTATTATAGCTCCAAGAGAACAAATCATGCTTTCAATCGTGAAGATAATCTCATAATTTTGCATTTATATTGCAGACGATGATTTTATTTTTTCAGTTTTGCCCGCTGTAACTGTCCTTGGTATTCTGAATGGCTAATATACTACATTAAGCAATATATTCTATGTAGAAATGCTGAATAGATTCAGTATTATGGCCTATTGACAGGCAATTACAATCAGTCACTTCCTGTTTTGCCGTTTTTTCCGGTCTACCGGCCTGGGGTTTGAGTTGATGTTGAGAGGAGAGGCTGCTAACTGTAAATGAGGAGTTGGTAAAGTATGTTTTGTTTGGAAAGACTAACGCCTTCAGCAGGACTCCTGATGGACTCCTCTCAATTGTCTTTCATTTTCATCGCCAGGTAACGCTATGGATATTAACTTTACGATGATAAAACTGTTTTATATCTATGGCAGAGGATGCCATAGCACCTCTAATGTTCCCTGTAAAAGGACTTTCTACACAACTCCTTATGCAGATTGAACAATTTTGCAGCAAATGTGATTTCTTCTGTTGTGATGGGAACACCTTGAACAATTTTAATATCAAACCTCTAATAAAAAGAGGCTGTTAAACCTTTGCAACAGCCTGCTGGGTCCTTCATTGTTTGCACTATGGTTAGGAGTGCACCTGGATCTATAAAACAACCTCATTTTGGCTCTGCTGTTATAAAACAATGCAGAGCAATCAGATGGGTCCCCAAACAATGTATTAGTTTAACAGCAGGAAGCAGACAGAGTGGGCTGAAGCATGTTTCTTTATATAAATATAACTCACATGGTAATAATGTTTGAGAGACTCACTGATTTTATTTATTCTCATATGACTTGCCTGTGTAGTCATCTTGATTTATTTTTCCAGTTTCCAGATTTGTCCGCCCCCTTGCTGTAGACTAGACACCCACTGCACAGCTGGAGAATCCATTAGTCTATGTCTGCATTTCATATTTAAATCATCGCGGTCTGTTTGCATGGATGACTTCTGACTAGAACTTTTTACACTGCTGCTAATACAGCTGGACAATGATGCAGGAAGACGACCTCTTTTCCATGATTTCCTTTCAAGCCTCAGCAAAGCAAGGCCACTGATTGTTATGCTGACCTTTCACTTAGTCTGAATGCTCTCTATTCAAAGGCAAAGGCCGCTTCACGACTTAAATGAGGCCTCATACTGTCGAGTCAGTGAGCTCCAGTCTCCGCGGAGCCTTCCCTTGTCTCCGGCTTGTTTTTTTACAAACACACACAGACTAAAATCAGCCTATAGTACACATCTGTCAGCTGTTTCTTTATGTCAGACTCTTGGAATAGCCTACTCACCCTGCAGAAATGTAGCTATAAAAACCACAAACAGCAGTTCTTCTTCCAGTTATGTGGATCGATTGAACTCAGTAGCTCTTTCTCTGAGAGCGTGATGCCAGCTGTGACACATGGGTTGTTGAGTGTCAGGTTAATTGCGATGAACTGTTAATTGATTTCTCAGGGATTAGTGTGGTCTGTAGAAGCCGGTGGGTTTGCTTTTTAACGACTTGGATGCATTAGTCTGAGGAGACAGTCGTGGTGAAAAGAGACAGGATATAAAGGATTTAGTAGAGGCAGAGTTGGTAGGTAATGTTAGCTACCATTGAGGACAACAAGGTCATGCAATCGGCATGGATGGATTATAATACAATGAGCACAGACAGAGCAGTGTTGCCTTTTTTGATTTTTGTGGGAATCTGTGCAAAAGAAAGATGTTTACTTAAGTCTGTAGAATATGATGTGTAGGTCAAGACATCTCTGCAGCATGACAATATTCAATTTAAAATGGTATTTGACACACATTTTGCCTTTAACAAATATTGCGATTTCCTCCTTATCCTGCAATTTCAAAATTACAGTAGGCCATATTGCGATTTCGATAAAATTTCGATTAGTAATGCAGCCCTGCCATATACATGAATTTACTTTTTGTTATAAAAGCATAAAAAATACTTAACATCAGCACAAAATATGAAGTATAGGCACCTCTCTTCTTCAAGTATATCAATATATATTCTGGCCTTCAAAAATGAACACAGGGTGAGTCTTGGTAGTCTTGTGATTTTCTGTGGTTTGAAACAGATCATAGATCACTGAAGCGTGAATGACCTCCTCCCCATCTCAGCTCTGCTTCTTTTCTCTCATCTCTTCCTCAGTGGTGTTACGCAGCGTTCAGCTCTCGTTTTGCCCTTCTCCTTTTAGTTCACCTCCTGTGTGATCGATGCAGAGAACTGAACTAAATGAGGACTCCGCTCGCTGGATCATTAGCCCAATCTTCTAACAGGCTGATTATACAGCGGCTCTCGTTGCGTTAATGCTCTCTATGATGTTACAAAGCTGCAGCAGATATTGGTGAACCTCTGTCTGTTAAAGACACGCTGACCGGGTTAATTGATTTCAGTCAATTATTGAGTGCAAAGTGCAAACACCTCTGAGAAGATTCTGACCATTTAGTCTGAATACATTTAGAGTGAATGTGATGTTTTCTAACCACATCTTTTCTCTCCTGCAGGAGTCGACTTCAAAATGAAGACACTAGTAATAGATGGTATCAAAGTACGGATACAGATATGGTAAGATAGTGGCATGGGGCGCCATGCTGGAAGGCCTTGTGCAGGAGATTAACACAATGTTATTAGATATTACACAACAGTAGTTCTGATAGAGGGGATATTTTTCATTTGCACATATGCTATCACTAACATTATTATTTCAAATTTGGTATAGATATCGTGAAAATATCATCATCTGATTTCAAGATACATGGTTTTCACTGACAAGTAAATATAAATAATTAAGAATTTTAGGGGTCTGGTCAAATTTGTTTGGGATGGGGACTCATTACCTTAGTATTTCTATAAAATCCTGCCTACTGCCCTCATGATGTCCTATTATAATCTCACAAATATATCTCTGCATGTTCATGCTCATATATGCTTGTTGTCTTTGCAGGGACACTGCAGGCCAAGAGAGATACCAGACCATCACTAAGCAGTACTACAGACGAGCACAGGTAGTTCACCTTCAATTGTCCTCCATTCACTCTGCTGCTGCAAGTCATTTTACACACATTAATGTAACATTATTACTACGGGGTAGCATAACAAAATTAAATCAAGTTTATCTCTGAAATTAAATTTGTTACAGCTACAAGAATAATTCATGCCTCATTACTTGGCACCACTTCAGATGTTTTGATGAACCATTTAGTTTCTTTTAACTCTCTGAGACCAACAATAGACTTCTTTTTTGTCTTTTTTGGGGGGTACAAGGGGTCTTTAGAGGGAGATAGCAGGTCAACAGTAGATGTCACAAAGACGTGGTGTACATCATCTGAAAGCTGGGAACCTGAAGATTAATTTCAGCACTATGTGTCAAATTGTTCTAGTTTTAAATAAACATGAATTAATTAATTAAAGTAAATTGTGAAAGTGTATAAGGGCTTAGAACATTATGATGGAAGTATATGATGGTCATTCACATGCTCTATTATGTCTCGTGAGTTGTTGCAGCAATTTTTGGGTTGATGCCATTTGTTACACAGATTTGGTGCTAAATTTAACCATTTTTTACCACTCGAGAATTGATAAAAATGATCAATAATCCCTCCAAAATAGCACATTAAGACACCAAGACCTTGAGGAACACCATAGAAAAAAGCCATGCTGTGATTTGGTATAAAAAACTTTTGAGATTTCTGCAAGAATTTCATTTTTCAGCGATTGGATGGCCAGGCGAGCACTTCTGTTCTGGAAACTGCTCAGAAACCCCCTTAGCCATCCATCCTCTGAATGCTCTAGGTCTCTAGTTTGTGGCTGTAAAGTTTCACGAGGCTGTGATTATCCTAGAGGTCACCATAGGTCATTTTATACAGTGAAAATAACACATTTATACTGCATGGGTTTTGCCAAAAACTGCATTGGATTATCATAAAGTAGAGCAGTATTTATTTAGCCTCCTTCCCGACAAGCTAGCATGACATAGTTGGTACCAATGGATTCCTTAAGTTTTCTAGTTTATATAATATCTGTACCTTCATTCTATCTCTAAAACTGAACCAGCTAGAGTTTCTGAAAGACAGTAAAGTCGGTGGGGATTGCTGGTCTCAGATGGTTAAAGGGATCTCTCATGTTTCTACTTGTAGCAGCTTTAAAACATTGATAAAACATTGTAAGAGGATTTGATCTCATAGCACTGTGGTATTGTAAGTGTGGAGGATGTTGCGAGTAGCTCTCCATGCTACATACAACCACCACTGCTCTGACAATGTTGTGTATGAATCTTGCCTTTGCTTTTGGCTGTTAAAGAGGTTAAACTGGCTGAAATTGAATTGTCTATTTACCAGAAACTGGCTATAAAATTGTGTCCTGTTCCTGTTCTGTGTTATAAAGAAAATCCAGCCAGTGGTTTAGTTACAATGCTAAATGAATTGTTGGTAGAGGCTGCCAGCTTTCTAAGTAGTGGTCTGGTTTCTTTACAGGAATCATATTAATGTTTCCAAATGTATTGATTTTACCATGCTCCTTTCAAGCATCAAGAAATCAAAATCAATGTTTTAAAATGAGCTGCTTCTCGTCTTTCTTTTTAAAATCCTTGAACGTCTCTCTCCAGGGAATCTTCCTGGTGTATGATATCACGAGTGAGCGATCCTTCCAGCACATCATGAAGTGGGCCAGTGATGTGGATGAGGTGAGTCACACACAGAGAGAGAGATGCGGGATTTAAGATCAACAGGCCTTTTTTCCCCCGCATTGTAGAAAAGGGCAAAACCGACACAACTGCTTACTGTGCTGAGGCCTCAGGTTGACAAAGAACAGCTGCCTGACATGGTGTGATAAAATGCTTTGGCCTGACAGATACTGTTCTGCTGTGTTTATTATGTTCCAGCTTCATTTTCAAATACCTGTCATCATATTTTAGTCATAGATATTGGACGGAGTAGATTTTTTCCTCTTGCAGTCACATTTTTCTATCGGCTTTCAGCCTTCATGAAGCAGTCTCGTCCGGCCTGCTTCCCCCTGTCATTTCCCAGAGGATTTTATTCTATTAATTTAGTCATGATGGACCTAATTTCCTCTATGAGTCTGTCTGAATATACACTCTGTTGATCTTGGCACGCTTCCCGCTTACTTTTAATCTAGGTCTCATTTCCTGAGTGCTGTGTTTTCTCCCCTCTACATTCTCTTGACATTTCAAATATCTCTCTCTCTCTCCCTATCTCTTTAATTTGTTTTTTTTTATTCCTCTTCCTTATCTGTAAACACCTTCCTTTATACTCACATGACAAACCCCTGCAGTACGCTCCTGAGAAGGTCCGGAAGATCCTCGTAGGGAACAAGTCAGATGAGGTGGACAAGAGGCAGGTGGCCACAGAGCAAGGTATCAAGGTGGGTCCATCGCTGGCTCTGTGTTGTAACTATTACACAATGGACTATTAGACCTTTGGCTTGGTTTACAAAATAATGTTCTAATATTCATTGTTATGATGCCGGTTTTCTTTGAGTTATATTAGTTCAGTGGTTCCCAACCTTTTCCTTTAAGCACCCCCTGCACTAGAACAGCCTGCAACTGTGCACAAATACAGGGTTTAAACAGAATGTGGCCTACGAAGTAGCAAAAAATCTGTCATTTTAAAATAGTTTTATATGCATTATCTTTTGTATAAATGATCCAGTACTTCGCCGCTAAAATCAAACTTTTCCCACTTTTTTTTTGGCTGCTCTTCGCTGCAGTTTTTCATAGACATTGCATGGCAGCTCGCTAAAGGCAGCACAGCCGCTGCTCTGATGTGATTTCGGTGATAAGTTCACTATTTAACGCATTGTATCTTGTTTGTTTAATCTGCAAATGTCCATCTGTGTCCATCATTGCCTGGCAACCTCACTATGACTACAAAAGTCTGATAAGTCACTGCGCCTGGCTGTTGTTCAAGATGAAACATGTTAATTGGTGAGCTTTAGATGTATTGTTAGGCTTATTTTTATTTATTTTATTTATTTCCCAAGATGTTGAACTGTCCCTTTACAGAGGTATTTACCCCGGGTTCCACAAAAGCTTGTAATCATTGGATTCATTTTCAGTTCTCTAAGGAAATAATGCTCAGAGTTCAGCAGAACTTATTCCTTCTTGGTTCAGGTTCTGGTAGAAACTTTGGCTCCAAGTTCACCAAAAGGCTGGACCCTTTGGGCTTGGTGTGAGTACTGGTATAGAAACTTGCGGTGTAGTTTCAGTCTGGCATTTGTGTCTGCTCTGAAGGCCCTGACGCACAAATCCAACATCAGACAAAGACTGACTAATGCTTCACCTCCTGTTGCTTCACATTTTCCATTAAAAGCTGACAGGCAGCAGATCACACTGCTCCTGTGTGGAAGGAAATAACGAGTCGGTTGTCTGAGCTCCTAATTCAAAAAGACCAAAACAGAAAGTTTTTTTTTTTCTACAAAGTAAAATGTGTCCGTGTTGTCTGTCTTGTAGCTGGCCAAGGCTTATGGAATGGACTTCTTTGAGACAAGTGCCTTCACCAACCAAAATATAACAGAGGTGAGGTGAACTCATGACATTTTTTGACCACATACAGAGCAGTAACACGATCAAAGCAATGCATGCAGTCATGATTATATAATGGGAGGAAATGACTTTATTAGATCAGACTGAACTTCATTGCTCTAAGAGAATGAAATTAAAGGACTCAAGCCTCAGAGAGAATTGAACTCACGACCCCACGACTAGACCAGTGCTCTAACCACTTGGGTCTGAAATAAAGTCATAATCATGCATTAGCATTAGTTTATGATTTGTATTATTATAAAGTGTTACCAAGAAAACAAGTCTAACGCAACAGCAACCAACCACACAAGTGTGTGCATCAGCATCATGATTAGCGTGTGTTACATACAGTATATCATTGGGATACATTTACATACCTTTTTGAATTATCTGGACCGGGACAAACTAGTAGAACCAATATTTTCCTAACGACTGGTATACCGGAGAAGTCAACCTGGTCCGGAATAGTTAACGTTAGCTTGTTGACGTTAGGTAGCTAGCTAACGTTATGTTTAGAGAAATATGTAACTTTGGCCTTGCAAATATTGCGATTATATGAGGTGGTGACATTTACGTGAACATTTATGCAATCAAACTGAACACAGACCATTTCATAAGACTCAAATTGAGTTAAATTCAGACAAGAACACCTTACCTCCCAAAAACCACGGAGAAAATAGCAATGAAAGGCAGCGGAGAAAGTTCAAAACCTCGCCATTTGATTGCCATTTAGAAAGATGGACCACGCATCGTGGTTGGCTGTCAAATTATGGACTTCGAGATTTGATTTGCTTGCAAAAGATGGACCACACTACATGATTGGTTTTCAAATGATGGAATTCGTGATGTGATTTGCCATGGCATGCAGACTAGTGGTCGTCGGGTACCGTCATGAGGCCCTACTGTGACAAATGATCTTATCTCTCTCGTCT
The DNA here is from genome assembly GCA_916701645.2 of Sebastolobus alascanus. Lineage (NCBI taxonomy): Eukaryota > Metazoa > Chordata > Actinopteri > Perciformes > Sebastidae > Sebastolobus > Sebastolobus alascanus. Next base: position 2,081,754 of record CAKAOJ020000038.1, read on the forward strand.
TATCCTGTGGCTGTGTTTCCCTCCAAGACTTTCACGCGTCTGGCTGAACAGGTGCTGGCAGCCAATAAAAAGGACCTGGATCTTCTCCGGATGTCCGTTAATGACGAGATTAATCTTGCTGCTCTGGAGGAAGAGGAAGGACTCTGTGACAGCGCGGCGAGCGACCAAGGCAAAGGCTGCTGGTGTTAAAGAAACTATTCAAGTTAGTGTTACTGTTATCACCAGACACTCTGCACACTCTGGGCAAAATGTGTCCCCTTTTGTCGAAACAAAGAGGAACATCGAGCTGCGACTTTTAAAACCAATTATGTTCCTCTGTTTCACATGAGCAACGCCAAAAAATGCTAACGAGCCGTTTGATACCAGTTTCAAGGACAAAGGTGGAAACATTTTGCCACACGGTGCCAAGTGTTTGGTGAACTGAAGGTCCAAATGTCAAGGTTTCCCTCAGTGGGGCCGAATGTTCATTGTTTCCTGCTCAGTTCAGTGTGTCTTTGAAATGCAACTTCCTGTCCGCTACAAATTCTGCAATTGACGTACAGTTGAAAAGACTAAACTTCCAGGAGAGCTGGAGACGAAGATTTTATCATGTTTTCTTACAGAATTTGTACAGTGTCTTGATGTAGAGGAAAGACTTGGGATTGTCCACCACTGACTTGAAACTTTTCACAATGTTGTATTTCACATTATTTTTCCAAGCGCTGTCTCGAATATTGATCATAGGGCTGGCTGCCTTGCAAATCAACAATGTTGATTGATTACATCTGGCCTTCATCCACCCCTTTAGTGTGTTCCTTTATGTGGGTATTAACACTCCTGCACCCATAGCCTTTCTACAAGGGGTCAGCAACCTGCGGCCATACTTGCCAACCCTCCCAATTTTCCCGGGAGACTCCTGTTTTTCATCGCCCTCTCGCGGTTTCCTCCCGGGGTCACAATTCTCCCGATTTATGGCAGTATTTCACACCTTTTTTTCCTCAACCTGTTCCTGGCACTGTACAGCGTGTATAATCCGTACTGGTTCCATCATTTTATTTGGCCAAAAATGTCTCTTTTGATAGTAAAGGTTGCTGACCCCTGCTTTCTACCATTGAATGCATTAGATGTAGTGTGAGAATTTGACCACAAGAGGGTGCTACAGGCATAGTGAAAACAGCACACACAATGGAGAGGTGTTACGGTAAATTATGCTACTTCTCTGTCTTTTCTTATGTGTTTGTTTTCGGTTGTAATTGCACTTGCAATGACTACCTTTAATGCGATGAAAGGATTCTAAATATATGCAGCAATTTTTTTCTTTTGTTGTTTTCATGCAAATATTTGCTACAGAGCAAGTTTTACAGCTTGTATTATCATCCATGTAAGACCACACATCAAGTACACCAGTATATGTCGTTAACTGAGGGAAAACATTCAGAGCAAAATTTAAATTTCCCTGTAGCAAAACTGAAGATATTTTTCATTTTATAGTCTTTGTTTATTACAGAAGATATCATATAGTACAGATGGTTTGATAACTGCCCATTGCATTGTACATACCAGGTTTTTCAAAGTAGTATCATGATGAGGATACGCCATTAATTTAATGTATTATTACCATTAGAGGGCTGTATAAAAAAGTCCACAGTGATATTCTAGATGGTCTGAAATATTCCCTCTGTAAAGATAATAATGTCTCGGTCATTCTGTCTGTTTTGTACAGAGTCCAGTGATTTCTTTTCCCCCCTCAGACTTAAAAAGGGACAAGCGAGAGTTTTGCATGCGGCCCACTCTTCTTTCCTTTCTTTTATTGCAACTTCAGTGAAGTTAATAATCAACTGACCGTAACACAAGCATAGCATTTGACCAGAGTTGCCTGTTTAAACAGAATGACCATCATCGGACGAACTTTGGCTACCTTTTTTTTTTTTTTGCAACTTTACTAAATGCTACTCAAAACAGCTGTTAATCTGTGCACTGTGTGAAATGGCAGTATGTTGTACTGAATGATGCTCTGGACTAAGCTCTAGATACACGATGTATCTGTGTTGTTTTCAAGAACTATTTTTCTTTCTTTCTTTTAGACTACTTCGACTCGTATTTGTGGAAATATATTACATGCAACATGTAAAATGCAACATGTTATTCTTGGAGAAAAGATGTCAGATGTTTATGAGTAAATACTTGCAGATATATGACTCAGTGTGTCTTCTTGGTTATGTTAAGATCCAGGAATCCCTTGAGACAGAGATACAGTACTGTATACTGTAGTACATACTGTAGCACTGTGTTGGAGTAATGAGTACTGAATGTCCCTGAATACCAGGAGAAGACAGTAGACTGCTTATCCTCCACATTTATACATTAATATTGTATAATATAATATACAAATTCTACAAATTAAATACAATAGAATACCTGATTAATAAAATACAATCAAATTCTACAAATTAAATACAATAAAATAGAATAAAATTCTACAAATTAAATACAATCAAATAAGTGATTAATAAAATAATAATAAAATAGAATAAAATGATATTCTACAAATTAAATACAATAAAATAAGTGATTAATGAAATAACAATAAAATAGAATAAAATTCTACAAATGTTGTACAATAAAATAAGTGATCAATAAAATTATACAAATATATACAATAAATAAGTGATTAATAAAATAATAACATTATACAAATTAAATAAAATGAAATAAGTGATTAATAAAATAATAACCATTCTTAATCAAAGGCTAGGCCTCTTGTTCATTGTTGTTTTTAACTCGATCAAAGGGTCACACAATTGTCTTTGACAATCTTTTAAGCAATGCCAGTGCATGATAAAGATCTAGCAAACAATTCTTCCATTGGGACAGACACATCTCCAAAATTGATTCGGATAACACATTTTTATCAGATCATATCACCCAACGCTATGGATAAATATCATCATATGTCGGCCGTATGCCAAATCACAAACGTACTGACAAAAAGGTTTTTTTCAGAAACTTTTATGTTACTTCCTAATTTGACCACTAGATGACAGATTAACTCTTTTGGTTTGTCAGAGAGTGTAAGGCACTAAAAACGTGTCATGGTGAGAAAGATATTACTCAAAAGTGTTATACAGGAAATATTTACAACAACAAACAACCACAAAGAATCATGTCATTTCCATCTGGTGGTCACTTTAAAAACTTTTAATAGCCTAATGTCCACTCTATTCCTAAACCCCTTTAAAGCCTGACAGTTCATAGTAAAATCATAGTAATATAAATGTGTCATTAGTCGTCAGTGTTGGGGTTTTCTCAGTGAGAATTACAGAAAAAAAAAGCTGCAAAGCTTTTGTTCGTCACCTCATCTGAGTTGTTAACGTTGTGAACTCATTAAAATCTCTCTGGTTGGAATTAGCATAATGATGAATATGCATGCAGAACTGTTGTCTGGTTGACAGATACGACAGCTCAGTATCTATCACACGGCTGAGTGACACACGGACACACGTACAGAATAACAAGTCAACTAGCACACTGACACATAGCACCCACTCACACACACACACACACACACACACACACACACACACACACACACACAGATATATGTACACAAGGAGGGAGCTCTCAGTGTTGTTGTTGTGAGCAGAAACCCATCATCATCATCATCATTTTCTGCAACACAATCCCCCACCACATTACTCCAGGTCTTGCAGCTGTCTGACATTCGGCCATATGGTGTGTGTGTGAGTGTAAATGACTGAATGTTTGAGAGTCGGGGTGATAAAACTGTATCTGTGCGTGGGAAAGTGAGAGAGAGGAAGAAAGACAGACAGCTCTCTGATAAGGACAGGTACAGAATACAGAGAGGAGAGTTCATTCATGGACACACATGAGAGCGAGCTGGATTCCCTCGACCTTAAACACCTTACGAGCTCTGATTTGTACAGTTCTGTCAACATGGAGGACCTCTGGCCAGCTGGCTATGGTTGATTTAATGCAACTTTTTCCCCACTTTGTTTCTCTTCAAAAACATTTTGTATTCGAAAGTACAGGAAAACATTTTTCATCTTTTTTTGTTAAGGAAACATCCATCATCTGTAACCGCTTATCCCATTCCAACAGATTGCAACCAACTGAATACCCCTCCTCTCACGCCCCCCTTTCCAATCATGTCGGAGAACTATGGTGGCCTTCAGGTAACATAAAAACATCAAAGTCTCTCTCTAGAGTAAGTATTTGGTTTGTCTGTTCTGGGCTACTGTAGAAACATGGCAGAGCAACATGGCGGACTCCGTGAAGACGACTCGCTCCCTATGTAGATATGAATGGCTCATTCTAAGCTAACGAAAACACAACGATTCTTAGTTTCAGGTGATTATACACTAACGAAAACATAGTTATGAATATTGTATTCCATTTCTGCTAATAGATCCCCCAAAATGTTATGCATTGTTCCTTTAAAGGCAGGGTTGGTAAAGATTTTAGAAACATTTGTTTGTTATATTAGTTGAAATTCTCATTACATCCCGACAGGAATCAATAAATCAAATGCTCTGACAAAAACAGGCAAAACATCTGGTATCTATGGCTGTCGCAGTACTGTAATAAACCTACCTAAACTGCTAGCTTGATAGCTAGCTGCATAGCTAACAATAGCCATGTTTGTTGTTTACGTTCCTTATGATCATTGTGGGGGAGTGGCTTTGGAGGGAGGCCTGAGGGGACGGGCTGTCAGTGTTGCCGACTTTGTAACTTTCTCTCTAGATGTAGTGACTTTTGGAGCTAATGCTGCTACTTTGATTGGAAAAGAGTTGGCAAAACTGGGCTGGGTTTTTCATTTTTAAAAATCTAGTGTACTCTCGCTAGTTTCTCAAGATCACCGACCCTGCCTTTAAGTGACACAAGCAATCACATTTAGAGTCCCAGTAAAGTGTTCCCAGCCACTATCACCCACGAGATGACGACTTCATGAGAAGGCCACCAGAGGCCCTCTCTACACTCCCACTCCTAATCCTGAAATACCTGCCCGGCAGCTTTAATTAACTGCTGTAGCACCCTGCCAAACCAGACCCAGACACCCCCCCTCTCCACTTCCCAGTGTCCTCGCCAATGCCTTCCTTCCAAATGGAGCTGTAGCTTTATGTTCACAGCGAGCCAGAAAATCAGAGGAGAAAATAGACTCCAAATCACACATTCAGATGTAGCAGTGTAGGTGGAAGGTTTCTTGTACAGCCAGATCCGACATTGAATCATTTTGTCCTCCATCTTCTCATGCCACCTGCGGTTGCACTGTGCTTTTTAAAGCTACCTGTGTTCTCGAGAACCACCTCCATCTATCCTCCTTAACAATATCTAAAAAGCAAACTGAGTGGGAAGGGGTTGTCTGCTGCAGAAACATCTCCAGCTCCACAAAAACAACAGCAACAGAGGCGATCTGCCTGATTTACATGTTGTCATCAATGCATAAAGTGTAATTTAGCAGTTTATATTCAGTGATTTCACTTAAAGATGTTAGGAATAGTGGATTGATGTTATAACTGATGTAGCTATTGTTGTGTTACTCTGAGAATGATACGTGTTGCAAAGTTTTATTTTCACTATTTAACACATACAGCAACTTTTAGCAAACTGATTGATTTAAAGCTGCACTACTCAATATTTTTATATTAACAATTGATCAATGTGAATGTGAAAGGTGCTGTTCAAAGTAACAAACCCTAAGAATAATCACCTGATTCTGTATTTCCTCTCACCTTTATGGAGCGTTTAAGCACACTTCAGCTGATTGTTTTATTTTTCAGGCCAACAACTATATCATTACCATCTCTAGTTTCTTGTTTTGGTTCTGTTTATCTTTTCATCCTTTATTCCAGATGCAGCAGACAGCTGTTTTCAGCAAAAAAGAAGTTCTGTACCCACTCAGGCTGTTCTCATACACCGTTCATAGCTATACTAACGAAAAGTAATGCACTCTAGGCAGGAGGTCGGAGTGGATGGGTGGATCAAAAAACACCGGCCTTTCGCCCAGGAGACCGGTGGTCGGTACCCCCTGTGAAACCACAAGTCATTGTTGATTTATTTGTCACGTAACTTCCGTACTTAAGTAACGCCACTTCCAGTGTTATTTAAACCCAAACCACGACCTTTTCCTAAACCTAACTAAGTAGTTTTGTTTCCTAAAGTTTATTTTGAAAAGACTGGAGCGGAAATTGACACATATGTCACATCTGGACATGTCCAGAAGCAAATAATACAAAAACGTTATCGACAAGCTGATGAACATAGTCGAGCATCCTGTAGCTAAATAGCCAGATATTTTTCTCAGGAGTTGATGGAGACCAAAAACAGAGTAAGAAAAGTAAGTATTGGACGACAGTAACACAACTCCAAATGAATGCCAATGATGCTCCGTCTCCTAGATGAGAGAATACTGTAGCTAACTGTTTACTTTTTGGATATCAACTTTATGGTGATAATAAGCCAAAGCATGCACAAAGGTTGCTTAAACATCAATCAAATGCATTTTCTCCCTTAAAGCCACCCAAATTAAATCTTTGCTGCTTCATGTTGGTAACAACTAGTGAACAGTTTCTCTTTCCAGGGTCCATGTAGTTATTATTTCTGCCCATATGGACTTCAATATAAACTTACAAACTAAGAATTAGGGGAGTCCAAGGAGCAACATAGAGCCAGTGCAATTCTAATGAGTCATTTCTCCTATCCATCCTCCCACCTTTGTATGCACAAGAAACACACCTAACTACACTGATTGCATCACATAACACGTAACATGCTTTCACGTGGAGCTCTGAGTGTGTGGGGTTTAAATAACATAAACAAGAAGTCCTTAAAGCTGCTCTAATCAATATTTTAGAGGGATCAACTGGCTGTGAATGTGTAATGTGAAGGGGGTCGCTCGTAGTAATGAACCCTCTCAGCTCTGCAGTTCCTCTTTGCTCTAAAGAGCTTCTGAGCATCCTCTAAATCATTGTTTTGGTTTTATGGTCTTTTGAACATCTACCAATGAAGACCATGTCCTATGATTAAAAGCCCTAGATATTCTACTTGAGCTGAGAACGTCTTGTCGAAAGCGACCCTGTTTGCATGACTCAAGCGTGTATTCGTCTATTTTTAATCAGCCGAGGAAGACACAGCGCTTGTCGGAAGCATGGTGAAATGTGTTTTTGTTGGTGAATCACTGCATCAGCAACTTGCCTTGCAGATCAAGCTTTAATCCGGCCTCTTTCCTTTCAATCGCGTTAGAAACACTGAGCATGTGCGTGTTCATGCATTTGAATGCAGTATGTATGAGGGGGGGATTTCTGTTTGACACTTCCTTTCTGCTTGTGCTATCATCACAGAAGCTGGAGCCGGGCCCCGAGCAGCAGGGGGTGAACATATACTGAATGCATACACGTTTACATGCAAGAGATTGGTGGAGAATCTGACTTGGATGGTACCTTCTCCTTTCTAATATCTATTTTTCCTTCTTTCCTCGGCCCCCAAATCCCATCAGAGCGTGTCCGTATCCTGGCCAACCATTGGCTCGCATCTTCCCACGCCCCCCCCCCCCCCCCCCATGAAGTTGGAAATCAAAAACATAACAACTCCAATGTCTCCTCAGGACAACCAATGTTATTTCTGGTGAGGAAATGTTCGGCATTTGTGTGCACGTGTGGCGGGGGCGGTCGGTGCGATTGGGAGGTGGCAGAGGAGGAGTGTGTGTTCATATATATACAGATAGGTGTGTGTGTGTGTGTACGTGCCCTTATGTGCGTGCTTGAACGGGGTCCAACTCCAATGCACTTGTTCTTCTGCAGCAGGGTGCTGTGATGTCATCCTCCCACCTCTCCACTGTGTTTTCACACCAGCGTGAGTCACACTGCTCCAGCTCTCTTCGTGGGGAGGTGTGTGTGTGTGTGCAATGGGGGGTATTTTGAACTTGAATTCTGTCTATGCCTCTGCCTTTTCAAAAATGTCTTAAAAGAGTTCTCTGCAAGTTCCTGCACTCTACAAAAGGAGGTTAGGATCAGAGTGCAGCGCAGCTTCTTGACAGGCAGCTCGGATGTTAAAACCACCTGCCTCTTTGCAGAGACGGAGAACAATATATACTTTATATACTATATATTCATCTCTAGCAGTGCACTTTCTTTAATATACAAGTGTCTTAATAAGTACATCTGGTGGAGTTTGGAGCATGCACAATGATAACTCACATTACCATAACAAAACTGGCAATAAAGGTACAAGAGGAGAGGAAAGTTTGTCTCTCTATGTCGCTAACTTTCATTCAATAGATTCAAAATGCTTCTGGCATACAGTTGAAGCTGCACCCGTAAAATATACGCACGGTAAATAATTGATGATTTACCTGTCCTTAGTTTTGTCTTTGCTATGTTTGTTTTAGCAACTGGCAACTTGGTGGACAAGACTTTAAGGCGTGTTCAAATAAAGCTGGTTGCGTAGGGCTTGAGATGAAGTGGTTTATTTGTCAAGCTCTAACTGATTCAAACCAAGTACGTCTGAGCCATATTATGCCCCGGGCTTCACACTCCAATACGTGCACATGTAAGACTAAAACATCCATAGTTGTTATGGTAATAACAATTATGGAAGTTCTAATAATAATACCTACAATCAATCATCCAAAAATAAAATAAAAATAAAGACAAGCACTTTGTGTGGAGTGCTAATTAGCATGTGTTAGCATGCTAACGCCCTAAACTAAGATCGAGTTAACACTGTGCATGCAACATGTTCTCATCCCAACTCATCACATACTGACGCTTTGTCAGGACACCATGTAGTCACTTTCTAATGCACTGGGTAGCCCAACGCGTCAAACTATTACACTTAGGTTTAGGCAATAAAACCACTTAGGTTGAGGAAAAACATCATGGTTTGGCTCAAAATGACTGTTTGTAAAGTGAAAATAAAACTTTTTTGCTGTTATTTGTGTTTCTTTTTCATGTGCAATCTTTGCATTTGATGATCATATCTTTTAGGCATGCATGGGGCATAAAGTATCCAATGTCTCACAGTCTTTGACAAGATGTAAGGGGTGAGATAAAGATGGAAAAAGGTTATCCATCTCTGAGCATTTACTCTTTTTTTTTAAAGGTACAGTGTGTAGGATTTGGCGGTTAGGTTGCAGATTGCAACCAACTGAAACTTCGGTGGCTGGTGTGAAAACGCGAATGTCCCTCTCTAGAGCCAGTGTTTGGTTTGTCCGTTCTGGGCTACTGTAGAAACATGGCGGCCAGCTCCTTGAAGAGGACACACTCCGTATGTAGATATAAACGGCTCATTCTAAGGTAATTAAAACACAACAATTCTTATTTTCAGGTGATTATACACTAAAGTAAACATAGCATACTTATTAATATAATATTCAATTTTTGCTAATAAATCCCCCTAAATGTGAAACTGTTCCTTTAAGTAGTGATTGGACTGAACATCACCAGTTCTTCTCCTCCTGTCTGCCACTCAGCCTATAGTGAATAAACGCCACCAGTTTACTCTCACAATAACATGTGAGAACAAAACACTAATTGCACACACACTCCAATCAAGACACTGTGGTCTCCACTTATGAAAAACAAGCGCATCAAATTCTGTCTATTTTAAGAGCACACTGTCTGCATAATGGCCCTTAGTAAAGGGGACAAAAGAGCCAGTGTATGTGAAAACAACTTGTCGCCTTTCTTCATGTCAATCTCTATTAGTGTAGGAGCGCCGCTTGAGTGGAACTTTGTGAATGGGGCCCATTCTTCTCATTTCTCCGCTTCCAGGGGCAACAGAGCAGGAATTCCTCCGCTCTCCCTCTCTGGGCTACTGCGGTCATGTATCCTATAGGTGGTCGCCCCATGTCTGACTTCACTACTTGACATCTTAATATATCTCAGACGGAGCGTAATAGTCTGCCGCTGCAGAGCCACCATCAGATATGACGGCGTCACGTTTGATGCTGTGATGTAAAGGGCATGCTGTAAAAGAGAAGGGGTCAAAGACGGAGCTTCAAAAACAGCCTCCCTCATTAAGATGTCTTCTTTCCCCACAGATCAGTCTATCATACCACCAAGAGAGAACATGAAAGATAATAGTGGAGGTAAAGGCCAAGATGCCACAAGTGCAAAGAGAGGCGCTATAACTCATGAAAATAAAGGCCTCCATTACTCACCAGTAGGAACTGCAACATTATCTTTGGTTTTGTACCAATTCTATACTAAAAACTAAATCTAAGCAGGTTTTGAGTATGTAATGTGTCCATATTGGAAAAGTATATTCAAGTAAAAGTGTTTGTGTGGTGTTGACATACCCTGTTGCCCCACAATGCAATGCACAAAGCAAATGGAGGAGCTACTCACAGTTGCAAAACATTCAAAACACGTTGGTGAAGCTCCAGGGAGATTTTGGAAAACAAAAGACATAAACAACAAATATGTAAGTATTAAATCTTTGGAGAAGCATTTAGCTTTCTCTTTGTTAATGTTTCATTGATGTCCATCAAGACATTTCATCATTTCCTGTACAAAACAGAAAAGTACTGCTGTTTTTGTGTACACTAATGGCAAAAACAGTATATTAGGACAATTAGTAATAGCAAACAGTGTATACAATTAGTGTGTAGTATGGAACTGGGACACAGAAATTGTTTTATTGTATACTAACAAAACAAACATGATACAATACAATTAGTATCTAGTACATAATTAGTATATAGTATGGAACTGGGACACAGTTTTTAGCTTGATAAGACCTGTGTCCTAATTCCATACTACGTATAAATTGTAACCATGTTTTGTTCATGCAGTACTGTACAGTCACACTTAAAAAGTGACTTTTGAATGGACACTATTGTCCCATAATGCGATGCACAATGGAAATCGAGGCTATTTCCTTTTATTTATTTTTCAAATATGAATTGAGGGGTTGATTTCCAAAGTTGTATCTTTGGTCATTTCCCAATAGTCAAAAACAGTAAAGTAGATTTCTTTGTTGTGCACAAATTGCCAAAAAAGTATAAAGAGGCTTTCACAGCAGGAACCCAGTCCCGGATCAGAGTAACCTTGATCCCAAAATCCAGTTTACCATAACATCTCTTTTGCACTCGGCGGCTCACGTTACCGCAGCCTTGGAAAGGGAGGAGTGAGTTAGGTACTCAGTTGGTTGCAATCTGCAACCACACCACTAGATGCCGCCAAATCCTACACACTGCACCTTTAAAGATTAGTACATATAATATCTTTAATACTGTATGTACTGAAATATATTAGTTGCTATGGTTTTTGCCCTTCACAGTCTTGCGATTTCAGTTTTACACTCGGGGGGGAAAATGAGCTGGAAAGTGAGTTTTGAGAGTAAGAAATGTCAGCAGCAGGTAAAGTGTCTGTTGCATCATTGGTACACACAAGGAAGGACACACACACACACAGCCGTTCCTCTGCGTTCAGTATTTTGAGTATTTGAGCCTCTGCTCTGCACAGGGGTTTTTCTTATGAATGGTGGACAATGTGCCATTCATGTTTAGAAAGATCCTTTTCCATTGTCCTCATAAATAAAACCGATTAAAGACACAGGACACTTCTCTGGCAGTATAAACCTCATAATCCCACCACTAGATGAATAAAGTGTTATGAAGTAAAGTTTCACTGTCATTTATCATTGGTGATGATGTGTCTTCTCTCTGCTTTAATCCATACTGAATTTAATTCTGTGGCTAACCCAATTAGACTACTTGAGCTAATCCTGGGGGAGCAGTTTTTCACCGGAGAACAATACAAACCGCCCACACAAATATCCGCCCCATGACAGAATGGGGTGGGTGGTGTTAGGACCCACAGAGCTACAGGAACAGAGAGGTCTTAATGACGGTAATCTCTTTCCCATTGTCTTTATTAGATTGTTATGTAATCCTGGATGACATTTTAGAATAATGGATGCAAAGATGGAAAGTGGAAATGAAAGGTAAATGAAGATGAGAACATGAAGTACCGTCACTGGGTGCAGAATGAATAATTATAGAGAAGAAAAGACTTTGCAGACAGAGAATACATATATCAAGGTTGTAACTATTCACAGGTGACTATGTAGGAGAGAGAGATGAATTCCTGCGACTCCCATACCATTCACCCACTCCTTATGTTGGTACCTGCTGAGCTGCTTTAATTAGGCCAGTGTTCTTTCTCTTATCTAATTAAAATTTAATGCTGAAATAATTAATCTATGGGAGGAAAGCAAGCAGGTGGAATTTTCAATGCTGAGCTTTACAGCACTGAAGTTATAATCGTTTTTTTTATCGCATACAATGAGTCATCGTTGCTGTCTATCTCCAACCGATTCATATCATTTAGACTTTTAAATTAACTGTTTGTGACATTTAATGTCTGATGGGTCTTTCAAAAATCATAAGGCACATACTGTAGGAGAATGTGATATGTTTTATTATTTATGCCACGATGCAGCTGTTTGTTGGATGGCATAAACAACCACAACAATGGTACATCGGTAAACATTACGTTACTATGTACAGGTTTTAATAAAGGAGTCTCACTGGTTGTGATCTCAGGGATGCTCAGAGGCCATCATCACAGATCAACTTTCCTTCCTCACCAAATAATCAGAAGTGGAAAAAAGTAAGTATGGTCCTTTTGTGCCTCTTTGTAGATGTTTTGCATCTCTTTGTAGACTTTTTGCATCTCTTCGTGATCTTTTTATGTCTCTTTTGGGTTGTTTTGTATCTCTTTGTAGTCATTTTGCACCTATTTTTGGTCGTATTGTGTCTCTTTGTGGATGTTTTACGCCTCTTTTTGTTTGTATTCTGTCTCTTTTCGGTTATTTTGAGTCTTTTTGTAGATGTTTTGCATCTCTTTGTGGTCGTATTCTGTCTCTTTTTGGTTATTCTGTGTCTCGTTTTGGTCATTTTCGACTCTGTGGTGGCTTCGCATCGCTCTGTGGTTATGTTCTGTCTCTTTTTGATTATTTTGTGTCTTGATTTGGTCATTTCATGTCACTGGTAGCTTTGTGTCTCTTTGTGGTTGTTTTGCATCTCTTTGTGGTTGTATTCTGTCTCCTTTTGGTAATTTTGCGTCTCTTTTTGGTCGTTTTCTGTCTGTTTTTGGTTATTTCGTGTCTCTTTTTGGTCAATTTGCATCTCTGTGGTTGTTTTGAGTGTCTTTGTGGTTGTATTCTGTCTCTTTTGGTTGTTTCACAACTTCTAACAGAGGCTCTGGCTCAGGGGCTCCTTAACCTGTTGGGCCCCTGGGCCTGTGCCCAGTTGGCCCGTTCAGTAATCCATTAATGACTCAAGTACTGTAAAAGTCTGTTTACAGGTCTTGAGGAGCATCATTGCAGATGTGAAAAAAAAAAGTCGTATAAGCCTTTTGTGGCTCTAGAGGGAGCTGTGTGTAGTCTGATAAATGTGAGTCACTTAGTTGGATCTGAAGACTACAAGTTTGAAAAGGAAAAAATCTGAAGGTGTGGAGTTAGAAACCAGTGAGCTTATCTGACCTCTGTAGCTCCTCATCTCTGTCTGAGGCTAGCGGCTGGAAGTTGCACTACTAGCATAACACACCCAAATCCCAGACTGAACTGTCGGCAGCAGAGTTGCATTGTGGGTAATGTAGGCGACGGGGTTTAGCAAGGGAGAAGATTGCATGGAATAAAAAAAAGACATCCAAATTGTTGGAGTATTCTTTGAGATGTTCTGCTACTTTACACTTTACCACTACTTTTCAGGGGGTTAGGATAGTAAGTAATTATAATTTGGTCTACCTCAACCAGCTTCAGCATCAAAATGCTCCCTAGACATGAATGCATTATGTAAAATTATGAATGTAAGTAACTATATTTAATCAGGTTGTGTCATTGAGATCAAAATCTCTTTTTCAAGAGAGACCTAAGAACAACAAACTCATATTCATAGTGAAACAACCTCACAAAATGTACTTGTGATGGAGTATTTTTATGTGTTTATGAGTATGTGCTTTTGGTACTTTTGCTTAAAAAAAAGTTCTGAATGTGTCTTACAAAGAAAGACAAACATCTAGCCCATAAATTTCTTGCGGAAATCAAAACAGGGCTAAAAGGAGAGGTCAAGAATAACCCTTCAAGCTGAGTGGACTGTTAGATAGATAGATAGATAGATAGATAGATAGATAGATAGATAGATAGATAGATAGATAGACAGATAAACATGTATTGATCCCGAGGGAAATTCAAGTTTCCAGCATCACAGTTCCATAGTGCAAACATATTAGTAAAAACGTCACAGGTAAGTAGTACACATGTTAGTAAAAAACGTCACAGGTGAGTAGTACACATATTAGTAAAACGACACAAGTAGTAACAAGACACATGTAAGTAATTCAGAGTATAAAACAAAATATGCAATGTGCAGAAGAACTGTTAAAGATGAATATAGTGCAGGGTAAACAACTGAGATACAGGACTATTTAAAGAAAAAGTGAATGTAGTGCAGAAAGTGATGTAGTGCTGGATAATAAAATATAGGAGATATAGATATTAAGAAATGTCAGATATGATGTCATAAATCAGTCAGCATGATCTTGTCAAGGGACCCAGAATTGATAATAACACACCTTCCAGCTAGGCTATCTGTTGCATCTGATGGCTGTCCAGTTATGTTGTTATACCTGGATGCAATAGATGATGCAATAGCAGCTACCGGGGGTTTCATCATGTGCAATCTCCATCAACACCCAAACCTGCCACCACACAAACACTAGTTGCTTGAGGAGAAAAAGCTGTCGCTGAAAAAAGCCCATCCGATTCTGTTGCCAGAGCAACGCTCTCCCTCTCTCTCCCGCATCCTTTCACCAGCTTCTTTTTGTTCCACTCTCGCGAGAGACTGCGCAGCCCCTACTTATATGAGACCGCTCTGGTTCGTATCGCGAGAGTTGAGCCCAGAGGAGTGTTTTGAGAAGGCGGTGACCTCATCGTCGTCGCGGAGGCGGAGCGAACCGCTGCAACTTTTTGGATGAACTTCTGATTTGAACAAACCGGAGAGGCGGTCGGGCACGGACAACAACAGGCAACGAAAGGTGAAGATATTCAGAGGTTTTCTGCTAAAGCCGGTGCGTTTTATCTTTACCGGGAGTGACGGTGTGTGAATGCCGGTGACCGAGCAGAGAGAGAGCGTTATTTTCCCTCTCGAAAACGCCGACAAGGTGGACATTAATAAAGGTGAGTGCTGCTCTCTGCTCCGTTGGTCTTCCCAACTGACACACATAAGCGATATCAACACCGTTAGTTTGGGGTTAACAGGCAAGTTTTTAACGCTTTATATCGCTATCTGTGCATTTGAGTGTTTGTGTAAACCTTCATGTGGTCCATGCAATGATTCCAGGAGGGAAAAACTGCACTAAAAGTTAAGCTAGCAGCCGTTACGATGTGCTTATATCTGTATTTTAACGAGCTCTTTCATCCATCACGTCGTTAGCTAAACATTTAGATTTCGAGCCACCATTCATGCCTCTCCACAAGACAACCCCACAGTTTAAAAATTCAGACACCGTGGCTCTTAAAGAAACAGGAAAGCCAGTAAAAATGAGCATCAGATAAAAGGGTAATTGTTGTTTGGTTTTTAGTCCCCTGCGTGGTGTACTGTAATTGGGATGGCTAGCTGCAGTCGCTCCTGTGGGTTGTTTCCTGTGCATCTCAACCTCGCTGTCCATCTTTTACTGGTGAACGACGACACTTCTGGTGAAGCAGCTCTTCTCTCTGAAGCTCATGACTGTTTGCAGTGCAATTTGTTGACGTTTTGCATGGGTTGTTTTGGATATATGCAAGTGTGGATTCACATCTTCCAAAGAGGTGTGACCGTGTGTTTTTTTTTTTGCAGAGAAAGTTTTTGAATTGTTTCTCTGCAAACCAGACTTCTAGCTTAGTCAAATGTTATTAATTATGCATAATCTGCTACTGGAGAAAACAATGCACTTGCCTATAGGAACTTGCAGGAAATCAAATATGAAGTTGAAGCATGATTTCTACCCAGTGCTCTGTCAATACCAGTCTCATTAATCAAAATGGCCGTCTGTGTAGTCTAGTCAGATTTTAATAGTGATGTAACAGTGCTACATTTAAGTGATGGAGGCATACTTGCCAACCTTGAGACCTCAAAAATAGGGAGGATTTCAAAACCAGAGCGGGGGGGTTGTCCCCCAGAAAAATGTTAAGTTCAGAGACTTTGTTTCCTGCATTCTGGTGACTTTTAAAGATTGAAAATAACAAAATAATAAGTACACTGCAAAAGCATTTTTTGTTTAATAGGCCTACTTTTAATTTTACTTTTAATTCTCAGGAAAGAAAACTGAATAATTCTCCCCTCTGGCGTGAACTTGTGTGAATCTCTGGTATAAACTAGGCAAATATTTATCAGTTTTCATTCATACATTAATTTTTTTGCCCCTGCTTGAGTATTTCTTTCTCTCAGTACTCTCCATTTCCCTTTCCTTTTCTTACTCACTGAAGGCCCCTTTTGACACAACACGACAACGGCACCACTGCGCTCTGCAACCCGTTATTTCCAATGGCTTGCGCCACGCCATGCTGACTATGCTGTGGTGTGCAGCGAGCAAGCAGTTCTCCTCCGCCGGGAAAAGACATTTGGTGTAGCTCTGTTGCCGCCTGGATGGAAACAGTAGGGCTTATACAGTACACACTGTACAGTGCCAGAATCATGTTGAGATAACAAAAAGGGAAAAAACAATGTGAAAAATTGCCATAAATCGGGAGAAATGCGAGAGAATTGTGAACCTGGGAGGAAACGGGTAGAGGACCACAGAATGAACAAACTACATTCTTTGAGTAAAACTAGGTTAATAAAACAAGTCCTAATACTCCTTAAAGTTAGCTTATACACAAGTTAGTCTGAGCTCTCCCCTGCCATTAATGATACCCAGAGAGGTATTCTTATTGTAAGTGACCCCCCTCTGTTATTGCTGCCATCTCAACCTGTGGAGTCCGTCCCCAGGCTACCAGCATCAGCCTCCCAGGGGGCTTAAACACACACACAGAAACACACCGCTTCCTCCTTTGACAAGCCCTAAATGGACACGTCAAAGAGATCTCATCTCTATTCAGCGGGTGGCCGGGGTGGGTCAGATTCTCAACTTGAACAGCAGCATTAGAGATATATTCTCTCCGAGACGGCTTTGTCCGCTTTGCTTTGGCTACTGCAACCGCTGTGTCCAAACCCCCCCCAAAAACTCTCATGTGTTAGCACTGCAGTCGAACATGCCATCAGCCCTCCCTTGTCGGTGCCTGTGAATACCAAGGCTGAGCAGATCTGGAGGCTGTGTTGCATTTACAATATTAAGTAGGCTATTGAAATTGACTGTGTAGGTGGAAGCGCACATGTTTTGTAACACATGTAGCTGCCGATTTACAGGGGAGGTGGGAGAAAAGAAAAATGTCAGGGTTGCTGATGGGCAGCTAAAAGATTATCAAAGGGCTTTTGGGATGTAGAGCAGCTGTAACATCTCTCTAGTTGTTCCTGGATTAAGCAGCTGGCTAAAAACTTGTCTTTGGGAGGACTTCAACCCTCACCAGCGTCAGCACAGTGGGGGCTCTTATTGGGAGTTTCAAATGTAGATTTTCCCAGGACCTTAGTTAGTGTTTGCAAGCAAAATCGTCAGCTTTAAATTTGTATCAGATGCACTGTGATCATGGATGTGGTCAGTCTTCCAAAAATCCTCTAATGTGTAGCCTAGGCCTATCTGGAACAGGCAAGGCTTTTGGCAGCAAACACAGAGAGAAATCTGGCAAATGCAAAGTCAGGAAAAAGAGGACATTTCAGTCTCATAGCTTGCCAGTAGGGCTGCACGATTATGGCCAAAATGATAATCACAATTATTTTGATCAATATTGAGATCGCGATTTATTTATCACGATTATTCGTGGATTTTAGCGACATCATATTTTTTATTACTGCACTTTCACATTAAAATAAACAGAGCACTGCTCTCACTTCCATGCTGTGCTACATTCCTGCTAATGTAATTAATTATTAGGGCTGCACAATGTTGGGAAAAAACTGACATTGCAATATTTCTTTTCTGCAATATGAAAAAGTACAGGGAATATTCACCCTACCCTTTAGCTAGCTACATTTTAGAGTTAAATGCATCAATCTGGTGCACTTTGAGAGCAAAATTAGCAACATAAAGAGGCTAGATAAACAATTTTATGGTCTCAATTTAATCATAAACACATTGGTTGTATAGATAATATCTGTCCCCAAAAGTGAAGCCAAAACATCTCGATCACCGGCTGGCTCTTAGTTTAGGAAGCGCTTTGATATGCAGCAGAGTTTTCTATGAGCAGAACACACATTTTAAACGTCAATATCGCAGGCGATCATGTTCATTTAATTGTGGGAAACCTAAATTGTGATCGCGATTAATATTCGATTAATTGTGCAGCCCTACTACTGGCCAGCTTGCACTTTCACTGTCTACATGCAATGCATTGTGCTGACAGGAGCTGAAAATGGGCTCTTACCTGTTTATGACCTCCCACAATAGCCTCACTATGCCCCCCTCCCTTACCCGGCTACTTTCCATCATCTCTGCCTCGTCCTCCCTCTGTCTCACTTCTACTTCTTTAACTCTCCACCTCCCACGATTTCCTCCTCCCTTCTCCCATCACCGACAGTGCCTTTTCCTCTCGCCTTGCTTCCTTCCTGTTGTGGAAAAGCATGTCAGGACTCTGACATTCTCATCATTTCTGTCAACATCCCTCACCTTATCTATCCTTCTGTCTTTCTACCATTCCCATTCCCCCTCCCTCTCCCCCTCCCTCTCCCTCACCCTGGTTTTCATTTCTCCTTTTCCTTTTCTCTTGTGTTTCTGTCTCCCTCCCCTTCTCCTCTGTCTCTGTGCATGCTGGAGATAGGAATGTGCGTTCCCTCTGTTTCAGGTCTTGGGGTGGGCCGTCTCTTGAGAAATACCAGAGTAAGAAATACTTCTTAACAGTGAATAGATCACACTGCAGGGCAGAATGATTTAATAAAACTACTAAGCCCTTGCAAATCAGGGTTTTCCCTGCATAGAGAATTTAAAGGTGGCCCTCTCGCTCAATTACGGTGTAGATTTTTTACCTTAACCTGAACATAATAAGACCTATTTAAAGAGTGTTATGTTAAATGCATCACTGTAAACTGCAATTGCAACAGCAGAATTACTCAAGGATGACTGTAGGATGCTATGCCAGCTAATTAGCACTGACCATTATGAGCATAATTCACATTACAAACAAGATATGGCATATTTGTCAGGTCTGACAGAAGACCAAGTACAGGAAGAAGAGGTCTGATGATGGAAGGGAGAGTCAGAGTACTGCTGTTATGGATCAACTGGTGTCCCTCTCAAGGGGTGACTTTCCTGTGAACAAATTGGTTGTTGTTTGTAGGGAAGGCTGATGTTGAAAATAGGATGAAAGAAATGCACAGCTTTTCTAGTGAGGTGTTTCTTCGCAGACAGATCTCAAAAAGCTGTCTTTTAAATGTCCTATTGTTGATTTTTTTTTTTCCCGTTAAAATTGAAAATATCCCTTTTTTGGGGGGTCTTTCACGTGAGTAAATATGTTAAGTTGCACTGTGAATGTGAAAACTAGGGATGTCACGATACCAGACATTTAGTGCTCGTTATCAATACCAGTGAAATTCCATGATTCTCGATACCCAATTTGATACCACGGTAAAAAACAAACACGGGATGCTGTTAGTCTTGAGTCCCAATCCCCGGTATCTGTGGTACTGTAGAAAAACGAGTAGTGTCACGTTTTCAGAATTTTGGCATCGACTTGGTACCGAAGTATGGGTTCTTGTGACATCCCTAGTGAAAACAGTTGGCATATGGAACTTCAGACTACTATCATACAAACATAATTAACACTACTAACAAACTCTATTTGTTTATATTTCATACAGCCACCTATCTTGAATGATTATACAGCCAGATGAACTTGTAACCATTCTATTAATACAACAGATAGTTGGGCATGTCTGGCTATTTTGCTGAGATTGCAAAATCCAGAAAGTATTTTTAAATAATTTATCCCTGAAGGGGATGAACTTGAGGGCAGCGTTGTTAGAAAGCCTAGGTCTGTGTGCTCTGACACATTTGAAGTGCAAGCCAGCATATTGTTTTCACTTAACAAACAGCCCTGGTGGTGTTTTCTCTGATATGTGAAATTGCATATCTCTTTTGATCCATGGTCTTTTGCAGAGGATAAACCGGGAACCCTGTTGAGACTTTCAGTCGGCTCTGTCAGGGCCTTTCATAGCAGCCAGAGCAGGAAAGAAAGGGCACCAGAAGAGCCAGTTAATTTTAGCCGTTCCACCTGAGGTGAGGGGACTTAAAAAGCTAAATCTTCATTGTATTGAATCCCTTTCTCTTTCTCAATTTTCTCCTCTGTCTGGTGAAATAACTTCTTAATTAGGGCTGAAAGAATGGATTATAGCACATGAAAGCAGCGTGGATTATATAAAAAAAGAAGCCCAGATTTCAGTTGTGACAGATGAGCAAAAAATCTATAAAAACATCATGAAACAATGACTAGGCAGGCTAATCCATGCAGAAGTAAACAGAAGGAACATACTGTACAGATGGAAAAGCCCTGAGAGAGAGAGAGAACAGCCTGGATATTGTGACAATCATGCTTGAATACTGTCAGCATTGTAGCTAGCAATCATAATTCTTACAATAGTACAAGCCAGTGGGCAGTTAACACCAGCTAAAACCTCAACTTTAACATAAAGATGGAAAGACTATGCACTCTACGTTGCTATTTTGGACAACAGAAGCCTATTCGGGGTATCTGCCAATATGAGTACTGGCGATACTGCTGTTAAAAGTACATTTAGATAGCTCCAAATTGTAATCCAAAAGTGGCTAGTATTAATAGTAGTAGTATTACTACTACCGATAGTTCTTTCATGTCAGTTTGGTGTCTCTGAGCCTTAAGCCATAAATGGCGCTCTTCTTAATCAAACATGCTTGTAAAGTGTACGTTGTTGTGTTAACTTTATGACTAAATGCCTGCACCATCACTGCGGTGAATATCCAGTACTGCAAAAAGCAGTCAGCAACTCTGCTTATGTATTTCGTCGCAGCTGTCTGGTTTGAAAAGTCAAGTGCAGGTGGAACATGTGTTCATTAATCTGCACCCAAAATGGATTTGTGTGTGAAATGGATGATTATCTCAGGGTGTTTTCCTCTCTTCGACCAACATGATGACATCGCAAGAACGCGACTGTGCACGAGAACTGTAAATCTTATCCCCAAACATGTATGGGAGCATTGCCGAAATTCCCACCAACTGCCTTGCCATCTGTTTCCAAGCAGACCGAGCTCTCGAATTTCTGTCTTGCTGGATGACTAAAAGGATGTTGCTACTGTCGGCTGCCTGGGCCGGTATTACTGGTAGAAGTGCTTTTCTGACCCTGTTGGTTTTGTTAATTGTTGCTGTCTCTCCTGTGACATTTTGGGAAAATTAGTGCAAGTGCGTGGAGCTGCAACCTGAAATTTATGCAAGCTATATTTGTCAGGAAATTACATAACTATTTCAACACTCAATGAGATGTGATGCGATGAAGATGTGATTTGATTGTTGTCAATCTGGAACCAGATTGAATTTCTGGTACAACTTGGGGTTATTGGCTTGTGTAGAATTAATATTTGGTAACTTGAGCTTATTCCCCATCCTAGAATTAATTGTAATATATGTTCGTTAGCATGATGGTTTCTAAATATGTTTTATGTTGCCCATATGTTATTCAAACTTAACGTTTTTTTAGAGTAGCTCAGCCTTTTGTGTTTGGTTTTGGATTTGTCAATGCTTTGTTATTGAAATACTTGAAAATATCGCAGGTTCGGGCGGGTGAAAAAGTGACAAAGCAGCGTTCTGAGTAAGTTATTAATAACTTACAGAAGCAATGCATGCAATAGTCCACCTTCTCTTCCCAACTCTCTGTGTCCGCTTATTGTCTCTGTCCTTGTCTCAGACTTCAGTCCAGACGATTGTGCTACTATAATGGGTAAAGTTGGCGGTTTGCGCGTCGGGCTGCGTGGTTGATTAACGCATATTTTCGTGGGTTGGGCAGTGCGGATTTCCTCTCCTAATGGTTCAGGTGGGTGCGGATAATAAACACTGACCTGCGCATCACTAATGGCCAATGTTTGGGCATAGTTAAAGGAAAAGGAAATTAGAAAGAGCAGCAGTCTTGCTCTTGACGGCTGACAGCAACAGTATAAATTCGAACAGCTGAAACCATGACAACAATGTCAAATAGTCCATCACATAGCACCCTGAAACCAGGTCCACCTAAACTGATTGGTAAAATGGCACCAGGAGCAAAATCTGGAACCAAACAATCAAACTAAGTTTCAGAGCAAAGTTTCAGCCAGATACATTTTTGCTTTGTAAGATATTGAGTGAAGAATAATGTGAGAGATGAAAGATAGTTTTGCAAGAATATTCTATTAAGAGATTAAAACACTTTTATTATGTGATAGGTTTTCTTGAGGAAGCTCTGTAATTGGACGTTTTAGCCATTAAAACCCCGTTCAGACTTCATTAGTTTTTTCACAGAGATGTACTGTGATTTTAATTCTGTCCGAAGCATACACGATTTTTCTCTCCCCATATCTGTGTTAAGTGGAGCCCTAAATGCCCTCTGTTTTTTGGCGTGGTTTTCAGCCTCTTTTTTTTTCTTGATTAGTGGACCTTGAACTGAAATAATTTAAGTCAAGGCCACCTAGACATCTTGTTCTTTGCAATATATTTCTGAGCTATTCTATCAGCTTTGCATGTAAACTGAGTTCTGTTGGATGCAATGAAAGATTTTAGTGAAGATTGTGTTAACATGAATAGAGACCCATTTACACAAACAAATATAAAAAGAAACTATTTGGAGAGGCAGACCCTGCAGGCTCATCCAATAGATGTTTAATATCAGCTGTTTTTTAGCATTATATCTAGTCTCTAAGCTGTGTTCATGTAACTATATGTTAAAAGGCTACTTATATTCAACAAGCCTGTTGGTGATGCACTTACACAGAATATGCTGGGAAAGTGGTGTTTATTACTCATCACTTAACTATAATTTTGCAGTGGCTAACATGCTGTCTAGAACAGTCCAGTTACTCAGGGGGCATGGCTAATTTTTTATCACTCATATGCCCCTGGAACATTTGACCCGTCCTCATGGGACTGTGTTGGCAACCAAGCATTCTGATGACATGAGACATCCACTCAATTTGATGCCTGAATTATTCGGATAAAATCTGCAAAATAAGAGCGTGGTCAATTGTATTACATAATGCACACAGACAGTTCAGTTTGGGCAGAGAGCATTTCTCTCTTCTGCATACTATAGACTCTGATTATGTTTATGATTGATGAATGCAACAGAGTCCATATGATACTTGTTATTGTTTTACTGTTGTAAGCTATGATATCTCACCTTTTGTGGGTCCAAGCCAGTGGACAACCTGAAAAGTGAAGTCAATGCTGAAGTGCCTTAAACTTGCATTCTTTCTAATAGCCAATATACAATCAGACTTCTTTGAAAAAAGAAGTCTGATTGTATAGACGTCTATGAGAAAATGAGCCTACTTCTCACTTGATTTATTACCTCAGTAAACATTGTAAACATGAGTTTATGGTCTCAATCGCTAGTTTCAAGTCTTCTTCAATACAGCATGATGTTCATTTAGTAAATTATGGTCCCATTTAGAGTCAAATAGACCATAAAAGAGGGTAGGCTTTAGGGCGTGCAACGTGGCTACCTTGTGATTGACCACGGCGTTGTCGGGTCTGGGAGTTGTCCGTGTTTTTGTCTTACAACTTTAACCCTTTCACAGTGTGTTTTCAGTTCATGGAAGTTTATTGTAACACTTGTCGCTTAAAAACTTAATTTTGGTCGCCTAAACACTAGTTATTCAGCGTTTGGTTGTACTTAGCTCCACCCTGTCATGTCATTTTTGGTTGCAAAAAAACAACATGGCGACGGCCAAATACCAAGATGGCGACGGCCAAAATGCCAAACTCAAGGGTTCAAAACGACAGCCCACAAACCTGTGGGTGACGTCACGGTGACTACGTCCACTTCTTATATACAGTCTATAGTCCAAGCTGGCCAGATAGTCTGCATTACTGTCTTCATATCAATGAAAATGGATCATCCTCTTGATTTACTGATATATATGTATATTAATTCATACAGGATCAGGCAATTGCAATTCAGTCTGGAAGATTTACTTTTCATTCAATTAGTAGTTTAGTTCTGACAAATGTGTAGATGTTCAACAGGCTGTGTCTGTAGTTTGTAAAATATGCAATTTCCTTAACAGATTCCTGCTTTTCTCATATGCCGCTGTAGGGAAACCTCCTCTGACGACAGTCACACAAGTAGGCGCAGGATTAAAGGAAAACACATCCTGGTCATTGTTCATCACTGCTGGATTGGAGTCGCCTCTCTGATCTCAAGGAAACAGTTACTACTTGAAGTTGGGAAAGCTGTCATCTGTTGGCAGTAAGTTTTCTTTTTTTGATCAAATGCTGCATGCAGTGTATAAAACTTATCACCAAGTTTGAAGCAGCTGCGCTTTTATGTGACGAAGAAGAAGATATAAGGGATGTTGTCTTCTTCTGTGTCATACCACACATTGCAGATCCGCCACAGCGTGAAGAAGCGGCTCAGAGAGAAAAATCTGGCTTTAAAGTCAACGGAGTTGTTTCCCGTCCTTGAAAATGATTCATTAAGTGCGCTGTAATTGTCAGTCTCTGTGATTTCACTGTCAGTTTGAGTTCTCTTCCTTGGCTATAATGCCCCACTGAGCCACAGCAAACCAAACAGATAATCTTGTGGCCATGTTGATGTTTCTGGTAATGCGGCTGCCTGGGAGGGGTTATGTTAAGATACTGGAACACAACTTTCAGGCAGGGATGTGGTTTAGCTCAATATACTTTAAAATGTCAGTTATGAAAAAGGGAATCTGTCAAAAGCTCATAAGTGGACAGTTTTTAAAGAAAGCTTTTTTCAATACAAAGTTTATGGGCGGTTTTGTTGGTACTATTTCTGCTTTCCTTAATAACCAATGCTCTTACCAGAGTCATTATACACCACAACTATAATTACCATAGTGGATCAATGTCGCCCTGTGATAGATTGGTGATCTGACCATGGTGTAGTGTTAAGGCCTAGACTAAATCTAAAACATCCTAAGTTATTATTTATCAAGAGTTTAACTAAGCTAAGCTAAGCTGCCTCATCAGGACTGTGTCGATGTGGTTTGATCACATTTGTCTGACAGTGTTAACATAACTTTATATATTTAACTTACCACAGCATGCACTGAATATTTGCAGAGTGCATAGTAAAGGCTCCAGCCTCCTACGACCTTGAACATAGTAGGCAGAAAATGGATATATGGATGTTTCTTGTGCTGGTTGTCTACAAGCTACTTTTCAGTTTGAGGGTTGCTTGTGGTTTCATGCCAGTGTTTGTGTAGTTCCTGTTCAGTATATAGCATATGTGCTATTTGGCTGGTACAGAAGTCTTAATGCACAAAACAGCATGGATTTGGATTAAAGACTGCTGTAAGAAAAGTTTGGTAAACAGTCAAAAATAACGAGCCATATTGAGTGCATTTACATAGATGTCATTTCACTAAGAAAATAAAGCTCCAGCACTCACTCCTTATTGTGCCAAGGAGAAAAGAGCTCTGGTGGATCCTCGTAATGAAAGTCATCTTGCTTGGGTTTGTGGGTTCCAAGGAGGTCCTGGATTGTGCCAGCGGAGGTAAACACATAAATCCATCTTGGCGTACTGAGATCAGCAGCTTTTGGCTGAACCCTCAACAGTCTTCCTGCTTTGCAGAACCATGTACTGACACAAAGCCAGAGATAATGCTGATAGCAGTGAATTCCTCACTGACACTTGTTAGGAGCCGGATATGATGCTCATTTTGTATCAATTATGTTTTGGACTGGACTATATTTTGTTATTTATCATGCCTGGCAATACTGAAAATTAGCCTTCACAGTTCAGGCTTCATGTTGCTTTTTGTCTGATCAATAGTTCAGAACTCAAAGGCATTTGATTTACAATTATATAAAACAAAAAGCAGATAATATTAACTTTTTAGAAACTTGAACCCTCTAATGTCAGCATTTTGATTGACAAATCACTTAAAGGGTGGGTCCATCTGCATTCTGTTCTGTTTTAGTTCAAATGGAAACGCCCACTCAGCTGTTGCAAAAAGCAATGAAGTAGGTTACCAAAGTAAGCTAATCAATAAGGTTATGATTAAAGCTGGAAGTAGCTGAGTCAACGTTAGCTGTGCTAAGTTTGGAAATAACTGAAAGGGTTAGGTCAGTTGCATGTATTTCAGCGTTCTGTGAGGTAAAATTACTGCTTCTGTGAATGTAGCCTGGCGGATTTGAAGAGAGCGATATAACGGCTTCAGTTCCCCGTCGAAAAGGGCTGTCTGATGGCGAGGTAACAGACATCAGAAACAGACAGCCCTTTCCGTTGGGGAACTGAAGTCGTTATATTGCTGTCTTCAAAGCTATCAGACCAGACTCTATTCACAAAACAGTCATTTTATCTCGCAGAACACAGGAGTTGCTGGTCTATCTACTGTTGGTGTTATTGTGTGACTTCTGGATCCAAACTAACATGGCGTCCACAGCAGTGCCTTGCTTAGCTTCCATGCTGGTACTCTTGTCTACTTCTCCTACCTCGGAGCATGCCGACCGCCATCTAAGTTACTGTATGTAACGTTAATACACTGACTATAAGGATGCATATATATACTGTTCATGTAGCAGCATCATCATACAGAAACCTAAGTCAGGTCACGTGGGACAACGTTTTTAGAAGGGCTTGAGAAAATAGCCTTTTGACGCTAAAACATAGAGTACGTACTTTGACCAAAATGTTCGGATTTGAATACATAAGGAGCACCACCGGGAAGCTACAGAATGATATAAAAACCTAAAAAAAATGATTAATATCCTAATTTTCTGTTAATCAACAAATTGATTAATTGGCTAATTGATTCATCAGCTTATTCTGTTGATTCCACTACGTATTCCACAGACATAAACTAGGCTAGAAGATCGGACTCAAGTGGACCTGCAGACGATTTTCTTTTAGCCTAAACCAGAAAAATGAGGTCACAATGCCCAGGCTTACAACATCTGGCTTGCAGGTGGTGGAAGCAGAAACCAAAACAGGAAAGTGGCCTGTCATGATCCGTAGTGCTCACTGGAACCTCTCTGCTCACTGTGCTCATCCAGCAAGGGGATTGTTTTGGCTTGGTTTAAGGTGATGGCCTTGAGTCGAGTTTCCATTGTCGGGTTTGATAGATTTCAGGTTCATGGCTTTGTAAAGACCAAATGTTTGGTTAAAGTGCATCAGCATTCCACTGGGTTCATCCCATCGAGCTTTGCTGGGTGTATGCAGCAGAATGTGTGAGAATGCCATGTGTACACAATAGGGATGACCTCATTGTTTTCATCTAAGCTCAACACGCTGAAGAACAATGAAATCTGCGTGCCACACCACCCAAACCTCCCCCTCTTTACGCTGCGTATGTATGTGTGTGTTTACGTCCACATCTCTGAGGTGTGTATTTACCTTCTAGTTTACAGAGGTTCTTAAAATATTTACTCAGTGCTGAACTGGTTAATGATTATTTGGACAAGCAGGATTGGAAGTGTTGGGCTACACACACTGGGGTATGTTGCTGCAGAGAAGCCAGCGCCAGTGGGCTTTGTTCCTGGTGTCAGTGAGGTTAGGACTGCATTCACTAACTGCCTGACCCTCCTGAACTTTTGATCAAATAGCCTGTAAACTGAGGGAAAATCTAATTTATGCTTTCATTTCCAATCACAGACTCGCTGAGTGAAGATGGCCTGTATTATAGTGTGTTGTGATTTTTGTCTTTTAGATTAAAATGAGTCGAAACGATTAGTTGATTAATCTATTAGTCGATAACCGGTTATCCTGGCGCCTCAAATGTGAGATTTAGCTGCTTTTATCAAATGATAGTAAACTGAATATCCTTGGGTTTTGAGAAATTGTGATGGGAATTTTTTCACTGTTTTTGACATTGCATAGACCAAACGACTACATTTAGACTAATTGATAATGAATATTTTTTTTAGTTGTAGCCCTTAAAAGTGTTTTTTTTTAATCTTTTTATATAATGTATTATTTCCCAATGTTCACAACAAGGTTATAATTAGGTCTGTCAATCGATTAAGGTATTTAATCGCAATTAATTGCATGATTGTCCATAGTTAATCGCGAATAATCGCAAATTAAATCGCGCATTTTTTTTATCTGTTCGAAATGTACCTTAAAGGGAGATTTGTTAAGTATTTAACACTCTTATCAACATGAGAGTTGGCAAATATGCTGCTTTATACAAATGTATGTATATATTCATTATTGGAAATCAATTAACAACACAAAACAATGACACATATTGTCCAGAAACCCTCACAGGTACTGCATTTAGCATAAAATATATGCTCAAATCATAACATGGCAAACTGAAGCTTTTTTTTTTTGCACATTTTAGTTTTAGTTTACTATACTTTTTGTCACCTAGCACCAGTTACCTGCTGTCATCCCTCAATCCTGCTGAAAAACCTCTTGACTCATGGAGCGAGTGATGGTGACCTTGTCTGTCAGAAAACCTCCCTGCTGTCCTCCTCTCACACCTGTTTCCTCTCCATCTCCCCCTATCACCATAAACACAGGCTGTTGCTGCCTTGTTACCCAGTCACTCAAATTGAGCAGGCCGCTCTATGGCGTTGGAGTGCTTTAAATGGTCATCCGAGGCTTTTTCACCACACAGAGCTTTGATCCATTCCAGTGGCGTTCTGACAACTTCGAGCTAATGCCTCCGCTGGGTCCCTCCAGCTGCGAGGAGGAAAGCTCGATCAGTGCTTTATGGATGTGAGACGTGTGAGCTTAAGCAAACTGCTGTTTTTCATTAAGGAGCAACTGGTGCATGGGAGGAGAGTCGACTGCTCTGGTGGTTCTTTCTAATGACAGCAGGCCAGTTTAGAAGTAAAGCGTCTTCAACGTGGGCCCAGAGGGTTGTTTTTAATGAAGAGACTGCCTGAAAACCTTTAACATCCCATAAAGCACTTGGGGGAAACGGCCACGGTTGAGGAGAGGTTGAAATGAAGGGACTCACAGCCTGCCTCCCTTGTTTTCTGCATTTTAAGGTCTCATCACTTGACATTAGTGCTGCATTAATCAAATATTAATCGCGATCACGATTTTGGCTTCCCACTATCACTAACATGATCGACTGCGATATTGACATTTAAAATGTTCCGATCATAGAAAACTCCGCTGCATAAATGAAGCGCTTCCTAAACTAACAGCTGGAGATATGAGTATTGGGCGATGGTAAATTATAACGCTATAATGTTGCGTTCAAAGGTAATCTTGTAAATGTTGTAGTTTTTGGTGAGAAACTTGAATAAATTAGATTAGATTAGATTCAATTTTATTGTCATTGCACATAGTACAAGAACAACAAAAGGCAGTTTTGCCAGAGTGCAAACTAGTAAAGTGCTGATTAAGACAATATATACTACATACTGATGAAATATTGTATAAAAAATGTTGTATAAGAGTATTATTAAGAATAAATTATATATACAGGTGGAGTTATATTTATATCTATACACAGAGGTTATGTACATAGAGCTATATGCATATGGAACTAATCCAGTTGTTTGAAGGAGATGTTTTCACAGCAATATAAAATAGATATTGAGAGGGAATTTTGACCTGTTTAACTTCCTAACACTAGTAGAGCTAGATTATAATATATAGTTAGAGCTATTAATGCCAAGATTTTTTTTAATCAAAGCAAATATTTAAATAAAAATAGAGTAATTTATTTCCTAATCATTTGAATTTTGTGTTTTTATGCAAATAACCACTATTAGATGACAACAACAAAGTAAAAGGATAACATTTAGAACTTTTGACGGTTGTAATGTAGCACAACATGGAATTTAAAGCAGCGCTCTGTTTTTTTTCTAAATATGAAATTGCAATAAAAATATTTTGTCCCTAAAATCAATGAATAATCATGATAATAATCGTGATCCCACTCAATATTGATCAAAATAATCGTGGTTATCATTTTGGCTCATAATCATGCAGCCCTAACTTGACACACTGGTTTGAAAGAAATGGCCTTTTTTTTTGTTGTGGTTATACTAAAGAACAGACATTACAAAATAAACAACTGTCTATTGCTTCATGAATTCATATGTATCCGGTTTGTGTCTGTGTGTAGGATTATATCAGTGACTGTGGGAGGCCAGGTGTAGGGATTTAATGGGATATCAGATGACTTGAATAGCGCAATTGTAGTTGGACATCACAATCTGTAACCGAGATGAAAAGAGTATCTAGAGGGTTGTAGCTCAAAGCACCACTGGGTTCTCATTGCTTCCTGATATGAGATTCAATAAGCTAATGTTGCCAGGCAACGGGTGCTATTCCACTTTTGGCAAGTATTGCTTAGTAACAAAATTTGTGTCCAAGAAGTGAAGGCAGAATCACTGGTAGGATCAATGATGGATACAACCCTGGAATCTAATCGCCTATTTTAGGAATTTAAAACCGTGTTAAACCACAACTGAAGGGCGTATATGCACAACACGGACTACCTTTTAAGCAAGAAACATGACCACAATAAGCTGCTAGTCAATGCATCTCTATTCATGCGCTTCATCTTAATATATACGTAGTTTTCCAAAGCTGAATCCTCCGCAAATATCCCCACAGGTTGTGTCAGAGCTGGAGCACTCTTGTCTCACAATGCACCTCTGCCTGCAAACGGCCAATGGTGCACTAGTGGGAGGCGGAGTAGGAGGAGAGGGGTAGTGTGAACAGGGCCTGCGGGGGTGGTGCTGCCGCGTTACATAATATCAGATGAACCCAGCTGTGCTGTGTTGTTTAGCCCATGGGTGAAGTGGTGCCAGCCCAGCTGACGGATGAGTCCACCTGCGCTCATCGGAGCGGGTTCAGGATTAGGGTGCGGGTCAGTGAACAGATTGACCCTGAACAGACTGATCACATGTAGTCGGCGTGGATCAGAGGCAAAACATGAAACGGCGGCACCGACGTCCTCTCTTCCGGCGCTGTGTTGCCATGGCAGCACAGTTGTTGTGTTGTCAGAGACCTTGGAGTGTAATGATAATGCAGGGTTCTAACAACGGTAATTAGAAGCCATTTTTCTTTTTTTCTTTTTAAGCTTCCTCTCTTATCCCTACAGCCGCTCTTCAGTGGAGCAATGCTTCGAGAAGAAATATCCTTTCATCATATGTTGTAGAAAAACGCAGCCTACACTAGTTACTACTATCTCCTCCCCTCATGCTGGCAATGTGTTACACACTGATTGTGGACAGGAACCTCTGTGAAGACTCGCTGTTAATTTCCCCAGCCGGCTGGTGTGTTTCTTTTGGCAGACTCTGCAAGTAGCATAAACCTTGAATAAAGACTGAATAATATACTGCAGGTGTCTTCCAGGAAGGGGCCTATCACCCTGCAAGCTCTATTTAAAAAGCCCGTATCAGAGTCACTATCATTAAAAGCTCATCATGTTGCCCTCCCAGACCTCTGTAATTAAAGGAAGAGGCGTCTGTGTTTTATCATGAACTCTGTGTCTCTGATACGGTATTACAGCTAGACACACCGACAAACTCGCATTTGCCATTTAATAGAAGTTTGTTTTGAACAAACACAGGCTGAAACTCAAACTCCTCTATACACATCAGCCATTAAGGGACTACAGCCATTGAAAGAAATGTCAGCAGCACTGTCGGCGGTGATCTCTTTGTGTTATATATCAAAAGGAAATGTCCAAACTAAAAATACGAGGTTCAGTTCTTGATGTTTGGTGGGCATGTTCAGTGAAAAGCTTTGAATTTATGTATTTATTTCTGGTGTGTGTTGAACTGAAAACTGAAGATTTTCGAGGTTGCCTGTAGATTATCACATTTCTGTTATGCCAATAGCAATGCAACACACTGTAATTTGAGGTTAAAGGTGCTCCATACGATATCCAGAGCATTAATATAGCAGCAAACAACTATTTGCTATGTAAAGATATAGAGGAGTAATGTCTACATGAGCAAAGAATGAAGTCGCTCTCCCTCCGTGTGTGTTGTAATCTGAGCTTCTCTGTGCTTTGTTGACATAGCCGTGCTGGCCACACACAGTGCATGTGAGCGTACCCCACTGGACCAACGACGCCATTGCGGAAACGTTGCACCCACCCTCTGGTTCCCCCCAGTGTAACACTGTTAGCTCTGTCAGCACTGTTGCCATTGTTTTCAAGTTTAGTACTGTTAACACCGTCAGCTACAAGCCTCCGGCTCAGCCTTCGCCATGTTGAGAGCCATGTGGAGGCAATAGAAATGCTCCCAATCTTGCATTTAGCAACTTTAAGCACACTATACACAATTTTCGTTGAGTCTCATTGTTTAAATATTTTGTGAAAGCACCAATAATCAACCCTACAATATTGTCGCAATATCAATATCGAGGTATTTGGTCAAAAATATTGTGATATTTTATTTCCTCCATATCGCCCAGCCCTACTTTGAATGTGCACTCCATTTAAGAGAAAAAATGGGACCACACAGACATGCCTCAAGTGATTGATGGATGCATGAAATCATGTGGCAACAATCTGTTAAGTGCTGCCTGAAAACACCCGACAGGAACTTGTCTTCTGTTGGCTTTTACCCTGTCCAGCCTCTCCGGACCTCAGCCATGTTTTGGCTCCTCTGACAGAATCTGATGGAAGCATGGTGGAGCCTCTGACACTGTATGTCTGCACCCAAAGCAGCTCTGTTTCAGCCCTCAAAAAATGAGTGGGATAAATTGAGGTGGTGCACGGAAATGCCGCAAAAATCTCCCTGTCACAAAAATGACAGGGAGATGCATGGATAGCAACAAGACTGGGCAGAGGGGTAGAGATAAGCAGTGGAAGGATGACAAAAAGTTGAGTTTAGGCTTGTAAAAGTGTAGAAGAAAAAATTAAAAAGACATTTGATCTGTGCAGGGAGAAAAGACAGAGGGTAGACATAAATACTAGTAGAGCAGAGGTTTTAGAGGGATGAGCGCAAGGGAGGGAAAGGTGGACCTCAAGAACATCCAGCCCCCGCACTTAATTGTTTTGTTTTGCCAGGAAAAGCCCCAGATGCCTGTAGTCAAGCAACGGCTTGACCCTTTCTTTGGTTGTGAGCTGCGGGGCTGAGGGCACTGCTCAGAAAGCTTAGCAGT
Organism: Sebastolobus alascanus; assembly: GCA_916701645.2. Lineage (NCBI taxonomy): Eukaryota > Metazoa > Chordata > Actinopteri > Perciformes > Sebastidae > Sebastolobus > Sebastolobus alascanus. The sequence goes on from CAKAOJ020000038.1 coordinate 2,115,094, forward strand.
AGGCCTATTATTCAAAGGGCTTTTCTCTGTTTTGCCCCTTTGGGAGGTGCAAAAGCCTCACATCTGTCAAAGTGTCACAGCGCTTGCTGTCTGCAGCCCTATCCTCCTCCCATCCCTTAAAACAGCGATTACCCAGCAACCCCTGCACACTGTTTCTCACGGCCATTAAACATGCACTTGTCAATCTGCCTCCCTCGTCTTTTGACCGATGGCGTCACAGCCATTTACCTCTCAGCTGGTTTAGGCCTAATCGATACAAGTGCAGATCTTCTACCTCAGTGGTCTCCATCCATAGACCTGTGAGAGACGTATATACGCATAGTTACATCCTGCACCATCAATTTATACTGATTAGTGATTAATTGCCCTTTTAAATCAGCCGCCATTGAGTTTGGTTGGAATAAAACCATAAGCATAAAACAAGTACACATGGCTCTCTTTAGATCACTGCTGTTTAGTCTCATGGTGCATGCATGGTTTAGCAAACTATAGCTAGATACAGTATCTAGTATCTGTTTCTACACCTGTATCTGTAGTTCAGAGTTTAAAAAAAAATCAGTGAGTATTTGCCAAGATGTGAGACATGGTTGTGAACAGTCACAGTATTTCCCACAGGATTTTGTGAGACTGTGGTGGTTGGACCCTCTAGGGGGGTCTGGGGCTCCTCTGGAAGAAAATGGTGTACATTTTAAAGTTAAATGCATCATCTGGTGCACTTTGAGAGCAAAATTAAGAGACTAGATCTATGAAGAACTTTGAAGAAGATACTTCTCCAAGTGTCAGGAGAAATGTAGAGGGGCAAGAGTCTATATGGTGACTCGGCTGTGCCATGGCTACCCCTTGCCACCGCTGTTGTTTATTGTGTGAACGCTAGTAAAGAGAAGAAAAGACCGAGAGAAGAAACTTAAGAAAACAGCTTGTTTTTGTTGTCAGGCTGTTGTGGGCTGGAGTTTTATGAGCTTTGAGGCAGGGGATGTGGTAGCGGTGATTTATAGCTTTCATTATTTTACCACACTGTTGGTTCCCAGTAGACACCACACAGACCTACACATACACTTGAGATCACTGTGGAGGCTTGTACTTTGCCAGATTGCGGCGAGACATTTAAAGTTTTCTAAGGTGCAGCTTTGACCACAGGGATTAAATATTAATGCTGCTCCAGGTCTGTATCGGGGGGGTTAGACACATCACACACACATGGCCGCACACAGATGCACACACTTCCTTGGCTACCTGAATCTTTGATATTTGTGCTTTTCCTGTGCTCACTGTGGAGTACAGACGAGGGGGGAGTAGAGAGAACGGAAAGTTTTTTCCAGTTGAACTTGTGAACTCAAGTTGGGACTCTACTCTCCCTCTTTAACATTTTCTTTTCTGTTTCACTTTATCTTTTTATATTTCAATCTGTAGCACTCTCTCAAGCCCTCGTTTTACTCGGGTTTAGCCCGTTTTCCCTCGCGAAAAAGTAGTATAAGTTTATTTTATGAAGTATACTTAAGTAAAGTTCAGGTATATATTTCCCAAGTATACTTTATGTAGTAAGTATACTAATATCATATACTTCGACTTTACTGTATACTTGTCAGTATAAGCCAAGTATACTTCGACTTTTCTGTATACTTGTCAGTATGAGCCATGTATACTTAGACTTTTCTGTATACTTGTCAGTATGAACCAACGTATGTATACTTTTGTTAATTATATCTTGAATAAGTACATAAAAAGTAAACTGAAAGTATTCACTCTTATTATAAGTTTAAAAGAAGTATACAAATAGCACACTTGAATAAACTTCTTTTTGGTAAGGGTTTCTGGATAACAGTTTCTGTTCTTCCTCTCTCCACCTCACCTTCCTCTCTCTCTCTCCCTGTTTCTCGCTTGTGGACTTCAGCTCTGGTGTGATTTACAGTCGTAGCGGAGGATCTGCTACTTTGGTCATGCTTTTCTTCCTCGCCACATTTTGTCAATTCCCGTCTGCGCACAGATGATTCCCAGGCTTCTTCAGACACACCGACTTTTTCCTTTTTCTTCTCTCTCCTCTGTCCTTAATTCTTCTCATCTTTTCGGCTGGATGGCAGTGACACTTGGCTAAAAAGCAACCACATCGTCGCCATGACACTTAAACACAATACTCTTGTGATTGACATTAATGCTCTCAATGGGCTCGTAGACTTGTGGAAAATTACACAAAGTCGCATTGACGCTCACATGTTAGCTGTCATAAGCACACACTTCTGATGACTATAACCGTGATGATAGTAAATCGGAGGCTTTTGTGGCCCTTGGGTGAACTCCTTCTGGCAAATCAGGAGCTTCACGAATAGCTTGGCCCCGTCAAAGCTCACTGGCCGTCGGTGCAAGCAAACACGCACGCCAGGTTTCGCTAAATAGCAGCAGCAGGCCTAATCCAGGCTCTACTGTGAAGAAGGTTTAACCAACAAATAGATTTGATACAGCGGCTACGCCAGCCCTGTATCCCTGTTTTCTGAAGAGTGTGGGAGAGAGAGAACTGAAGCTTATGTCCCCATGACCGAGGAATGGGAAAAGCAGGCAGCTGAGACTTGGTAGAGAGCTGTGGCCAAAACAATAAAGATAGGTTTAGAACAGGCAGAAAGTGAGGATAGGTGGCAAAGGAACAAAGCTGATTATGCTGGCTCGCGGTGGCTTTGAAATGGCTTTGAAATGGAGAATTTGAGTTCCTGCAAGTTCTCTGAACTTCCCCGTACACCTTCATGGGGCTTTATAGAGAAGGTTTCTTCACTCCCTCTATAGGCGTTAGGACCAAACAGTTCTGGGGACTCTTTGAGAGGAACTGCCCACTAGGGAGATCCCCCGAGAACTACATAGCTTCAAGGATTTTTTTTCTGTTTGCATTTGCACCACCAGTAGGAACGCTGAAGTGACGTTTCTCTTAAAAGCATATATAAACAATTGTTACATGCCACAATCGTATAAACTCAAGCAAAATATTCGTAACGAAAGTACCTTTTGCGTTTTCAGTTTAAATCTGCTATCGTTCTTCGGCTCAGTGGGTGTGTTTTGTGCTACTACGTTAGCTTGCTGAGCAGCAACTCTCACTCGTTCTTTGGCTCAGTGGGTGTGTACTCATGAATGAGTTAACTCTGGGACTTCACCGTCGGTCCATTTGTCTGTGTTTTCTTCCATTTATTTCATTACTAGCTGTTGTCTGTTGTTAACACGTCTAACAGGTTTTTAAAAATGGTGGTTGCCGGTGCTGCATTGGCTCATGTGTTCGACCAATCACTGTACACTCACTGTCACTCACGGTTCCTCTTTTTCTGGGAAAGTACCTACTCTGAAACAAGTCCCTCAAAACACTGTTCTAAGAAATACGATCATTCCTAGTTCTTGCGGTGCGGATACAATAAAAAACACAATAAAAAGACGGGTTCTTAAAACTATGTAAAGTTCCTCCGGTCTGAAAACGCCTTATGTGTCATGTAGCACCCAACATGTTATTGACTCACTCCTGTAATGTGGGGCTTTCTCAGTATTGGGCGTGAAGTTGGTATTTTTATGAGCATTTAAAAAAAGGTGTTGATTTTATATCAGTGCAGTGCAGTTTTTTTTTCACCATCTCGTCATCCATAAAGCTTTGCCAGCTGAGGATTAGTGCCCAGGCTTAGGTAGAGTGGGTTACATAAGAAGTACTTAAAAGGTGCTAATTATTCTTCCAGGTTAAATGCTTCTTCTCAAGGAGTGAGAACCTAATGGCACACGTGGCAACTCTTGAATTTGTGTCTTGAGAAATGGGTTAGAAAGCCAGATTTTTTGAAAGCATATTTTGGCCTAATTCATATCAGTGGAATTCTTTGGGAAAGAATACAGAAGCCAGTAGCCAGGATCATTCATTCTCCCATGTCTCCCATGTCTGCAAGATGCACAGGCTTTCATCAGTGTGCATGATCGGACCAAGACAGGAAAACATGTGTCATTGAGGAAGATTATTTCCAGTCTCTCATGTCATCTATCTTTTGTTCCTGGGAGCCTCTGACGGCATTCATTGAAAAGACTGGTATGGTGAAGTTATGACACAACCTAGGCCAGCCTAGAAACCATATAGAAGGTTCCTAAAGTGCAAAATTTCAGCCAAACAAGATTTGTGCTAAAATCAGCTATACAAACATTGAATGTTTTACATAGGGCTGTCCCAAACACCATATTTTGGGCTCCCGAGCTTCTGTATCAGTCAACATTTAAAAAAAAAAAATGGCTACTAAAAATGGCTACTACTCCTACTACTACCATTTTTTTTTTTCTCTACAGAGTAGAGAAGATGTAGAAGTAATGAGAGACGGATTACTGCACTGTCGGTTTTGGTCTATTCATGGGGTTTGTTGACAATAAGAAAAATATTCAACATGCCAACTTTATCCTTTAAAAACAAATTTAGACAGAAAGTGGGATCAAATCCCTTTGAATTCTTTCCAGTGTGGTTCCCAATAAGGATTTGATCCTCCACTGGGAGGAACCATGACCACCAGTAGCTGACTGGGAAGAGAACTAGCTCCTTAAAACCTCTCCTGCGTTCTGGTGCATCCTGCCAGACATCTGGACGTTGTCTCTTTTACGACCTGCAACTTGAGCTAACGCTCCGTCTGAATCCAGTACACCACTGACAGCATGATTTGTATTGTCAAGCTGTCTCCTAAAGAACCTCGCCAAAGTACACATTCTTCTTAATCACTGCGTTTTCTTTGGTCATATTGGGTTTTGTTTTATGGCTAATGGATGGAACATGCTTCAAATCTACAGTAAGAATGTGTTATAGAAGGGAAAGCAACAGTTGGACTTGTAAACTTTGAGGAATGTTTTGCTGATTGATTTTGACATTTGGTACTTGACTTTAGCAGGCAGACCTAATCACTAAATCCAAGGTAACGTGTCGCTCAGAGGCCAGAATGTGTTCTCTCACAAGCAAAAGCTGATGTTGAAAATCACAACTGACTCCTCAAGGAGAGGAGCCCTCACATTTCTGAAGACTTTGAGATCTATCCGTCCTTTTTAAAAAAATATTTTTTCATTTCAAAGTCACAGTAAGCTGCCCTATGCCTCGCTCCAGGAACTGGTGTAAAAGCAGTGAAAAGAAGCTTGTGGCTTTGGCCTAAGTCATGAACTATCCTGCCAGCCCACACGATGGCTTTACCAGCTCTGACCTGTTTTGCCCTCCTGTTTTTCTTCCTTTCTCCTTTTTCTCTCTGCTCTCCAAAACCTGCATCTCCTTCTCATTTCTGTCATCATCTGTCTGCCCTTTCTCTGAAACTCTTTTCATTTCTCCTGTGTAGCAGTCTCAGTATTGGTCCTAGCTGTACTTCCCCGGACAAGCTTGATTGGATTATGTGGATGCTTTTAAAGCCCTGACTCCATCGCATTCCTAGCAATAAATTGTTGCCTACAATTAGTTATGTTTAATAAATCATTTAGATCATATTGAATTCTTTTTAGCTTATTTAACTAGCCGAGGAGCCAGCTCTTCAGAATCACATGGCATTTTCATTAGGGCTGTCAAAGTTAACATGATAATAACTTGTTAAAGCAAATTCGTTTTAACGCAACTTGTGATTTTTAGGCTGTAGTGGTTTTTAAAGCTAGAGTGAAGATACTGGCATCATATGACGTTAGAAAACCTAAGGAATCGATTGATACCAACCATGTCATACTGGCTTGTCACGAAGGAGGCTATATAACACTCCAAACTTATGCTAAATTTTGGCGAAAAACTGTCATGGTCATTTTCAAAGGGTTCCCTTGACCTCTGACTTAAAAATGGGTTTTATGGGTACCCATGAGTCTCCTCTTTACAGACATGCCCACTTTATGATAATCACATACAGTTTTGGGGCAAGTCATAGTCAAGTCAGCACACTGACAGCTGTTGTTGCCTGTTGGGCTGCAGTTTGCCATGTTATGATTTGAACATATTTTTTATGCTAAAAGCAGTACCTGTGAGGGTTTCTGGACAATATTTGTCATCGTTTTGTGTTGTTAATTGATTTCCAATAATAAATATATACATACATTTGCATAAAGCAGCATATTTGTCCACTCCCATGTTGATAAGAGTATTAAATACTTGACAAATCTCCCTTTAAGGTACATTTTGAACAGATAAAAAATGCGTGGTTCATTTGCGATTAATCGCGATTAACTATGGACAATCATGTGATAAATCGCAATAAAATATTTTAATCGATTGACAGCCCTAATTTTCATATATATTTTCTTCTGAACGCTGAAACAAAACTGTTAAAACTGGACTCTCTGGTTTCATATTTAACTCCCCTGTGTCGTGTGAACCCACAGACTGAGGCCACCCTTTTATAAATTTGTTGAAGCAGGGCTCACAATCATTAACTAGTAACATTAACAGAGCATGACTAATGGACAAGTTCCTCTGAGCGTGTGGCCTTGCAATGCGAAGCCAATCGAACCACCAGCGTCCCAGTGGATAAGTGGTGGGGTGGAACAAAAGGTTGTCCACTTAGTTACTGTACTGTATGGCTCATTCAGGTTTGTATGCTCATTACCGTTGCGTGCTTTCTTATTATCTCCTAAAAATGTGGGTCACTAATGTGTAAGCTGTCAGCCCCTTTCCGAACATTAATCAGTCCGCAGATATCTCAGCCAGAAAACCTAAAAAGGGAGTTCTGTAACAGGGCTAAAGCAGGCTGTACAATAAGTTGACTCATGCTTGGGTTATGTATTTCCTTCCATCAACTAAGCAACTGTGGATGGTGGTAGAAAGTGTGAGTGTGTGTACTGAGCTCCTGTGTACATGTGTTCCAGTTTGCATAGAGTAGACGGTTTTCCCCCAGATTGACATGGGTGGACCATTAGCAAGCCTCATTAGGCTGAATGCCAGCATGCAGAAACAGACTACGGAGAGGTCCAAGGTCCAAGTTAGCAGTCTGTACTAATAGCTTGGCATATGGAGAGATGGTAATGAAGCTGACTGTTTGGGCTCAGAAGATACAAATGTGTTTGGAGAGTAAATCTGACCAAGTTTGGTGTAGAGGATTGGAATATAAGAATACGTTTGTCGTTTATTATGATAGGAAGTTAAGAAGATCATTGTTTGCATGATCCTGTTTAAATCGATTTAAAATAAAAACTATAATAGCCAAAGCATTCATTCTTTTTGCAGCAGAAAGCTAAGGCTTCTGACTCTCACGTTATCACGTTGTTACGCTCGTGATGACGCCATTATGTTACGTTACGATTGGAACAAAGCTCCTTTGCTCTCTAAAAACGAGCATATTTCAAAATGTGCATAGTTCAAATAACTATTTTGTTCATGTTTCTACATTTTGAAATCTTTTGGATCAATATGTTTTGTGTGTTTATTCAGGAACATTTTATGAAAAAAACATGTCAGACTTTTGTATTTTTCTTTTTTATTTCTGACACAATTTCAATACTTTTATCTATAATTATAGTTTATTGACTGATATAACCTCGTACCTTAGGTTGTACAGATTTTAGGGATATGAAGCATTTGAAGGTAGTCCAATAAATGACATCATGCAGAGTTCAAATTTTTAATTGCAGGGTTCCCTGCAGCCTATTGTAGTTAGGGATGTAATTTCCTTGCTAACGTCAGAAGAAATTATCACCCTTTTTAAAAATATAACATCAACCTTCAGGGTAAAAGGGCATATATCACATACTGTATATCACACAGTAAAGGCCATTTATTCAATGGTTGAGAAAACAGTTCATGCGATCCTCCAGTGACTAAACTAAGATGAAATGTGTCTGTGTTTTTCTCATTGAGGTTAACACATGACAGTAAGTGTTGTATGTCACGTTCTTACCACCTCTGCTAAACAATTTCCCGAATCATTACCAGGTGTTGAATACGACTGAAAAAACATGTGGTAATGACACGGGAGACTAACTGTTAGACCCCAATTTTTGTGTGATGAAATCCTTGGAGCTAAATGTGAAACTCAAGTGTGATCTAATCTCAGTTATGAGACAATGAGGACAATATGCTGCATGGCATCTTGGTTTTCAGATCTTCTTTCAGGTTGATCATACTAGAGACATCAGCGTTTACTTTGCATGTGGGCTGCCCCCTCTTAGTTGATTAGTCGACTTATCAGCCATTTGGTTTTGGTCGACTAAGATTTCTTTAGCCGATGAGCACATCTCTGTTAAACACAAGATTTAAAGTGGTGCTTTTGTGTGATTCTTTGTGGAGAAACCAATTAAATCCACTAATCGATATAATAACGATATTTTGGAGCAGGAAAAGCCGATTAATCGGCCGATATCTTCTGTACTTCTGCAGCAGCCTAGTCGGCTACTTTTGCATACGCTGTTTTTAATAAATCAGTTATTTGTCACTCCGAATTTAATAATTCGTAAGATAATATCCTCAAGTGTGATTTGGTGGATTACATCATTGGAAAATGTTCTATTTACTTGCAATGGGCGTTGCGCTGTTCTGTGGCTTACAGCATGACTGGCCAGGATTACTTCTGTTTACTTCCACGTCTCGTACATTGTTAAATGCCACTCTTGCAAGCCATTAATGTTTGTGCATATTCGCGGGGTAAGGAGGATCCTTAAGTGTGCGATTTCATGAATGGATAGTTACGTGGCTGGATTATTTGGTACAGTAAGCAAGTTAAAGTAACAGTGAATGATTTCTTTTCCTCCCTGTCTGCCTGTCTTGTATCGTGGACAAAGAGCTGATAGTGTTGTGTATTATATTTGTTACATACTCGAGAGATAACTTTTTTCTCCCCCTCTAGCTTGACTTTGTGTATGGGAGCCTCCATGCAAAACGGTGATGTACGTCCCTGCATGACTGGTGGCGGCTGCGAAGCCATCGGCTGCTATCAGAGCCAAGTTCTGCCAATAATGATAATGATGTTTGTAAAACGTCCTATCCAGACAAAATCGTATGACTGTTAGTCGACTAAGAATTTCTTTGTTTGAGGACAGCCCTTCTTGCATTAAAAATTCCTTTTTTTACATATATATATATATATATATATATATATATATATATATATATATATATATATATATGAATTTGTCTCGGGCAGAGCTGGTTCAATTAAGCTCTTAATCACATCATGTCAAGGTTATACAGATAGGTTTGTCAGATCTGTCAAACCATGGTGCCATGAGTCGGGGCTAACAAGATAATTACTGGATTGGTGATATCTGGTGGGAAGCAGAATGTTAAAGTTGGTTGTCATGAGTACAAATCGCAAATTCACAGGACCACACAGATGGAAGTTATATCAAGTCTGCAGAGTCGGCGGCTGCTGCTTCCTCAGTTCTCCAGGAAATCCAGCCAACCTCCACAGAGAGGAAATGAAATATGTGTGTGTTGGTGTGTGTGTTTAAAGACAACTACCAGATGACTTGTTTGAGCTGTGAAGACACTGACTGGACACTGCACTATTGTTAACCTTCGTCACCAACTGTACTGGTTAGCATGTGCATGTTGAAGCATCTTTTGTGATTTTTACTTTGCTTTTACTTTGCCATCCACATAAGCTTCCACAAAATGTACATCACGTCTGTATCTACTCTAATGGATGACGTTCATTAGACTGTGAAAATTAAGGCTTGTGCATCACTATACTCATGATGATTTTTAGAGTCTTGTTAGTGTGATGGTCCTTGAACTTGGATTACCACTACCATTTTCAGATACTCCATTAAAGTCGGCACTCATATATTTTCCCGGAGGCTTTTTAAGCTGATTTTAACAAGCTGAAACCCTGCAAAAGATGTGCAGGATATCCCCTTCAGTCACTTCTACAAGTTGAAATTGATTAAAAAAATGCAGGTAGTCATTAAGTTATGCACACCTGTTTCCTCAGTCACAGTTCAGAATTTGCATCCTAAAAAGGAAAGCCAAGGATCTTGTTGTTGTCTCTGTCTCGCCCTTCTCTTTTTTCATCAGGACTCTGTTGTGAATCAGGTCATTGTTCTCAGGGGGATTTAGCTCCTTTAGATAAGGGTATCAAATAAATCTCTGAAACCAAAACCAAATTCTGACTTTGAATGAATTTGGACAGGTTTAGTCTTGAGGAATATGAGAATATGTTCTGGTATGCAGAGACCTGATCAGACAACATAGTTAGTTCGGAGAGCCAGTGTCTTGTCAGGTTTCTGAATCTTGTAGAGCTGAAGTTATTAGTTGAGTAATTGATTAATCAATCAACAGGAAATTGACAACAATTTTGTTCATTTATTAATAGTTCAGTGACTTTTCAAGATACAGTTAATCGAGAAAATAATCATTAGTAAGCCTGCTAAATTTGGCACCAACTACTTTATCCAGATACTGAAGGTACTGGTTCAAAACAAGCTTAAAGGTTCTCTATATGGGATTCGGAGCACTAATATAGCAGAAAACAACTATTTGTCCTTAGAGTTGTTCCGATATTGATGCCAGTATCGGAAATGCGTCCCATACTGCCCAAAATTCGTGATCGGGTATCGGCGAGTACACCAGTCTATGCGCTGATCCGATACCATAATTAATTAACCCAGAAAAAAGTCAACCTGTTTAACCGGAAATCAATTCTTCGCTGCTCAAAAACAGTAGCCTTCACTGTGCTGTCGTCCTGGATGTATCATGGCTTCCACTGGCAACTGCTGTTTTAGAGCAGCGAAGAAGAACTGATTGCAGGTAGTTTGTCACAGCTGTTAAATAATAATAATTACTATATATTTTTTTTTATCACGCTGGTATTAGATCGGTACTTGGTTTCAGCTGATACCATAAGTTCAGGTATCGGAATCGGTAAAGGGAAGGAAAAAAATGGTATCTGAACATCTCTAATTGCTATGTAAAGATATAGAGGAGTAATGTCTACCTGAGTAGAGAATGAAGTCACTTTCTCCCCATGTGTGTGTTGTAATCAGAGCTTCTCTGTGCTATGTTGACATAGCCGGGCCGGCTGTGGATGCTTTTAGTGTATGTTAGTGAATGTGAGTGTGCTCCGCTGTCTAGCTCATGGCCACCACTCTGCACTGCTCTCATACGGCGGTTACAGCTGATATCGCCGTCCATACTGACAGCATCGTCACGGCAGCGTAACTCCCACCCTCCGGTTCCCCCCCAGTAAATGAAAGATTAACAAGGAGAATGTTACTCCTGAGGTTGACATGACATGACCAGCTTGAGAGTAATGCATCACTCGGTTGGAGTTGTGGGAACTACAAAAACACTCTGATATGACCTGCCACCAGAGTCATTTGTCATTTTAAGAGCGGAAAGAGATGGTCAGCGCTGGCTAAAAGTGAGAAGCTGTTGTTGTTTTGTTCACTGCTCTTTGCTCAAACAAAGCGTTTCAGACAGAGTGAAAAGAGGTGTTGCATCACAGCCAGTATGAAGAAAAGTTTTTTTTCATATTAAAGCATGTAAACATGTTCTAGTAGAAACCCACAATACAAGTATGAACCTGAAAGTGAACATAATAGGTCCTCTTTTTAAAGAAATACCCGTCTCTCTTTCAGGGTCATCTGAGAGCCATCAGACTGTGTCATCTGTAGTTCACTGGCCTCGACAAGATACTGGGATCATCAGTGAGTATTCAACTCTCTCAGTTGGGTTCGAAGGTCTGCTGTCTATAAGCTGGCTCTCTTCAGTTTGAGTTAAATTCATCAGGTATCTCTTGTACTGTGTTGTCAAGGTAACTGTATTCTTTCAGAAAAAGACCACTGAACTTCATAAAGTGAATGATTCTGTATTACGGAGCCGTTACAGGAGAAAGAACACCAATTTCAGTCCGTCATTGTTGCCACCTTTGTTGAAAATTTGCTGGTAGATATATTATATTTTATATTACTAAGTTTTTAGCGACAGGCTTCCCTTTTTACATCCTTTAAGAACAAATGACCAGCCATTTTTTTTTTTTATTTCCATGCCAATTTATTCCCTAATCATTTATTTCTTGGCTAGTATTTGTTTTACATGACAATTCTTTCATCAAATCACCCGTGGTCGTATGGCGGACGGAACCTGCCAAAATTAAATGAATAAATAAATTAATGACTCGATAAATAAATAAATATGTCGTTAAATGTAGCGAAAATGATATTAAAAATAAATGTAACCATCAACTAATTGATCAAATGTGACATAAATTGATATTTCTGTTTTAATTTGCTTCGTTATTCATACACTTATGAATGTATTAATTCCCTTATTTATTAACTCCTCTGTTTCATTTTCCCCTTTATTTATTTTTGTATTAATTGTTATTAATTTTTGTAATTTCTTTGTTCATTTTTGCATTTATTTTTTTATTCATTTATTTTTGCATTTATTTGTTATTTATTTTCTATTTATTTATTTATTTCTACACAACTTTCCCTTTGCATTTCACCTCTTATTTATTTCCCCAAACTTATTTATTTCTGTATTCTTTTCTTTACACATTTCTTTTTACAGTTCTTTATGCATGTCTTCCTCATTATGCAAATGAGGCAGGTTCCGTCCTCTGTATGGTCGTGCCTATGCTCGTGCTTGCATGTCCAGTGCTGTGATAGTAAAGTGACCCCCAAAAGATAATTTTCTGTGAAGGTTTAAATTCTGCTGCATTCCCCCACTTTATGGATGATTTGTTGTATCCAATTGATTATCATTGGGATTGTGTTAGAAAGGCAAAACCACTGAATTGATTGTAAGCGTGTTATTCCTGTTGTCCACAGTCAAGTTAATACAGTAGGTCTTTCCCAGCACTAAAAAGTAAAAATGCCACCTACTTTATAGACACTTGACAGATGGCGGGTCTAGCAACTCCAATGTAGTTCAGTTGGGTGGCAAAAATGCCAAAGGATAATGTTCTGGTTGTCCAGACTGTAAATAAGGTAACATAGACTTAGGACTTCTAATATAATTTATAAAACTTATGGTATAATATAGATTGTAAGAATGTGGAGTAATCTGCTTTGAGATGAAACATGGTGAGTAGGCGTTCCTTATCTCTGATATTGAAACAGCATGTTTTGTTCCAGTAAAAGCTTTGCTTCTCTGTGTTTCTTCCCCTCTCTCGCTTCTTTTTCTTTCTCTCTCACCTCCTCCTCCAGCCAGCTATGCTGCTCTCCTCCCCTCCCACACACACACACATAGACACAGAGATACAGACACTACTATGTTCACACAAGTATGAAGGACGGGGGGGGGAGAAAGACTAGCAATGAGAGATAGCGTGGAGAGTGAAAGAAAAACACACCAGGGAAGAGAGACAGAGATGATAATAGAACGTGGAAGGAAGGAATATAATGAGATCAAACACAAAGAAAAAAAATTAAGTGCCTGAGTGCTTTTTATTAAAAGCTAGCAGGGTCCAAAAGTAACACCAGTGGTCAAAAAAGTCAGTGGCTGTCTGGAAGTCTGTTTAAAAAAGAAGATGCAATCTAAATTTGCAATATAAGTTTGAAAAAATGTGTAGTGAGAATTCCTGATAGCATAGTAGCATCTTCTTGTACACAGGAGCTTCATTTATGTGGATCTTAAGTACTGAAGCGGTGCAAATGCCAGTCATCTTTTTTAATTTTAATAGTGACATTTCACTGGACCAAGCTTAGTTACTCGATGCTTGTATTGATCTTAGACGGTAATGGATTTTACTTATTTAAAGGTGCAGTGTGTAGGATTTGGCGGCATCTAGCAGTGAGGTTGCATATTGCAACCAACTTAAACTTCTCCCAAGTGTGTAGAAGAACTACCGTGGCCGACTTGAAAATGTAAATGGCCCTATCTAGAGCCAATGTTTGCTTTGTCCATTCTGGGCTATTGTAGAAACATGGCGGCCGGCTCCGTGAAGAGGACCTGCTCCCTATGTAGATATACACCGATCAGCCATAACATTATCAGAACCAGCATTAACTTTTTCAGCAATTTGAGCTACAGTAGCTCTTCTATTGGATCGGACAACACGGGCCAGCCTTTGCTCCCCACGTGCATCAATGAGCCTTGGGTCTGACCCTGTCAACGGTTCACCGGTTTTCCTTCCGTGGACCACTTTCGGTAGGTCCTGACCACTGCAGACCGGGAACATCCCACAAGAGCTGCAGTTTTGGAGATGCTCTGACCCAGTCGTCTAGCCATCACAATTTGGCCCATGTCAAAGTCGCTCACATCTTTACGCTTGCCAATTTTTTTCTGCTTCCAACACAAAGGTCAAAGTTCAAAATGTTCACTTGCTGTCTAATATATCCCACCCACTGCCAGGTGCCATTGTAACGAGATAATCAATGTTATTCACTTCACCTGTCAGTGGTCTTAATGTTATGGCTGATCGGTGTAAATGGTTCATTCCATGGTGATAAAAACACAATGATTCTTATTTTCAGGTGATTATACAGTATATTGGGGGTCGCACATAGACACACTTAATGAGCACTGCAGTATAAAATCTTCCAATCACTCTCAGTTATGAAGAAAACAGTGCTGAACAGAACTACATGTTCTGTAGGTTTAGGCAACAGAACTACAACTTCTTTAAGATTTAGGCAACAAAACTTTAGGGTTAGGGTTGTTTGTTTAGGGTTTTGCATTCCAAGGAAAAATACTATTTGATAATCACTGGGAACTAGTTGATTATTTTTCGAAAATCGCCAAATAGCAGCGCCTGACTTCCACTTCTGCTCCTGTCATAATTACTACAGTAGAGGTCGCTGTCATGTTCTTTTATACCTTCTTTCGGTGATCTACCATTTGAATAAAAGATAAAACCTACTATTGGGTGTAGTGGGCCCCTATTGACTCACATCTATGGTGCTTTTAGTGACTGATAATGCCTACTTAATAGCCTGACAACAGTCTAATCGTCTGGACTGAGGCAAAGTTGAATTAATTAGTCATATTGCTCACAGGAGGGTTGAATTGTACTTGATAATCAAGAAAGGCTGTTTTGGTTTTCCCAGGATAATATTTTCTGCATGCAGTTGTATCCATTGCATCGATTGTGCATGTGGATATAAAGGATGCACAATAGCTACCTCTGCATTCAGTGTGGTACAATGGACTAGCCCATTAAATGGTGTCTGAATGGAAACGGACTCTCTTTGAGCGGAGCACTCCCTTACCGTCGTATGTTTGCCCTGGTTTTCCAGGTTTTGTTCTGCTTCAAGTAAATTGCTGCACGGCCTTGACTAAGTATTACAGGCTTAGATGTGTTTGCATGCAGTGGGGTTGTTCTTTGAGGACTTGTATCATTATGGATGGCTCCCCCAGCGCCGCCTCTGCCGGCTGTGATTTTATGAGTTGGATGGATGGATGGATGGATGGATGGAAAGAAAAGAGAGAGAGTAATTGACTCGATGGACTGACTACTCACTTACTTTCTGTATCCATCTCTCTCTTTCCCACTTTCAGTCTCAGCACCTCATCTCCTCCCACGTGCTCTCACATAGAGTGAGGAATCAATCCTTCTCACTTCCATTATCTCTCCCTATCTATCTCTATCGCTCTCTCTGCTACTTCATCCTGGCCATTCTCTACCGAATCGAATACAGCTTGCTGTGGGCACAAATGAGCGCGTGTCCCTCCAGTCCCACAGCAATCATACCACGTCCTCATTAGGTCTATTCTAGTGGCCCGCCTTATCCTGCTTCATCCCTTTCCCCCTATAATTGGGCAAAAACCTCTGCCTACCTGTCAGCAGGAGCCACAATACGAATACTGCAATTTAGTCCTTCCTGCCACAGGGTCTGTTAGCAGTGTGTAGGTTTTGACAATGGCCTCAGAGTAGCCATGGGTCACTGCTGTCCAGTGTCAGTGTCAGTAAATGGGTGTATCCTGTGGAGTCAGATAGTATTCAAACCACCACCACCATTGCTACCTTTATGGATAATAGCTGCAGTGCAGACAGAAAGAGAGAAGAATGAAATGTACGTCGTTTCTTTCCAGGCTTTCTAGGTCAAACTAGGAGATTTTTAGGCTCATTATTGCTACATTTTTTCCATCATGACTAATGTTAAAGGTATGGGTTGTTTGTTTGGGGTGGCTCTTCAGATGATCTTGTGCAGGGCTCTCTCCAGAAGAATGTTCTGGATAAACAGGCACAATACGGATATGCATTTGAACAAAGTAATACAACATTACACAGTACCGTAGTTCTCCGACACGCTTGTGAAACCTTGGTACCGCAAGCCGCCGTCTGACTTCCGTTGCTCCTAAAGTAGTGTTGTTATGGTAAGGATGGCCTCTGAGCGAGGTGAACGGCGTTTCCACGGTTTTAGCACTTGGCGGCTCACGTTACCGCAGTCTTGGAAAGGGAAGAGTGAGCGGAGAAGTACTCAGTTGGTTGCAATCTGCAACCACACCACTAGATGCCACCAAATCCTACACACTGTACCTTTAAAAACGTGTTATTGTGGTGTATGGTCGATTTAAACAATCATTCTGAAAGCGAATTGTGAAAGAAAGGACTCTCAACACTATTATTTGCTCCTGTTAAAGTGTCTTCTTTAGTAAATTAAGACTTGTACAATGTTTTGGGTTTGAAGTGAGGGATCACATTTTTCACATTCTTTGGGGAGATCCCTGACGTGGCGTTTAAAGATGCAATACATAATGATTTCAGTAATCAATGAGTGCTGAGAACAAAAGAAGAAGAAAGAGGAAATGTTGACGCGAAACACCTTTACAGTTGGTTCTGTTTTGTGCTATTTTGTTTTTACAATATAACTGGTTTGTGTGGCAGTAAAACCTGCGTAGCTTGTAAACCCAGTCTTAACGTTTGTGGCAAGTGTGGTTGATCCTGAAATGAACTCTACTATGCTACTATTATTTATATAGATTTCACATACTGTACATATCACTATGTGTTTCACAATAGACGGTGGACACAGTCGATATAAAAATACAGACACAGTAAAAAGCATTTGTAAAAACATGTGGTGTGTGACGTCTGAGACTAAATAAAGTCTGAGGGATGTATTTCTGAACCTCCTTTAAAATCTTGAAATGTGTAGTAAAGTATACATGCTGTGAGCATTTTTATTTATGCAACATGAGCAGGTAACTGTCTACAGTAACAACAACTAGCAGGAATAAAAAAAAAAAAACTAGTGGAATTTTTGGCAGCAGGAAGAAGGGACATCCCAAAGCCTTGATCAAAGAGTCTGTATGGAGGCTCTGCACTTAAGCCTCTCTGAGTTGCAGTAGTGTAATTTGTGAATAGTGGCAGCTGCAGGTAGTCTTAATGAAACGGAGCATGTGTTGTAAAAACAGCAGAGTAGTGTTAACACACCCTAACACTTCAGCAGATAATCTGCTATTGAGCTATTGTAGGACCAGTTTGTAAGTTTTTTTTTTTTTTTTAATTTTTTCTTGAAAGTCACTCATCTCATGGCTCACCCATTCCCTGTCTGACCTGTCACTTCCTCACGGGAAGCAGGAAGTGGCCGAGATGTGTTTCCTACTGGAATGTGAAAGAGCTTCCTTGGCTAAAGCAAAGACTTTCTCAACCCTGTGTTGGAAAGCAACAGGAAGGAACAGGGTTTCCTTACTATATATTCACTGCACATTACTGCCACATGTATTAAACTTTTACTTTATCCACGCCTTATTGCAAGGTACAAACCCCCATTTTAATTGTAGTTTATCTTTCATTTTTTGTCTTTTCCCTCCTCTGATAAAAATGTATCTATTTGCTGTCATATCTTGTAACTCAAGGCTTGACTTACTCCTTTTCACAAGTAGCCTTGTTCCATACACATGTGCTGGTTTGGCTTGACTTTGTTTGACTCGGCGCGTCAGCCCAGTATGGCAGGGAATTGCATCTCCGTTACAACAGGGCTATCCGCTTGAGGTTGTTTGTAACCATGGCTGTGACTAGTGGTCAAAGGAGCAGATGTAAAACGTTGGATAAACACATTTCATTTCCTATATTTTTCACAATAAAAGTCCCCCTTATTTTTTGCTGCTTGTACTCTTCCTCCCTGCAGTATTAGTAGACTTGTTTTAATCGAAGAATAGCCGCTAACAAAGCTCCGCTAATCTGGTGATAAACACATTTAATTCTCTATGAATTCTTCACAATAAAAGTTATGTTGTTATTAAAAGCTTTTATTAAGCTTTTAAAGCAGCAAAATTAGGTAATGTTGGGATTGTTTGGCCCCACTCTGGAGATGGTCCATCTCAGGTGCGGTGTGGCACAACTTGGCGTGCTAAAACTCGTAATGGAAACGCAAATCAGCGCGGCATGGTTTGACTTGGTTTTAAGATTTATCCACTGTGGACTGGAAACTGGTTTGTGAAAAGCTTAGTTTTTGGGTGAGAAATGCTTTTTATCGTGCACAGAGGGCTGAAATGTAGAAAAGAAAAGATGCCCCTTTAGATTTAATCTTCTTAATGTGCCTGTACACTAAGATTGAGAGCTCAGGTGGGAATCTTTAGGATTCCTCTGTGGCTTCATTCATATTTACCTCCTTACTTGTCATTTTTCACGCATGTCATTTCTCCACTGCTGTCCACGTATCCGTCTGTCTGTCTGTCTGTCGATCCTCCTATCTTCTTGCATAGCAGCCACACCAGTATTGAAGAGTGAGCTGCTTTCAGTTCTCAGTCCTACTCACTCCTCTCCTTACTGCAGTGCTGTTCCAGCCCACGCAGAGCAGCGCCATTTTGGAAATCTGCAGCTCTTTTCTGATGGCTGTAATCGATGGCTTTCTCTCTGTGGCTTCAGAAGTCACCTGTGCTATGAGGCGATGGATAACTAGACATCCTCATTTACTCCGTGGACTTGTTTCTTCTTATGAATGAAAATGTGTTACTAGTTAAAAGTGAACTTTGCATTACAGAATTGAAACGGAGATGTTGAGATGTACTTGCTGCTGGGAAACCTGTAATTATCATCAACATTTCTTTCCCTGCCTTTCTCCCTCCATCTCTCAACTTTTGTGTCACAGCATTTTATGATGCATCAACTAGGTTTTCTTGTTAAGCAGCAGCCCAGATAATTTGAGTATGACAAAAATAGTGCTGCCTGTTACCAGGATTTTATTTACTCTTTAGATCTTTTGATAACAGGGCTGCAGTTTGGTTTTCTCTCTCACTTTCCTCTCAGTTGTGTTTGCTTCTCAGTTTTCCTTTCTCCCAAAATGTCCCTTTCTTAAACTCCCCACTCTTTAATTCATTTAAATTCTGGCATATCTCATCTCCATCCTCTCTCTCGACGCCCTCTCTTCACTTCCCTTTCTTTATCTCTCTACAGTACATCAGCCCCGAGCCACCATGTTAATTACACCACAGTTCTTTTTCGCTATTATTCACCACTCTGCTATTTCTGTCACCCTCTCTGCTGCGCCGGCTTTCGCTACGTTTTGCTGGGGTCTGCAGTGGCTGTTGGAATGAGGAGGGGGCGTGCACTGGTGCCCAATTCAACAACAAATGGCTGTTTAGCGTCATCTGATTGGCACAGATTAGAGGGCTCTTGGTGGTGGTGCGGAGGTGGCTCTTGCAGAGGACCAAGAGGCTTCACTGCTGCTGTCTGAGCACAGCTGACTGAGCCATTCGCCTAGAGTGTGTTTTACTATTTTAATGACATTTTGCTCTATTAAATGTAATTGAATTGGATAGAGTGTTGATATGAAACTAGGGCTGTGCAATTAATCAAATTTCAATTACGATTTTGGCCTCTAACATTTAAAACAAGAGAAGAGAAAGATGAAAATAAATAATTGATACAAAACGATTATTGTGCCGTATTCCGTTTCGCAGCGATGCTGTTGTTTTGTGTTATAAATCCAGCGCACCCCTTTCCCCTCGTGGGAACTCTCACTGGCGCTGGCTAATACAGTATATTCGATATCTGATATCTTTTTGCTAGTATCACACAGATATAGGGCTGTCCTCGACCAAAACAATCTTTGTCGACTAACGCTCATACGATTTTGTTGACTAATCGTTAGTTGATTTAATCGACAGATCTGTAAAACTGAGTTTCTCCACGAAGAATCACACAAAGCACCACTTTAAATTGTGTGTTTACCAGAGATGGACTCTTAAGTTTCTTTGAAATAAGTCATTCAGCATGAAAAAAACGATAAATGGACTATAGGAATCTTAGTCGACTTAGAGCAAAACAACCCATGAGTCGACCAGTCGGCTAAGAGGGGGCAGCCTTATACCAATACAATACTGAGTATTAAATGAATGCATCACTAACACACACACACATACACCATGCAGCTACTGCCAAATCCCTCAGAGTCCGAGGAGCCTGAACAGAGCCCTTCAAACATGATGCCTGCAGCTTGGTTAGTTGCTTATTTTAGGCACAGAAGAAGAGCTATAGTAAATGGATTGCAACCTCTCAGATAGGACCCTTGTTCAGTCTGTGTGTGAGTGCATGTGTGTGTTCTCCACTGTTTACTTATTTATTGTCTTCTGGACACACCCAAGAGTGAACAAGGTGTGACGGCATGCGTTATGCAGTAAATGTCAGCAAGTGCCCAGGTGTTTCAGAGAAAGAAACACATCCTCGTCAGGCTTACAATGCAGAGATTCAAATAACTTTTTCTCAGATTAGCCCATTAGCCCTTTAGCTACTACTTTTGTGTCTCTCTTGGGTTGGGTTTACTGTAATAATCGGTGATATCTGCATATTTAAATATCCATCACTCTTGATCACGGATTGTTAACAGTAGTGATCTGTATTTCAGTCAGTTCATGAACGCAACAGTGAGATTAAAGACAGGAAGTATGTATGTAGCAAGAGCAATGATGGGCAGCAACACATACAGATACTCTCGACTTCAACAGAAAATCCAAACAAACAGGTGTTTGATAAACAATTCAGGGAAACAAAACAAAAGAAACATGCTGTCCTCAGAAAATTAATCAGCAGCTACCAAGAAGCAGGCACCCCTTGGGCCAGCTGGTAATGAGATGCGTCATACCTGCAGTTTCATTCAGATTAGACAAGTGGAGCAGCAGCTATGACTTTTCAATGTTTGAAAATTTGACCTTAATACCACTCCAGTCAGGCCAATTATAGCATTGCTTAGGCCAGAGCATTGCATAAAAGTGTGTCATCCCTCAAGCTTTTGGGCAAAATCAGACCAGTGATGTAAACCTCACATTTTTTGGCGAGAACGTTTTATGCCCACAGGAATTGTTTTTGAACTTTTGTTGCGCCTCATCAGTCCATTTAGCAGCCACCTGTCCGTCTCATTGATGTGTGGAGAGCCTGAACTAAATGTGGTTATTTTTTAATAAGGTTTCCTCAGCTGAATGACTGGAAACATAAGAATGCACAATATCCCAGAATCTTAACAATACAAACTGAACCTACATCTCGTGCACAATACATATTAGGGCTGGGACGATACACCTATCTCCCGATTCAATACTATCACGATACTTGGGTGCCGATTCGATATGTATTGCGATTCTACAAGTATTGCGATTCGATGTTATGATTTATTGCGATCGATTTTTTTTCCCCACCCTTAATACTTAAACTGTAAAATCAGAGACCAAGGCAGTTTAATGTCATTTAGATTAAAGCTGACCTTACAGTCACCAGTAGAACATGTGAACAGTAAAATACTTCAACCAGTGCAGCACAAATGTGGAGCTATCTCTGTTGGCAGTATTATTGGAGAGATCAATGGAGACACCCTGAGGACATGCTCACAGTCCTCCATGTGAATATGTTGTTGGCCAGACATGAAAAGCCACATCTCAAACATGCATAACTGAAAGATCTTTGAATGGGCCGGGTAGTTAGAGTTTGAATTGTGAGGTAACGTAGTCACTATTATCTATAAATCACAGATCAGCCTGGAGGGAGAATCACGCTACCTATATACCTACCTACCAACCAACCAACCAACCAACCAACCCACCAACCCCCACCCTCACAAAATCATCTCTGCTTGCAGTAAATAATAAATCAACCCGTCACGAGGGCAATTGGCTGTATGGACCTGATTCATCAGAGCTCACGCGACCCAGATACCACGTCCTGCAACGTGATGGTGAAGAGTACAGTAGTTCAGTAACTCATATGGGTTGTGTTTATGGCTATGGATCAACGGTACTTAAAAGTTTATTTCAATAGTGAATGAACCGGCATTCCCAAAATAACAGCAACACATGTCAGTATTATACAAGCAACAAAACTCTTCACATCACATGCCAACAGAGGCATTATGTAATGCATGGTTATTGGATTGGATTACTGGACAAGTATCCCTTTGGTAAATAACATTTGCACGTATTTCACATGTGCACCTCATCTTCGTATTTGTTTTAACTTGATAAAGGAATGTAGATGTATAATGAACATCTCATTGCATCATGGAGGTACAGAGGAGAGGAAACATGAGTGTTGGACCCCTGAGACACAGTAGGAGGAAGGAAAGGAAGTGTGTGTGTGTGAGGGTGAAACAGGTTTTATTCTCTTACTGTAGAAATGGTTTGTGGCTTTGATTAAACTGCATTGCAGAGCAGAAGAAGCAGTAATACTGTACATGTGATGTTGTGGTAAACTGCCTCTTCCTGTATGTATTCGTATTGGTACAGTCTTCTTTTCAGCTGTTTTGCTGTGGGAACTGTACAAATATGGACACACTTGCACGTAGGGGGGTGTAGGAAGGCCATAGCTATTTGTGTCATTGTTGCACACGGTGGACCTGAAACACAAAGTGGCACTTAGCCTTAGTCACTCGCTCCTCTAAATCAATGTAATGTCCCACCCCTCCATGTCCTATCATCACTCCTATCTCTTCTTTTCCCCGTAGAAAGAGGCGTCATCATAGCTGTTAATCCAGAGGGATGGAGTGACGGGTGTTTGTGTTAAGTTCAATGACATGTGACACCTAAAAGCATTGAAAAACTGTGAGTTCTCTCAAGCTAGCAAGAAAAAAATGTTAAATTCCTGAGACTTTTTTAGGTCAGGGCAGATATATTTAACAACAAAAAGAATCTATAAATGTGTGACACTGAAAGTTTCTGCTTTTGATGTTTTTCCAGGAATTTAGTCTGCCCTCATTGACATAAAGGGGTGGACAAAATATTAAAAACACTTCTCAGTATAAAGCAACACAATTCCACAGCACCACAGCCTCCAAACACAACCATAAAGTTGATCACAAATAATATTATAACGTGCATGAAGTTGGGAGTTATTGCATGGCTGTTATATTAGACTGCATTAGTTCTAACTAGGTGTACCAAATAAACTGGCAACTGAGTGTAATGTGCAGCAAAGATGTTTCCCTGGAAAGTAATATACTTTGTGTTTATGGACACAACATAAATAAAAAAAATAAAATATTTCAATGTGATTTGAAGAAGAACAATACAATGAAAAGGAAATATAACAAGTTGCCATCAATGCCTTTGCGACTTCACCAAACACACATAGTTTATTCTGTCTATAGCCAATCGAGTGCAAATCTGGTCCTCCACTCACCCGAGGTAGATTTGACTGTCTTCACTAGAGGTTATTGCAGCATCTTCACATCTCTTATGATTCTGAATAGAATAAACTTTATTTAGCCAAAATGAACAGCTTGAGGTTGATCCTCAGCACTAATCTTGTTCTTTTCATCCTTTTAGGTGCTTTGTGTTTACAAGAGATCCAGACACCCACAGTCAAAGGAGAGCTGTTTTTCTTTTCTTTTTTTGTCAAGGCCAGGTAAGAATATTTTACATTTTTATAAAGCTAGCTTTGGTGAAATGCAAGAAATAAATAATGAGTCACAATGGAACTAATACAAGTGTCGATGGAGTCATGAAGAAATGAGTTACAAATATGGACATGAGAGGTTCCATAGTTGTGACTCAGTGACTCAAAAACATCTGTTTGACTAGTGAGTCAAAAACTGCTACTAAAATGGAGGTGTGAAACAGAGCGCTCATATGGATCAAGAAGGCTAAACCCTTGACTACAGCTCTGTGCAACTCACTGGCGTGGAGCAGACCCTGCCGCTGGCCATTACTAGCTGTTGTTTGAACTTTAAAATGAAAATTTATGACATTAAATCTTTCATTAGAGTCACTGTTCAGTATTAAGAGACATTTTTTAGGTCTTAAAGTGATATTTAAACTGTAAATATTGAGTTTTTTGCCCTTATTCTGAAAATGACAATATACTAAGCTGTTTTACATGGATGATGAAAACGAATATTCCCCTAATATTCCTGTTTACATGCAGCCGTGCATACTCCGATTAAGTAAAATGTCCCCATGACATATGTCATGCTGACCTACAATCAACCCATTTAGCTAAACAAGTCAGCTGGCTACTTGGATGTATTTTTCCCTATTCTTACCATCATCATCATCTGGTCCATTTGAGGAGCTCAGGACAGCCTCATCACCGGGGCCAGCAAATCCCAGATCAGCGCCGTTCTCGGCTGTGTTTGAAGGGGGGTCGATGCCCTAACATGTCGTTTATCACGTCAAAATATAGAAAAGTGTAACGTCAGGAGCCGCTTGTGCCATTTTACTTTTTTTGCGTCGAATGTTTTTTTATTCAAAGTTCTCTACCAGTGGCGGACTTGTTGGACTGTGCGAACACAGCCTCCCTCTTTCATTCCTTCAACCACCTTCTTGAAAAGGTCGGTGTTGTGATATTTGTGCACATCCAAAGACCTGTTGATATCCAAGTCTCATAATGTTTAGAAGTAGGTGTGTTTCTCCTTCCGACTAGAAATGTGGGCTTTTTTGGGGAATGCAACTCTGCAAGAGGCCGTGTGTCGCATACTGACGTAAAAACCCCAATTGAGACACATATTCATTACACTGTATACATGTCCAAAGAATGCTCCTAAAACCTGAATAATATCGGCATATCCTACATGTCTTAATCGGAATATGCTCCGTAGTATGCTGTTTACATGACCCCTATCAAATTTGGTATATTGTCATATTCGGAAAATAACAGTGGAATATTAGTGTGCATGTAAACGTAGTCATTGTAAGTATTGTTATATACACACACTCACACACACTTCTCTCATCACCCGGTCAAATTTCTATGCTCATCCTCTCCCTCTGCCTCCATTGCCATTCTGTGATAGCCGGAGATAGGGAAGTGTACGCCGTCGAACGCCTTCACAATTTCACACTTGAGAGAAAAAGACAACATCGACTTCAGAGCACCCAAAAAGCCCCTTTTACGTCTCAGTGAGCCGGAGAGGAGACCCCACCCCACCGCCGAGCTCTGCAGAGAGAGAAAAAACAGCAAAGCGCGTTTATCTTTCCACACAATTACAATTTCACTTTGAAATGCTCTGAGCTGAAACTCCAACACATCGGGACTGCCTGCTGCCTGGCAACTTTCAAAGAGAATAATGTTTGATTTATTTTTTTTTCCCCCTCCTTATCTTCCCTCTGTGTCTTGGCCTGCCATTTCCTCATCTACACTCAGATGAAAAGCTGTTTGGCTCTCAGATGGCTGTGGAGCATTTGGGAACACTAGGCCATTACTGTTACATTCTTACACACCGGAGGTTTGAAATACCTGCATTCAGTTTAAAATGTTTGTGGTTGATGCAGAGCAGTCATCGCTAATGTAACTGTGAATTGCAATTCCCCGAGAACATTTGTAGCTATCATTACTACTTTAAAACTTTCTGCACATAGTTTATATTCAATGAATTTTTGATATGACCAGGGTCTGAAATTAGCACCCGCCACCCACCAGATGCGTGTAAATTGTTGTCAGTGGCAGGTATAATTGTCAGGCCATCCGCCACTTTGGTGGACAGGGAAAAGGCTAGTGATGAGAATAGAGAATCGGTTCCCGTTGAGAACCGATTCCTAGTTGTCTGATTCCCTGGCATCTCATACCTCCGTGACTATCGATTCCTCTGTATCCTCAGTTACGCATGCACAATGACGCATTCACACGCTGTGTCATGTTTCAGTTTGTTTGGGATCGGAGCCACAGTGGAGAGAAAAAAAAGCATGGCAATCATGAGATATTTTCACAGCATTATAAAATAGATATAAGTGATGGAATTATCTGTGAACTTCCCTAACATTAGCTCTAAGCAGCTTATAATGGTGCCTTCAAATGCGTTACAAATAAAATGTATTATTATTATTATTATAAACTCGTGAGCTCGTGTTTACAACATGGGAAGTCGTGTACATGATATGCTTGGCATTCAAGTGCTAAGCAACAGCAATATTAACGTTATTGTCGGCGTCCAGAAGCCACAGAGGCTAACAATTTAGCAGGCTAGCAACATGGTAACATAATGCAGGAAATGCAAAGGCATAATGACGGAAGAAAAAGATGAGACCGATGGGAATATCAACATTTTCCTCAGACATATTATAAAATTACGAAGAAAAATAATATAGGACTAAAATTATAATATATTAACTTATTATGCACTAACTTCCACGGCCTCCACCATTTCTGACAACATCAACAAACACGTCACAACTCGTGAACTCGGAGCTTTCAGAAACGTTCCACTTACGAGGTCGTGAATACCACAAGAGTTCATATGGACTCTTGTCGTGAACACGGAAAACACGACCCCATTTGAAGGCACCATAATACATCATTAAAACTACTAATGCCAAGATTTTTTTAAATGAAAGCAAAGATTTAAATAATCATAATCTTTTGAGTTGTGTGTTTTTATGCAAATAACCACTACAGATGACAATAACAAAGTACAGTACCCTCCCACCCCTGAAAAATAGGGCTCCACTGGAAGCTACGGTGTAATTTCAACTCTGTACTTTACCATGCATATAATGTTTTTTATGTAAAATATATCAACCATTGAATGACACCAGATCTAAAATGTTATTCCTTCATTTAGCGCATCGATTTCAAAAGTGATAACATTTCTGAGTGGCAGACAAAAAAATCCACAGTGGCAGAGAGTGAAAAAAGTTCATTTCAGACGCTGGATATGACTGAAGAGTTTGATGACTCCCATACAAAGTTTAAGCCAAATGAAAACAGACACTAATGCCACTGAGCCTGGGAAAGATGACTTGGGTGAGAAAATAATAATGTGATGCAACATTCCTCATCATCTGGGTGCTTTTGTTTGTGTGTGAGACAGAGAAAGAGACACACTGAGTCATAATTTGGATTTTGTCCATGTTTTTTTGTCCTAAGGCTCTTTGTGTTACCTGCAGTGGCTCTACACCCACTCCTGAACAAATGCACTTGCACACACACACATATAGTGTGTATATACTTTAGCCTTAACGGTCACACCTATGCCCAGCAGCATCTTGGCAGCAGGTGTTTGAGAGGACATGCTGTCAAAGTTTGAGTCAGTGTCTCTCTCTTTCTGTAATTGCCATTTTCCCACCTACAGCTTCTGTTGCACCCCCAGCCATCCAAGAAGGGGGATCTCTCCTTTTGAGTTTCCTCTTGAGAGGTTCCTTCCATTATTTTCTTTATGTCCAAATGCTTTTGGTTCCTCCTGTTTGTCTCCTTAGAGAGCTTGTGCTCTCACACTGTTTCTGTTGTATGTGTTTTACAAAAAAACATGACTTGACTTGACTTGACTCACCAGTCGGTTTGGTAATGATGTCTCTCTGGAGAAACAGGTGTATAATTCTCAAAGATTCAGTAAAAAAACAGCACGATTGACACTAGCTTATAGAATTTTGTTTCTTCTTTCTTCTTTTTTTTCTTCAAATGTCGTTGTTTTCTTTTGTCTCCTGCCTCTATTCTCCTGCCATTAAAGAACTGCTCTGTGATTGCAAGGTGGTGATCTTCTCTAAACACAGGCCTGGGAAAAACTATCCGTATTCTTCAACTACAATACAGGCTGATTAATGAATACCGAACACCAATTCACTCTGCAGTTGTCTAAAAATATTAGCCGATTCCAAATAACAGTATTTCTGATAATGGAGAGAAGAAACAGAGGATAAAGGGGATTCAGTCTTTGCACACAAACACTCAGAGAATCTTCTGCTCAACTTTTTTGTGCCCTCTCTTTCAGCTCGAGCCTCTTTCAGTCAGTTAGTCAGCCAGCTCGTCTGCTCTGTAATTTTCAGGTGTGTATGACTCACTGTGCAATGGAGCAGATTCACACAGTGTCCATAGTGGCACACCTGTGCTGGTTGACAACAACCTTACACCCGGGCCACTCTGCCTGCGTGAGCAGAGTTTGACACCTACCTCACTGAACCGCAGAGTCTCTCACGCGTGTGTTATCTATCCACGTAGACAGCACTGCTGCTGTGCTGCTGTGCTGCTGCTGCTGCCAGCTCTTTCTTTCTACATAGTTTGCCTTTCATAATGGCCATTTCATTTCATTATAAATGTCATTAATATTTATTTTAGACAGAAAAAGGTTAAGAAGTGTGTGCTCATTTGTAAATATTAGTAATAATCCACAATTAAAAGCCAGTACTCTATTCATTCATGGGGCCCTGCATTTTCCACAACACTGTCCTGCAAATATTTCAGAATAAAAGCCTTGTGTTAACAAATGAAGGAATTCTGTCCACAGAAAAACAGGTGTCGAGTTGGAAATACATTTTTAACTTTTTTTCGTATCTGTGACATATTCTACAGATACAGCAGCCCACTGCCTCTAAATGCTTAGGTTGGATTAAATGAAGAGGAAAAATTTCATGTATGTACCTGTATGTATATGATGATTCTAATAAAGTTTAAAGTTTAAGAAATAAAAAGCAAGAGATTCCGCGCTGCTCTCGCAGACAGTGTGGCAGGCCGTTAGACTGAATCATTTTAAATACAGTAAGCAGCAGTACTATTGTTTACATAATATTAAATCCCTCATGATATTGTACTCAGTGAATTATTCCATAAATATTGTAATTTATTGCTCATTAACGTTTTAATACTATTTTACCGGTCGCATAGCATAGTTTCATAAATGATATGCGACTTTAAATTCATAGGAAGTTTCCTGGAAAGGACTGTGTAATTTGGTTCTAATTGTAGAGGAAATTGGGAGGTTGTTAAGTTGGTACTCTTCAATTAATTAGTTCCAGTGAGTTGCTAGAAAAGCCTCGAGTCTCTTGGCCAGCGCACAGCAGGTCAGTTGAACAGGCAGATATGTGCCAACGAGGAAACAATTCAACACACAAATAAAACATTGATAATGAATGATAATGACTTGGAGCTAATTGGAGCAGTTCTTTCAAGGAAATTCATCTGGAAATAAACAACTGCTTATAAATTCAACACAACCAACAAAAAAAACATCTAAAAATACAACTTGTATAGTGCTTCACTGCTAGTGCTAGTACAAAATAAAGTTGAAGTATTTCAATATATTAAATGATAGGTTCACATCTTCTCAAGTCTGTCTTGAAACAATGCATTGAAAGAGTTATTGGCCACTGTAATCATTCCTCCTGTGCATACAGATCCCTTATTTGCACGACTCCAGTGTAAGACAAAACCTGCAGTCGTGCAGCAGTCTAGAGTTCGCCAAACTACGTAAATTTCATCCTAAGTTACAGTCTTTTTTGCACAGTTTCCGTCTGTAGAGAATTGCCAATTAAACTCACTCTCCTATGAATTACAAGATTTGTACCTGTAATATCAAATGCTTGATAGGACATTACATCAAAGCTTTCATGTTTTGGTAATGTCATGCTCATGGTCACAGCCACCATTATCTGTAAGATGCAAATAAGCCCCTGTGTTAACAGTTTCTAGTTGACTGGGCCAGAAGACAACCTTGGCAGCCCTTTGCTCCATTGAGCAGCGATGCTCCGTATTTACCTCAGGAATCGACCTCATTTAGACACTGCTAAAGGTTACTGAGTATCTGTCAGTGTAATTGGTCCTCTGCGACTGCAGAGAGGCACGCTACGCCACATTCATTCGTTTCAATTCCCAGTCTCCTTACCCAACATACAGTATCTCTCCAACTCTCATTAAAGCGTCCTACCCAGTCCTCAGTGGAGAGAGCACTGCAGGTAGTTATTTGGGATACACTTTTTCAGTGTGATTTCAAAGGCGTCATTGACTTATAGTGGAGGGCAATGCAGTGCTGCTACTTTGTGACTTCTACTTTTGTATTTAACTTTTTTGTGAGTCTCCATAGAAAAATAGGAACATTATTTTTCTATTGCCTGCATCTCTTTAGGAGAATAAAATGGAATTGTGCTCTTTTTATGCCTCCGTGCCAGCGACAGCAGATGATCTTTTTTACTGCCCAATCCTATGTGGGAGTTTATTGGAAGTAAAGCGGCTTATTAGTTAAAACATTTTCTCAAAGTTGTGCATTTGCATGTGTTTGGATAAATACAACTTTTGTGACTGTGCAATGCTTTATCTGTCATTTAGTGTTTAGGGGATTTAAGTCTAATCGAAGGAGCTTGTAGGATGTAGATCCACTTGTCTACATGGGGTTGTGCTGATTTTTGATATTTGCAGTGAAGTAAAAAGTTTCACAAGCTTAAATAATTTTGCTAGCATAGAGGGAATCCCCTTTGAGGTTCATCTATATTTATGCTCTTACAGTTGCACAGTTCACGATCTCTTTTGAGAGTGAATTGAAAGTGTTTCGTGAGTAATGAGTAATTTTTATCCAGCCAAGATGAGTCAAGTCAAGTTAAGTCAGTTTTATTTATATAGCCCAGTATCACAACTTTGCCTCAGGGGGCTTTAAAATCTGTACAGCATACAACACCCTCTGTCCGTTTTGACCCTCGCTTAGAATCGAATTTCTACCAATACAACAGTTTAGACAACTCACATGGCTGCTTGCGAGCTTAAAGACTAAATTTACAGTATTTATGCAGTATTTGAATATGATCTCCAACAGAAAACTGAAAGGCCTCTTTAGCATATCAAAAGTATTCCCCCCTATGCAGCGCGTGTCTGCAAATGGAAATCTCCCAGTCAGACACACGCTCACCAACACCTGGCTATGAAACGGGAAACACTTTGAGATTTTACTTCTGAGTTTCTGCCTATTAGACTTCAAACATTTTGAGTGTTTAAAGCCGAACCAAAGCCCAGACTAGGATGTCACGCTGCTCAAGCGGACCCATCTGAACAACTCACAAACGGTGTCAGTGGAGGAGATGCTGTAGTGTCAGGAGTAGTGCTGCCCACAAAGCTGCAGAATAATACAACAAAGCAGCTCAGATCTTTGTTAAAGGGCCAGTTCACCCATTTCACACAAAATACATTTTCTCAGACAACTTGTGGCATTGATCCATGCAGATAGTTTTGGTTTTTATGAGATATTCGTGACATTTCTGACACAACCCGAGAGTATGGGAGTGATTTAACAGTCTGTTAGTGCTGCTTAAAGCATTATAACAGTGATCAACTGCGTATATGGATAAAAAAGCTTGGGACAGAATCATTGCTATACAAACGCTGTTTAAATAATTCACTTATAGTAATCAAGTAGTCAGCTTACAGTGTTCATTTGGGGTCTTTTCATACATGACTACATATGGAAAAACTACAGTAATTCTATATTCAATATACTTTTTTTTTTTATTTACTCTCTACCTGTCTGCGTTCCAGCTGCCTACCTGAGGCTGGTGCTGTGTGCATCTTGAAATCATGATGGCAAATGAAAGTAATTTTCTCTCAATGAAATGAGATGCAGCAGCGAAACTTGGTGTTCCTCAGGCTACCTTACTGAAAACAAATGCCCACGGGGAACACCTGTTGTTGAACCCGCCTTCGTCGAGACGATTGATAATTCGTGGCCATGCAATTGAAACTCTGCCGATCCTCAACGGGCAGCACATGCAGACGAAAGGCGCCCGCCTCCCTTCATACCGCCAGTGCCCGGAGCTCACCCGCCGGCAAAAAGTTCTTTAGCTGGCGGGTGAGTGAAACAGGCAAAGCCTCACCCCAAGCGAGCCCTTGGTGAAGGAAAAGGCAGAAGGATCGTCAACGAATCAGTTTCATTACTTTATATTCATGTAATAAATATACAAATGTCCATTAGATGGTAATCTGCATGAGAAATAAAGAGAAAAAAAATCAGTTTTAATAATTATCCGCTTATAGTGATCAGTTTGACACAGACAGACATGATCACTATAAGAGGTTTCCTCTGTAATTACATTTGAAAAACTCAACAGCAATGTGTTGAGTTTTGAGAAACAGTTCACAGCGAGGTCTGTGTGAAGGGAAGGAATCAATCGTCTCTCTCTTTCACACACACACTCACAGAAACATGTACTGTACAAGTCTTTATCTCCATGGTGATACAAAGTGTGGTCTGGAAGAGAGACGTAGTGCAACATTATGGACAAACACACTCAAACAAAGTGTAGTCTTTCCTCAGCTCTTACTTGTACATTAAAGCCTGTGGAAGGCAGTTAGCTGTCACATCATTTGTTATTGTTTGTTGAGATGTTGATTTTGTACATATGGTTCTATATTACATTAATCTCCCGAGCCCTTCAGGGTAAAATCCACATTGCGTGGGCTGTTCAAGGTCTTTTGACAGCTAGGTCGTGTGTGTCACGGCTCCTTTTGATGTTCTGAAGAAACATCCAAGCAAGAAAGACACGGCTCCCTCGGTGAAGGCAACAAGAATTAAATCCTGAAGCGTCGGTTATTTTTACACTGTTTTTTACAGAATGACGTACAAAATGCTCCACAGGAACAAATTCCATTACTTCCTTAAGAGTGCCTCAACATTTTAGTACTTTCCTGAATTTGTGAGTCACAATCAATGCAGCAGAGGCCCGCGATACCTCAACATTTATTCCCTGCTCCTGGTATGGGTTAAATGCCAAAAATATTGGCTTCTATAATTCCCTGATGCAGCTCGATCTTAGACCCTTGCTGCCTGGTGAATGCCCTCGTATTATAAAGCAAGCAAACTTTATTTATACAGCACATTTCATTCCAGGTGGTGCTGCACAACACGTGAGCAACCACGGAAGTTGCAGCCACAAACACTACATTGATAGTATTAAGATAAAACATTAGACATAAGTCAACACTATTTAAAACAGACACATGAATGATACGAGTGAATTTAAACGATTAAGAATTAATACGACCTGTGAATAAAACCAAAAGGATAAAAGAAAAACAAATCAATTAATACAAATAAATATTTAAAAAAAAATAATAATAATATTAATAATAAGACACTTGGGTTAAAACAAATAAAAGAAGAATAAAACAAAATAATAATGAAGCCCGGCAACCAGACTACTGAAAGGCGCAGCTAAAAAGAAATGTTTCCAGTTTAGTTTTAAAGGAGGATAGTATTAAGATAAACACGAAATGCCTCCCCGTTTGTAACAAAAGCTTTCTGTTAAAAATTAGTAGTCTCCAAGCCCAAGATGAAATCACTAGGGTTGTTTTGGGTAAAGTTTTCTACAGAACAGATGTTATTCTCAATTTTTGCAGGTTGTGTAACACTCCTCTGGTTGCAAAAAGAAGCTGATTGTATAGAAGTCTATGAGAAAATGAGCCTACTTCTCACTTGATTTATTACCTCAGTAAACATTGTAAACATGAGTTTATGGTCTCAATCGCTAGTTTCAAGTCTTCTTCAATACAGCATGATGTTCATTTCGTAAATTATGGTCCCATTTCGAGTCAAATAGATTTGAAGTCGAGAACATCTTATATACGGTTTATAACTCCACATGACTAATAAACTGATTTTGAAGTGTAAAATTGTTAAACTTTCCCTTTGAGAAAACTGTAGCTATGAATCGAATCATTGGCTTTAAGTGGTCTTCTGTGACCCTGCAGTAAAATTGGATGGTTTCTCTATAGACTACTCTGCCTCTCACATATAATTGCTCTCAAATATAGCCTCACTTTTATTGTTGGTTCCGACTGTTTGTCTGTGTCATGAGCACGCAGGACTTATTGTTCTAAATTTCACAGAAATACAGCAGTTTCCAGTTGCTTTCTTTATAATGGTGGCTCTAAAATTAAGGTAAGACTTGGTACTGTAGAGAATGTGATGTCGGATGTTCTCTAACTTGATCTGTTTTCCGGCTTCCCTTTCTATCTATCCTCTTTCTCTCGGTACTGTTTTTCTCAGTTCCTGAGTTGGTCTCATCCAGACTGAATCGAGTTCTCCTCGAGCATCGTTGCAATGCAGACTGATCTTTAGAGACTCCAGCTGTGAAAGTTCACCATCAACGCATCTGTTCATCAAGCTTCATCAAGGTACAGCCTCTCTACTGTTGTTTGATTAAAAAGAATACAAACTTAAAGGGATAGTTCGAGTGTTTTGAAGTGGGGTTGTATGAGGCACTTATCTATAGTCAGTGTATTACCTACAGTAGATGACAGTCAGCACGCCCCCAGTTTGGAGAAGCAGACAGGAGTTACCACACGGGAGCAAAGTAATGCATTGCTGTGGACGGGGCCGGGAGAAAAAACTATTTTAGCCACCTAAAAGAAAGGCTCACCTAAAAAAAATCAATATCATTTTAAGTGTATGCTATATTTAGAATGTTTTCACTGCTTTACCCTACCGTCAGACAGACATTTCTAGCGGGCAACTGATGCCGTTGTCTCCGTCTATGCTCTCGCCACAGCAACCAGACTCCATTGAAAAAACCTGTAATTTTACATCACGGAACACGGGGGTTGCTGGTCTACCGCTGCCTTGATCGGTTAGTTTGTTTGTGCTATTGTGTGACTTTTGTCAATCCAAACTAACCAAAGTCGCATAATAACATTAAAATTACTGTTTTTTTTCAATGGAGTCTGGTCGCTTTCGCGAGAGCATAGATAACGGCTTCAGTTCCCAGGAAACATAGATTGTATAGATGTCTGACGCCAAGGTAAACCGGTGAAAATATTCTAAATATAGCGTACACTTACACTGATATTGATTTTTTTGGTGGGCCTTTCTTTTAGGTGGCTAAAATATGTTTTACTGCTGGTAGGTAATACACTGACTATGGATAAATACCTCATACAACCCCACTTCAAAACACCCAAACTATCCCTTTAAGGTTTTGTTGTTTGATGAGAATATTGATGCCAGTGTTTAACGTTCTATGTAAGGTATATTTTACCTTCATAGCACTCAGTATTTGATTTGTAAAAGTTTAAAGCCAGCTATCTTAAGAGTATTGATGAAATTCTATACACTCATTGTATTTGCTACCATTCCTTTTATTGGAGACCATTGGTTTCAAATCTTTTGTTGACCATTGATTATTCAACATTGAGTCCTATTCATGTTTTCTTTTTCTTTGCTCTTTCTGCAGCACCAAATGCATCCGTGAGACTCTCTCGTTACTTCACTCAGTGGGCATTATGTTGACCGTAATCTAAACCAATCAGCAACTCATCCCAACCTCTCCCTCCCATCTCCCCTCCCCACACCCTTTCCCATCTCCACCATGACCAGTCTGAAGCGTTCTCAGACGGAGCGCTCGGTTGGGGGCTCGGTGCCGGCTTCCGATGAGTTCTTCACCCGCCGCCTGCGACTGCCCAATGGAGGGGCGCCGCCACCCCGCAGCGAGAGCGCCCACATCTCCTCTTCCTCCACCACCGGCACCAACCCCGGCGTCCCCAAGATGGGTGTTCGGGCTCGTGTGGCTGATTGGCCCCCAAGGAAAGATGGGGGAGGAGGGGGTGTTTGGCACATCACCGTGGAAACGGACTCACCCAGCTCTACCATCACCACCAGCTCTTCTGGATCAGGAAGTGGAGATAGAGAAAGACTTGTTGGAGGGGGAGGAGGAGGAGGTGGTGGAGGAGGAGGAGGAAGTGGTGGTAGTGGTAGTGGTAGTGGTGGCAGTGGAGGAGGAGGGGGGGTGTCAGCCGTCGCAGCCCACAGCAACCTGTCAGCCAAGCTGGGCCACCTGATAAGCCCGCAGGACTCCTCCATGCTGCGCAACATCCACAACACACTAAAGAACAAGATGCAGAGCAAGGGAAAGGACAACCGCTTCCTGTCGCCGGATGGCTATCTGGGCTCACCTCGCAAAGGCATGAGGCGCATCCGCCAGCGCAGTAACAGTGATATAACTATCAGTGAGCTGGATGTGGACGGCAATGAGGGCTGGTCCTTCTCCGGGTGGACACCCATGCACCGTGAATATGGCAGCACTTCATCCATAGATAAACACGGTGTGTCAGGAGAGAGCTTCTTCGACATGCTGAAGGGATACCAGTCGTCTGAGGCTCCTGATCAGCGAAGCCCAGCTCCAGAGAAGCTAACGGAGCTGCTTACCGTGGCGCCAACAAAACAGGCTGCCCTGGACCTGCCAGATGGAGCTCTAGGTCCAGCCAGAGGTAGTCCCGCCAGTCGGCTCAAGGAACGAGAGAAGCACTTGAAGAGGAGGTCAAAGTCGGAGACGGGTGGAGAGTCGATATTCCGTAAGTTGCGCAGCGTGAAGGTGGATGGCGACACATCGAGGGCTGGTTCAGATGCTGAGGATGGGGGGAAAGTGGATGACAGTGGCCCACCTCCCAGACCCTGGGCCTGCCAAAGAGGCTTTTCCCATTTTGACATCCAGTCTCTACTCTTTGACCTCAATGAGGCAGTCCACAGTCGTCAGTCTGGGTCCAAACGCAAGAACACCACTACGGGTGCCTCGGCTGCTGCTGCCGCCTCTGCTTCGGCCACGTCGTCCCTCTCCTCTAATCAGAGTGGAATATACGGATCACCCTGTGGCTCACAAGAGGAGCTGAGCAAGGAGGGGACAGGAGGAGGACACGGTGCCATGGACCCTGGTGATGACAAGAGCAATGACGAGGTGCTCAGCTGCCCTTGTTTCAGGAATGAGATTGGTGGAGAGGGTGAGAGGAACATCTCTTCTGCTAAACAGGTAGGTTTGTGCAAGAATTGGATGATTACATTTTATAAAAACAGATCTAATTATGGTTATTTGTCTTAATTTATTAAAAGATCGCTGGGCTCTTAAATTCTAATCTGAATAGTCTGCATTATTAATTCCTGAACTTTCTGGCCATTTTGACCCCAAGATTGAAGTTGATTATTGCATGTTGAAAATGCACTGAAGATTAAATGTATTCATATGGTTGTCAGCTAACTCGCTTCACTTTTCCTTGTCTCCCATCCCCAGCCGGGCAGCATAGGTAGCGGTGGCAGCTCAGGCAATTCTTCAGGCAGCACAGAGGAAGGACCTTTGGATGCCGCTCTCACTAGTCATTTCACCAACGCTGGTGTGGCAGTGTTGGAGGCCCCCAAGGACGGGCCAGGCCAACATGCTGACAGGTCCAAACGTTACATTGTGGAACATGTTGACCTCGGCACTTACTACTACCGAAAGTACTTCTACCTCAGAGGTGAGCAAAGTAGGATAGTTTGGGCTTTTCTGGATTCAAAGTCCAGGGTTTCTGCCAGCGTATTACAAGATGCTGAGGTCCGTCTGCCCGCCGGGCCTAAGCATCCGGGGAATCATGTATTTTTAAGTTAGTTTTAAAACTAAAGGGTTCTCTTCTAAAGTTCTCTGACTTTCTGTAATTTCTTCCTCTCTTTCACATCATCCCTTCCTGTCCATCCCTGCCTCAAATCCCATCCCTCCTCTCCCCTAGAACACTGGAACTACCTGGGGGTGGACGAGAACATGGGTCCAGTAGCAGTGAGTCTGAGGAGAGAGAAGCTGGAGGAACACAAGGAGCACGGCCAGCAGTACAACTACAGGGTCATCTTCAGAACGAGTGAGGTACGTTGAAATGAACACGACTTACACTTTGTATACTGATATAGGTAACGCTCTATAATAATCATCATTTATAAATGGTAAATTGGTAGTTAATTAAACTTAGTTAATAGTTATTTTACTGTTAACAAACAATGAAATGATCATTAATAATAATACTAATTTTTGTTATTTTATCATTAGTTTGTGTAATATAAAGTGATTAATTTATAAATTATATATTGTATCATAGCTGATAAGAGACAATGACATTCTAATTAAATTGGTAAATTATTTATTAGTAATTTATTGTTGCACACATAACATTTTATGTACTATATGAAGTATTTGTTAATGATTACCAAATGATTTGTAAACCTTTAAGAAATCTTTTTTAAAACATCTATAAACATTACATAGATAGATGGACCAGAAACCAATTATTAACCATTTAACAAGGTATTATAATCATTAGTTGCAACTTTATAATAGCCACCCAAATAATGTTTATAGATGGTTTACAAACCAATTATTAACCGTTAACAAAGTGTTAAAAATATCTGGTCTATCTATCTATGTTTATAGATGTTTTACAAACTATTTAATCATTTCCTAATCATTAACAAGTACTTATAATATTGTATATAACATGTTATAATGTGTGCAACAATAAACTGTTAAAATAACACAAATTATTTTATTAGCATTACTTATAATTAGTAAAGATTATTAATTATAATTTCATGTTTTTTTTAACAGTAAAATAACTATTTACTAAATTTTAATGAGCTATCAATTAACCATTTATAAATTATGGTTATTATAAAGTGTTACCCAGATATATATATATGGTGTAATATTACATTTATTTGTTGATTGTTGTGTTATGTGATGATCCATTCACCAGGATATACTGTAATTGTAGTTGTTCCCTCTGGAGCCATGAATGTTCATGTTCAATATTTAGTACACTCTGTACTGAGTGAAGCTCTTATGAGTTCAAAGTGTGTGGGCGTAATATAGCATAGCTCTGCTTATTGAAGAACCCGGTTGGAGGGAGACATTATAAAAGCTTCATCTCCAGGTTGTCAGATATGGCTCAAGACCTTAGATGCCTCCGCCTCCATTCCTTAACACCACCTCAGATTATTGCATGTGTTTGATTTATATTGTAATTTATTCTCCTGATTGTTTATTCCCAACCCTCAATCTGCAGTTCACAGTGATCAGAAATCTGGTGTGAATCCCTCCGGGATTTGCAGCCATCCCCTCCTATAGACACACACAGAGATCTATGTCCTCATTCTGTGAGCTGAACGCCCACCTACCATCTTTGTCAGCCTTCATCTGTGAAGGACTGAGCTGTGCCATTTCACAGCTAAACAAGACTAAAATAGCGCCAAAGGTATTTCAGTGTAGAAGGAAAAGCTCTCGTATTGAAGAGCACCATGAGTAATAGTCCTTCCAATCTCTTTGGATGACGCACAACGTACTGTGCTGCGTTTTCCTCTATTTTCTCCCTTTCTCTTGACTCCCTCTCCTCTCTAATTGCTATTTTCAGAACAGGGAACTGGGCAGGTATATATATATATATATGTGTGTGGGTCCTTGTGGGAGTGAGTGGGATGCACTGATGTTGAAGTCCAGTGTCCACCGAGGACAGCTGTTGTCCTCTCTTCAGTGAGAGCACTTCTCTTCCGTTTGTTTAAACCTGAGGGTGTTGGCACCAACCTTTTGGCCTACCGAACACTATGTGAAGACACATATAAGTGATTCTTAAGAGCCATGGGACCACTACGGATATCCAGCTGTGTTTATTTGTTCATGATGGATATTTCAGGTCTTGGTCCTTCTACAGTCCTCTTGATTTATTCATGGATGTCCTCTTCGAGTTTGTTTTAGCCTCAAGCCAAAGAGTCATAGTGGAAACTACAGCAGCAAAACCTCCATGCATTATCTTCTCTCGCTTAGCCAGACAGTTTCCCTTCACTAGCAGAGAGCATGGTCTGGAAGAATCCATTTTTAGAATGGATTTTGTAGAAAAAAAGATTGATTTCATGAACAATCTTGAGCCCATGATGCATCAATGGCTTTGATTATCTTTTGAAAAGAGCCTTCTTATGCTGTAAATGAATTTAATTGTACAGTCCTTTAGGTTTCATCACAGGCTTCCTTGCAGTTTTCCAAACATAGACTTACTAGTGTTCTACTGCTGGCTTTGACTAGGGCTGCACAATTAATCAAATAGTTGGCGTCCCACAATTAAATGAACATGATATACTGCGATATTGACGTTTAAAATGCGTGCTCCGCTCATAAAAACTCGGCTGCATATCGAATCAAGTGCTTCCTAAACTACACTCCTGCGCATCTTACTGCGTCAGTCTGTGAAAACTTTCCTGAATGTTGCAGTCCAGTAGAGTAGAAGAGAAATATACTGTATGTTACTCGTTTTGGAACCTTATTTTAAGTTTTATTTTGATGCAAAGATTTGTTAATTTGCAGTAATGTTGTCTAGCATCAATTCTTGATTATTAAAGATGGAGCCACACAGCTGCCATAAAGAACACCGCAGACCAAGACAACGCAGGTCACCAAAATATATTTACAGTAAAAATTTTAGGCAGGGATAAAATTACAGTAAAGTATATTTGATGTATTATTTTGAAGTCATTAAAACAGTTTCACAGCGAATTAAAAGGACTCAAGAAATCAGTAGTTGTCCTGATCTTTTGCATTTCCTTTTTTCTCTCTCCTCTCCCTGTGGTTGTGCCGTCTGCAGCTGAACACCCTGAGGGGCTCCGTCCTGGAAGATGCCGTACCGTCCACATCCAAGCACGGTCTAGCTCGAGGACTGCCCCTCAAAGAGGTGCTGGAGTACCTGGTGCCTGAGCTCAACGTCCACTGCCTGCGACTGGCGCTCAACACGCCGAAGGTCACCGAGCAGCTGATGAAGCTGGATGAGCAGGGGGTAAGGAGGACATTCAGTCGGGTTGGATGACTTTGATTAATTCATTTGATTGCTCATATTGGAAGAATTCCTTTTTTTAAATACATTTTTTACTGCTATCCATTTAGTAAAAAGACAGTATTAGTCAGACTTCTCTGGAGGACAGAACCTGCCAAAATAAAAAATAAATAAATAAATGACTCGATAAATAAATTAATAAAAATGTCCTTAAATATAGCAAAAATAATATTAAAAGTAAATGTAGCCATTTATTTTAATTAATTAATTAATTGATAAAATGTGACATAAATTGATATTTCGGTTTTAATTTGCTTCTTTATTCATTTATCTTTGTATTAATTCCCTTATGTATTTACTCGTCTGTTTAATTTTCCCTTTTATTTATTTATTTTTTTTAAATTTAAAATGTATTTATTTATTTATTTTTGCATTTATTTATTTATTTATTTTTTGCATTTCTTTTCACTTTTCAAATTAAATTAGAAATAACTATTTATGTCTCATTTTATCAATCAATTAACAGCTACATTTATTTTTAATATTATTTTTGCTACATTTAATGACATATTTATTCATTTATCGAGTCATTTATTTATTTATTCATTTATTTTTTATTTCGGCAGGTTCCGTCCTCCATAAACTTCATATTGTCATCATCATTCCTTAAAAAGACGATCCATTCAGCATAGTTGATCATTCTTTGAACTAAAGACACAAGTTTCCCCGACATTATCCTGTACTATGTACAGCAAATTATTTTCCTTTTGCGTTTCATTAATCATTTTATGTGTAGGTGTTATTTTTCCCAACGGGGGATGTCTCATTGTGAAGCAGAAGTATTTATTGTAATAATCTTTTTTATTTATGCTTAATTTATCCATTCACTCCCACAGACTATTATGTGGGATTTAAGTGGAGAAACTCCCTCACATATCGACAGCATACACAAACACACACACCTCGACCTTAAAAGGAGAATAATACAAAACAAGCTCTTTGATTCTCATGCTCCCTGATGCAATCATCAAAAGCTGAACCCGTGAAAATGTCAACATGATTTCTCCGGAAAATGGCACCGCGATCACTGCAGAACAACCCAAGGTGCTTATTCTCAAAATGCCAACATGTGTTCTCCCTGAAATGTCAACATGGTTGCTCTGACATGATTTCTACTTGGTGATATTGGTGTGTCCCCCCCTTTTCATTGCAACGATCACGCTTCTCTTCGTAGTTGAGTTTCCAGCGTAAAGTTGGGGTGATGTACTGCATGGCAGGCCAGAGCAGCGAGGAGGAGATGTACAACAACGAATCAGCTGGTCCCGCCCTGGAGGAGTTCATTCATCTGTTGGGGGAGAGGGTTCGACTCAAAGGCTTCACTAAGTACCGGGCCCAGCTGGACACCAAGAGTATGTACACGCACAAAAATATCATATTGGCCTACAAATACATCTGTAAAACCCTCATATAGTGTTACACTGACACTGAAACTAATGCCTAACCCACAGCAGCAGGGTTAACAATGATTGACACACACTATGCAGAAGATCTCATTGATTAAATGAGTCTTGTGTTCAGTCGCTCAGCAAGCATTTGATGGATTGTAGCATGCAGGAGGTGACCAACCCCTCTGACATGATGTGTATGATCAATGCCTGAACATGCAATTTGATATTCATATTTGTTTAAGCGCCGATTGTTTGGGACTGATATCAGAAAGACCTTTTAGCAGAGGTGGGAGTAAGTCACACATGTGCAAGTCTGAAGTTACCGGACCCCAGATTGGGAACCACCGCCCTAGTAGGTTGCCAGGTTTGCGGGCATTGCACTAGAAATCACCCAATCATGTTTCAAAAATAAAACGCAACTTCTCAATATCTAGAAATAAATAATAAGTCAAGCTCTTTTGGGTCGTCTGTCTCAAGTCAAAGTCAAGTCTCAAGTCATGAATACCAAGTCGAGTCGAGTCTTTAATCAATGTTAGTCTGAGTCATGTGACTCGAGTCCCCCACCTCTGCCTTTTAGTGTAATAAGTTATGGTGATATGTGTAAATGACCAGTAACAGAAATTTTGTGGAGTGTCAGCGTATCGCAGCAGCAAATAGTATCAGCATAGCGATCCAAACTATTTCACGAATTAAGACAAAGTATATCAAGGTGTGTGTTTCTGCGCACCAGCATGGGTGTCACCCTCAGGGGGTCGGAGTACACAGGAACACTCTCTTCTTGGAGAGCATATGGCCTCTGAAGACTCCCTCATAATTGGTGTTACAGACACAGATCTGACTATAAACCAGCAAAGTGAGCCATCCCTTCTTGAGTGCACACCAAATATACACTTCATAGTCTACAGTACTACTTATTTAGGACATGGCGTGCCCTCTCAAATAATCTAAAATCCCTTAACATGAGGATTTTCATTGGGATAAGGATGTGCAAGGTGAGGAGTAAAATGAAACAACTGGATTGAAAATATGTATGTTAGGACCGTTAAAACATTTGGCTTTATTTCACTACTTTGCCGTTGGTATCAGGTAGTCTTGCAATCTTCAAAAATGTCAAAGTGCATGTAAGTGCCGCACGCATCTTTCAAGCCCATTTTAGTCCCTTTGCAGTGTTTATGAATGAAGCCCCAGATGTTTAAAAGGCTTTTGAGACTTCTAGCCCTCAGTCTCAGTCTGTTATAATCTCTCTGGCTTCCCATCAGTGATTCTTCTGTTTCCTCTCGATGCACTGCCTTAAAAACAAAAGTTCCTTTTAATTTCAGACATGTGACAGATGGCGTTTAATGTCAAATTATTCTGTTGGGGAAACTGATCCACTGTGTGTCCTCCTCTTCTCTCCTTTGCCCGACCACCCTGCATTCGTAGATTGATGTCTGCTTTGATATTTAACTCCATACTATTCTTATATCAATTAAGTCATCCCCCATAATGCTCTGAGACACAAACTCCCAGTCACTTTATGCAGGACATGTAATAAAACCTTCAGTAGCCTCTAGTAAATTAAATACAGCCTTGCAAATCACTCCCTATAGGAGGAGTGTAATTAATTGAGGTAATCTAGCTAGGTTAAGTATGGCCTTTAAACACCTTGTGGCTGTTTTGTTCTCTGCATAGAGCACGTCGATAGACTGTGGAGGTGGTTATTAACATGCAGTGGCTCTCTTTAGGGCCAGAGTTAAGAGCTCAGGGAACACAGGGCCATCTGATCCGCATTTCCAGCAGAAGAATATGGGAAACAATAAAGAAAATGTTTGGAAATACTTGTTCATAGTATGGTAGTGTATAATGGCCATGTTTTGGAGAGAATTGATAAATACTGTATATTTTGAAGAGTTTTTCAGTTGAATGTTGTCTGTTAGAGTTCCTGGACGTGTTATAAACACTTCTCCATATCTGATAGCAATAGTTTTT
Source organism: Sebastolobus alascanus (assembly GCA_916701645.2). Classification (NCBI taxonomy): domain Eukaryota; kingdom Metazoa; phylum Chordata; class Actinopteri; order Perciformes; family Sebastidae; genus Sebastolobus; species Sebastolobus alascanus. The sequence goes on from CAKAOJ020000038.1 coordinate 2,159,051, forward strand.
TTGTAGCACATATCGTTATTGATTTTGAACATAATACATCACTTTTTCAAAATGGGTTGGTTGCATCTTTCAAGTCTCCCTTGAGACAACTTTACCCTGTTCACCCGAGAAATTCACATGTAATTGTTTCCCCCTCAGCTGACTCGACGGGCACCCACTCCATGTACACCACTTACAAGGACTATGAGATCATGTTCCATGTGTCGACCATGCTGCCCTACACACCCAACAACAAGCAACAGGTATGTTAATTAAAGGGCTCTCAGTTCCAACACACTGAAGTCTTTATGTCCACGAGCAAGTTGCAGCTATTTATTTATATTAAAATGGTCATCTGGGTCAGAGTGTTATAAATAAGTATAGAGGTTACATGATCCTACAGTAATTTCACTCATTTTGCACATGGCTTGAGTAGCAATTGTCTAGATAATGTAATAGATAAAGCACTACAGAACTTATATGTTCACAGTGCAGTGTACATTTTAAGTAGTGTTTGGTTTTGCATTGTTTATCATCATCATGCATCTAACTCAACTATATAACTCAGTATCTAATGCTAGTTTCTCCTGCTGTCTTTGTGCTTTTCCAGTTACTGCGGAAGCGTCATATTGGGAACGATATCGTCACGATCGTGTTCCAGGAACCCGGGGCGCTCCCCTTCACCCCCAAAAACATTCGCTCACACTTCCAGCACGTCTTTGTGGTGGTGCGTGCTCACAACCCATGCTCCGACAACAGCTCCTACAGGTGAGATATAGTCACCTATGTGTATATATTTGATATATTTAGAGTGTTGTATTATGGGTTGTTTGTCTCCCAAACATTGCACGTTACCACAGTGTTTAACGGTAGCTTCTGTAGTGTGATGAGGTTGATCCAATCTTGCAAAGTTAAATCTCATTTACCTCTTTAATATATCAGAGTATATACGAGTATTTATCTCATACATTTTTCTCGTAAATTTACCACTTTAATCTTAGAGAGCATCTGAATATTTTTCTCGGAAATTTGTGGGTTTTTTTCTCGGAAATTTACCACTTTAATTTCAGAATATTCAAGTTTTTTTTCTTCTAAATTTGTGAGTTTTTTCATGTAAATTTACCACTTTAATCTCAGTGAAAAAAAATGTTTTCTCATAAATTTGTGAGTTTTTTCTTGTAAATTTACCACTTTAATCTCACAGAATGTTCAATTTTTTTCTTGTAAATTTTTGAGTTTTTTCTTGTAAATTTACCACTTTAATCTCAGAGAATATCCAAGATTTTTCTCAGAATATTACCCCCCTCCCCTGGCTCCGCACCTTTTTATTTATTTTTGTTTTACCTACAAAGGCCCTAATACGCCGTTGTAGGAGAGACTGTGTGTATGTGACTGAACAACAGAAAGAAGGAATGCCTATTACCAGAACAATTATTCAGCTGATGGCTTTTGAAATTACTAAACAGCTGAATTTAGCGGTTCAAGCTGATTTTCTTTAAGGTGGTAAAATGGAATTAGAAAGACAATTAGGCTGTAGATTGTTAGTTTTATGGAATTTTAATCACCAGCACAGTTTAAAAAAAAGAAAAGAAAAAGTTTACTTTATGTATTTTTGTTCAATTGTGATGATACTTTTTAAACATTTGACATTTTTTTTATTAAGTGTTTCTTATTTTTTAATTTTCAGTTGGTCGTTTTATAATGTGTCATCTCATATTGAAGCCCGTGCAGTAGATGCCTTTTGAAAAAGTCTAGATGGATCATTTGTTTCACCTAAAGTATGCACATAACTTTTCTTCATGAATCACTTCCCATCACTGCTGAAACAATAATGCTCTTATCTGTTGCTTCAAATGGTTGCCTTTGCAGTTCCACCACTCCATCACAGAGTAGGCTGTGAGTGTTGAGAGCCCTCTCTGCAGCTCACGATTTATTACCACATTGTCAGAGATGTGTAATATGAAACACAATGTGCCAGCCCCGAGTCATTTTTAAGAAATAATGAACTTTCTGCCTGTTCAGCTGTGAAGGACATTTCATTCTCTGTTTATTCCTGCCTCTGTCTTGTTATCTAGTTTTCTGTCATTCTCTCTTATCTCGCTCTCTATGACTCTTCCTCCCTCTCCCACTAATGGCTGTTTTAATTGCTGTTTGAGCACATTGTGTGAGGTCTTAATTGTCCCCCATGGGGCTACTTCGTTACTGAGCAACAACACACAGACACACACACGAACAAAGAGCCCAGCGATGGAGTGAATATAGAGCAAATACTGTTTACACGTGCCTTCTGTGATTCACAAATGTGAATTAAGTTTTCTGAAGTGAAAACTAATTTCCCACACGCACTCTAGAGGTGAAACATCAGGTTTCAGATGTAAATTTCTGATTCATAGTCACCACGGGGAATTGACTATGAGTCATAATGTATTAAGTAAGGATGACCTAAATGCTTTGAAGCTTTGGTGTGTATTTTATTGGACATTTACATACATACACAGGGCAGGGGAATTTAGCACACTTCATTGTTGTACTATGGCTCTGCTGCTGATCTTTTTTAGAACTACGGAGTCCATTCAAAGGAAATGTGCAAAACTCTGAGGAGCGGCTTGTCAAAGTCCACCTTAAAGGTCAGCCACCCTTAAGCGAGCCTGGGCTGAAGTTATTGCTAACTTCAGGGCTAACCCCTTAAGTAAACAGATTCACGGGAACTCTGGCTTGGGTCTTGAGGAGTTGTAGCATTTATTCACCAATAGCCTAAACTGTACACACACTGCTACGTTCACAGCTATAACGTTCCTGCTAATGCTCCCTCGCTCTCTCTGTCGGTCTCTCTCTCTCACACTTGCTAACGTTAAGCACACACTGAGTTATTCCTTAAAGGAGTTTTCTACTTGTATAACACATTTTAGTTTAAAAAACCTCTTAAAAATACATTCCCCGGTGCTTTGGCCTGGCAGGGACTGGAGTCAACTTAGGGCCGGCAGGCGAGCACACTTGCGTAAACCTTGGTGGTCTGTGTCACTGTTTCCGTCCAAGCGTACCTCCTTCCAACAGAGCCCAGGAAGAAAATTGTCAAATCATATTTTAGTTGCTTTTTGTGAATTGATATAAATGTAACTGATTGTGTTAAATGGGCATAATGGTATCGTCTCATATCGATCGCGAGCCCCTGAATTGAATCAAATCGAAATCACTTGTGGCGGACTCTGTGGTAAATATGTATCGTTGTCCAAAGATAATAATATTATATAATATTTGTTATATTCTTATTATATAATGCCACTCTCATATAATGAAGTCTTGGGGGCTGCAGTCCGCATCGTTTTTGATATGAGGTCTAGAAGTATTTAGGTTGAAAAGTTTTTTTGTTACGATTAAGAGGGGTTCCTTGGAAAATTTTCCCTGGCCCCAAAAAGTTTGAGAACCCCTGCCTTAAAGGAATATATTGGCATTTTGTCATTGTAAACAAACATTTAGCACATGTTGAAAAGTAAAGATTTAATTTCCAGCAATGCAACAATTCACAGATGTCTTCAGTGCTGAATACTTGCATATGCTCAGTAAAATAGATGCCAATGCAGTTCTTTTTTTTCCACATAGATACATCATCGCAGTTATGAGTCTATTACTAGACTAGACAAACAAGCATCACATAGTATGAGGTAATAGTGACACTGAACGTGACTCCCAGACAGTGAACATGTTTTGTGTGGTGTGAAACATTACTCACTTCCTTACACAGGTTGATTTTAGTCCGATTATTCTTTTTTTTATTATGACAGTTTCATGTGACGTCTTGGGGGTACACATTCATCTTCTCTGTGCAGTCTACTGCACGTTACAAGTGACAGAAATAGACAACACTCGTATATCTCTTTGAAATCAATGGACCATTTTCTGCCATGTTAGAATAACCTATACACTATATATTTTCATAATTCATCCCCCGATCTGTTAGCTCTTTTTCGATGTCTAGAACACATCACTGCATATGTCCCCATGGTTTCTGCTTTGAGGACTAGTTGTCACAATACAAGCAGACAAAAACATGTTATATGTGCCTCCCCCACATCCGCACACATACATACAGTACACCTCTTAGCCACCCACTCCAATAGGTATTGACATGTTCTTTCCTTGCTCTGCCTCAGTGGGCAGCAGGTCGTGGATACTGGAAGAGCGGAGCTGCCCACACACTGGATATTTATAAGACCACAAATCACTGAAACCGCAGGAATGTGCTCTTTCATTTCTGCTGCCAAACGTCCTGCCACGAGGATCACACAGCAGCCACACAGCCCAGCAATCCCCATTACATTACATTCTCCATCCCTTTCCCTCTCTCTCTCTCTCTCTCTCTCTCTCTCTCTCTCTCTCTCTCTCTCTGGCTTTCTCACCATCACCCTCTTTTCTCATTCAATCTCTCTTTTTTGTCATTCAGTTTTTTAATGCTCTCTCTGTCTTGTTCTCTGGCTTTCACACCTCTACCCCCTCCTCTCTCTCTCCCTCTCTCTCCCTCTCTCCATCACTTCCCTCTGTCCTGCATGAGTCACAGGTCTTTGGTTGACTGACTCACAGGTGTTTAAGTGCTTTTAGAGCTCCGGTGTAATGTATTGAGTGATGTTTGTAGTGATGGAGAAGAATAAGAACAAAAGGTCACATTTTATTTTAACCATTTGTTCAGCCTGCTTATAACCACTTCAGCGGCTCCTCTCTGAAATACCCTGCATGATTCATTTGTCATCTACAGAAAAGCAGGCGGACATTGCCTCGAGACTATGTCACTTACTTTGTATCGGCTGTCAGTTTAAAAATTAAGATTTTATATGCTAGTATGCTGCAAGGTGAAAGCTAGTTAAAAGGACAATTCATGGTTATTTTCTATCTCGGCTTTGTTTCGTTGACATTTTCAAAATTTCATATACGATACTTGATGTATACTCTCAGCACTTACGCACTTACAGTGTGCTGCCTTCCAGTGCAATTCAACCAGACCAGTGTTATTAAGGTGAACCCGAAAGCATCTCTTTTGCAGCACATTAACACTCATTGCGTGCTGCAATGACACCGGCTGACATCTGATTTTCAAGTTATCAGTAGTGTGAAACTTGGGTGCAGTATATTGCCATATTAAGTGGCTTTTTAAACCTGCATTAGCAGTTTTTTTGGACACAGGCTCAGTGGAAAAAGCTGTAAACACAACGCATATATATACATATACGTATAAGTTTATATATATATATATATACAGTATACAGTATATACTGTATAAGTATATATATATATATATATATACTGTATATGACTTGGGACTTGACTCAATATTTGCCTGTCTTGACTTGAAACTTGACCCGAGACTTGCCTGTCTTGACTAGAGACTTGACTCGGGACTTGTCAGTCTTGACTTGAGACTTGACTCGAGACTTGTCAGTCTTGACTCCGGACTTGACTCAGTATTTGCCCTGTCTTGACTTGCGACTTGATTTCGGTATTTGCCTGTCTTGACTTGGGACTTGACTCGGGAATTGCCTGACTTGACTTGGGACTTGCCCATTTTGACTTGGGACTTGTCTGTCTTGACTCGGGACTTGATTTGGGATTTGCCTGTCTTGTCTTCAGGCTTGACTCGGGACTTGACTTGTAACTTGCAAAACAATGACTTGGTCCCACCTCTGCCGTTCACTCTCTAAGGCAATTTCTGCCATAAAAAAACATTCCTTCTGTTACATCTCTCTCTGTCACAAACAAGGAAAGGTGGGGTATGAGGTGTCAACAAATTTGACGTCAGTGTAATTGAACACCACACGTCTCCGTTGAGGACAGGGTGTCTCTGAGGTATGTTTAGAAATATGTGGGTGACGTTTTGACTTTAGTTGCTTATTAGACAAAGCGATTAATCCCGATGTCAACATGTGTGCTGATGCATATCAGCGGGGGGGGGGGCGTGTGGGATGAGGGAACCGACTTCTGGTGTTACTCTCGTCAGCTGGTAATTATCACCTAAGAGAGGATCCGTGATTGAGCTCATTTGGTCACAACGAGGTTGAGACCAGGTGACACATGTAGGCTACAGACATTGTGCTTTTTTTTTTGGTCATATAGAAGGCCATTTCAGGGAAGTGCTAACCTTTTTTGTCAACAAATCAGGTTGTAAGTCTGTTTGTCTCGCATAACAGAAAAATGCTGTTTTTTTCCAGTAAGCTATCCCACACAGTGCTCTTTTCTCAGCCACGTTTTCCTTTCCCCTCACTCTGGGGTTTTCTGGGGCTTTGGGCAGGAGATTTGGAATAGTACTCTCCCCTCATCCTCCTCCTCCTCCTTCTCCTCCTCGACTCTCCTTCCTCTCTCCGGCTGCTCGGCTGAGTTCCTGACATACCAGACAGGGCAAACAGCCTGAGATGGCCATTCCAGGGGCTTAATCAAAGGAAAAGGGGGGTTTGGAGAAGGGAGGTGGAGAGCAGGGAAAACAGGGAGGTATAGGGCCTGGGAATGAAGTACGTGCTGCAGTATTAGGAAAAGGCAAATATACACAGCCTCCACACAATAGCAAATGTGTTAATACTTATTATGTACAGCATTTCTAACAGCCAGCAGGGGGCGACTCCTCTGAAGTCTTATTGTATAAGGGTCTATGAGAAAATGAGCCTACTTCTCACTTGCTTTATTACCTCAGTAAACATTGTAAACATGAGTTTATGGTCTCAATCGCTAGTTTCAAGTCTTAGTAAATTATGGTCCCATTTAGAGCAAAATAGACGATAAACAGGGTATGCTTTAGGGCTGTGGTTCCCAACCTATTTTCCTTGAAGCCCCCCCTACTTGAAGCCCCCCCGACGACCTCACCCTAAAAAAAATTGTTATTCAGCGTTCGGTTGTACTTAGCTCCACCCTCTCGTGTCACTTCTGGTTGCAAAAAAACAAGATGGCGACGGCCTAAATGCCGAACTCGAGGCTTCAAAACCGTAGTCCACAAACCAATGGATGACATCACGGTGACTACGTCCACTTCTTATATACAGTCTATGATTTAGATTGGTAAAGATAGCAGTAGACAACTAATTTGAAGCAGATGATACATAAATCAAAAAGATTATTTTTGCAAGAAGAGAAAGACGGAGACTGGAGCTCGGTCTGTTGCCTTTTCCACTTTTAAATTCACTCTCATCGTTTTTGTTTTTGTCCTGACAGATCAAGAATTGTGCCTTTTATGTCCCCACACTTGAGCGAGCAGACAGCAGGAGGCTTTATACCAAACATAAACTCTGTTGCCGAATCTGGCAGCATATTTTTTTTTATCTTAATGCCACAAATACTTGCTTGGATGTGATGTGACATTGTGAGTAGATTTACTGTGTAATAAAACACTTAATTTAAGCCACAGGATCTATGATGTCGTAACAAAATACCCGCCCTAAATCGACCAGATTGTTGGTCAATACTGGAACAACATCATTTGTTAACCATCAATTCTTCTCTTCTCTCCTCCCATGTTTCCTTCGTTCTCCTCTTGCCTCCTTTCCTCTCCCTGTAGTGTGGCTGTCACCCGCTCCAAAGACGTGCCCTCGTTCGGCCCCCCCATCCCAGAAGGCGTGACCTTTCCCAAGTCCTCTGTGTTTCGGGACTTCCTGCTGGCCAAGGTCATCAACGCAGAAAATGCTGCCCACAAGTCGAACAAGTTCCGCGCCATGGCCACCCGAACACGCCAGGAGTACCTGCGCGACCTGGCCGAGCGCCACACCACCAGCACGCCCATCGACCCCTCCGGAAAGTTCCCTTTCATCTCTCTGGCCCACAAGAAGAAAGAGAAGAGCCGGCCGTACGCCGGGGCGGAGCTTCGCAGCCTGGGGGCGGTGACCTGGCTGGTCCACGTCGAGGATCACGGGACCGGAGGGGAACTAGAGGCCCTCCTGGCCATCTCCAATGACTTTCTCATCCTGTTGGACCAGGACGCCAAGGCTGTGGTGTTTAACTGTGCCACCAAGGACGTGATCGGCTGGACGCTGAGCAGCCCGGCGTCTTTGCGGATTTTCTACGAGCGGGGAGAAAGTGCGTCTCTGAGGAGTGTCAGTAATAACACTGAGGATTTCAAGGAGGTGGTCAAACGTCTCGAGGTTAGAAGACACGCACACCAACACATTACATATGTGATAAGACTGATGCCTGTTATTGCTTGTAATAGAGCTCAACAGTGACCGCCCACTTTTTGAACAGCTCCGGTTCTGGAAGCGAACTTCCCATTCACTGACTCCATTTGCGTTTCAGAAAATCCCTGTATATAGAGTTTTAAGCATAGAACCAAGCCAACCAGCTACAAGATGAATCGTGACCATAAAACATTTGATTCGGAGCAAAAAAAAGATTGGAAAATGGAAAAAGAGGCAAAGGTACAAGACTGTATACATAATTAGTGAGTGAAGGAACGACTCATCTCATAAACCATTGTTAATGGCGACTCGCTGCCTCTGGAAATGAAGACAGATTCAGCAACTGCGTGGCTTATTTCTCGCCTCAGATGTTTTCAGAAACACATTTCGGTGAACTATTTTCGTAATATAAGAGAAAGTTTCCAAACGAGCAGCCATGTTGGCCCGGTTTGAATTCCGGGAGTAGACGACGGGGCAACACGTACGAGCACGTACTCTCACCAAAGAGTTTAGAAAAGAGACGAAACTCCGGTGCTTTTTTGACAATAGCTGCTAGATGGCGCTGCAGTAGCGCTGCCGCCATTTTGGACTGATAACGCCAATGAGCCCATAGCCATGAATGTATAAAGAGACGTCTGTAAATCAGATGATCATTTTTTTTAGGTAAATCAACTTCTCAGTACGAACACTTAAATAGCCCTCATTTAAATCGCTATGTTCTAAAAGTTGTAAAATGAATTTATAGCTGAATCCAGAGTTATTCTCCTCGGCATAATGAACGTGCATCAGACCCACGGCATATAGTGTAAGCACTGGTACCTCACTGTTGAGCTTTATATATTTAATAAGTATTTGTTTGCTCTATTTTCACAATGATCTCAATCATTGACATCTGTTGGACTTCCTGCCCTCTGCTGTCATAGCTTAGGGCATGGCAACTACACATTCAAAATCAATTTAGATCAGTTGGTGTTAAGATAATTAACATAATGTAGTTTCAGTGTCAACAACACAATGATTTTTTGGTGCCTGTAACCAAATTAGTGGCACTGCTCACACTGTAAAACTAAACCAGGCTCCATGTGGTTGTTGGGAGACTCTGAGTAAAACAAGTGAATGTCAGAGGTGACAAACATTCATTCATGTCAGCAGACGACTACTGAGAAACCAAATCAATGGATTAAAATGCTGTTGGCTGCCATTGATCATTTACCTGACCCACTCACACTCTCTCCTACTATTTACTGTCAGTCTGCCAGAATGACAACGTTTTATGCCAAAGCTGCTGTCTCATTACTGGTCTCCGCTTATTGAGGGAGTTTCAGAAACACCTCTGGACAACATGCTCCTGATGGCTCATACACCTACACACACACACACACTGTAGTGGTGCTAGCTCTTCCTTAGCTGTTTCCATGGAAACTGGTTAGAAAAAAAGGTGTTTTCTTATGCAATCATCAGTGCTTTAGAATACATTCATTTCCCCAGCCTCTCCCTACCTTCAAACTGTGTGTGTGATGGTTTATATCATGTATTTACGTAACCTGGATTGAGTCCTCCATCTTTGATTTGCACACATGCATACAAACATATTTGAACGCACGCACACACACATCGGTATTTGGCTCAGAAATGTACCACTTTCATGTTGCGTTTTATGCATCTGGCGTTAATCTTCAATCATTTGGACTACCTCGGTGCCAGAGAGAGGAAGGGAAGTGGCCTCGGGCCGCTCGCTTTTTGGAACTCGTCTCTCTTTCTTTCTCCTCTCTTTGCTCTCCTTTTGAGAGCTCTTTATCGTTCCCTTTTTTCTTGTACTCTCTTCCTCTCCCACGCACACATTCAGAAGCATCTGAGAGCATCAACAATTCCTATCAGGTGCCAGTCTGCAGCATGATTTATTCACGCATCCTGCAAAGAAATGCAAGGTGCCCTGAAGCTGCCAGGAGTGTCACTAGAGGGGGGGAAGAGATGAGTTGTGACTGACCTCGAAGAAAAAGTAGTCAGGATTGGCTCTTCCAGATCCTTTGTCTACTCATTGGTCGCCCTTTGCAGTTTGACAGGTGATCCGGGCTGTTTCTCCTTTAAAAATGTTCAACTTTTCCACCTCAACTCCCGCTAAAAAAGCAGCGCGGCTGCTTCACAGCGTTCCCCACCCCGCCTGAAGAGTCACATCCTTCCATGAAAAAAACATGAAGTTCAAAAGGGTCTCTCCTAAGCGACGCATCTCTGTGTGAGCACAGCCTAAAGTGTCACAGCAAGAGAGACACACCTGCTTTCATTTCTGTCATCTGTCGAGTGTGTGTGTGAAGGCAGTGAGATGCTGGAGCACTAATTCATCTTTATTTATGGCTATAAATCTCTTAGGTATCACTTAAGTTGTTTAAAGAAATCTCTTCTTCAGCTTAAAAGAGGAAGCATGTGTACATATGCACTGAACATGTTCACACACCTGCAAACCTACACATTTTAAGACTTAGATAATCCCATTAATCGTATCAGTATTCTATTAACAGCAACTGATTCTACACATGAAAATTGTGTTTCGTGGTTTTGCAAATTTGACTGAGGGTGTGGAAGATAAGAAAAGATCACTGTCCTCTTTCACTATGTCCCCTTTTTAGAGGTCGACCGATAGCGGATTTTTAAAGGCCGATATAATAATGATAGTTTGGAGAGGGATGATTAATCGGTCGTTATCTTCTTTACTTCTGCAGCAGCCTAGTCGGCTACTTTTGCATACGCCTTTTTTAATAAATCTGTTTTTTGTCACTCCGAATTTAATAATTCGCAAGAGAATATCCTGAAGTATGATGTGGTGGATTACATCATTGGAAACTTTTCTATTTATTTGCAATGGGCAATGCGCCGTTCTGTGGCTTATGACTGGCCAGGAGTACTTCTGTTGCGCGTCCTGTTACGTTGTTAAATGCCACTCATATAAACCATTAATATTTGTGCATATTCCCGGGGTAAGGAGGATCCTAAAGTGTGCGATTTCATTTCATGAATTGATGGTTACATGGCTGGATTATTTGGAAGAGAGAACGCCAGTTTGGCAAGTTAAAGTAAACAGTGAATGATTTCTTTTCCTCCCTGTCTGCCTATTTTGTGGAGAAAGAGCTGATATTGTTACGTTACATATTCAAGAGATAGCTTTTTTCTCCCCCTCTACCTTGACTTTGTGTATGGGGCCTCCATGCCAAACGGTGATGTACGTCCCCGCATGACTGGTGGCGGCTGTGCAGCCATCGGCCGCTATCAGAGCCCAGTTCCACCGATAAAGATAGTTTGTAAAACTTCCTAATTAAGCGATCTACCTCTACCTCTTTTCTATTCACTCCCCCCTCCTCACCTCTTGACCTGTTTGGTTCCTTCTCATCATCCTCTGATAATATGTCACTTAATCTTTCATCTGTACTCTGTGCGTCTCTCTGCCCTCCCTGTGTCCAGTTCCTGACTAAAGGCTGTGAGACATCAGAGATGACGCTTCGTCGAAACGGCCTGGGGCAGCTCGGCTTCCACGTGAACTATGAAGGCATCGTGGCCGAGGTATCTGTCTGTACATAACTCAGATGTTCTTCTGAAAATGTGCTCTAAAACAATCTAGTTAATTGGGGTAGAACACATGTTTACATTGAAGATCTGAATATGCTTTATTAGCCTTACTCTACCTGTTAATGTGACGACCTGCCCTTGTATATGCTTTTTTATTCGATTAGTTACCCAATGTTTGTTACACTGTGCAAGGAGAGAAAATTGCCTTGTTGCTGTCTATTGCTTTCAAACTTGTAACAACAGTAATCAGTACAGTATAATAGAATTTTACATGTTTTATATTAAGCCATTATGGGGGGGAACTTTACACCATTGCTCTCCCTCCTTTTAGACATGTGATCTGTTTTTATGTATTATCTCATATTATATGTGCTGTATTGTTGCAAAATATCCGATTATATGAATATGAAAAGCCAGGTTTTTAGTAATTTCTCAGCTCTCTGTGGACACTCCCTGTCTTGTATATATTACTGTATGGATAATGAAGCGTCTCACCACTGCGGCTATAATGCAATCAAACGTTGTCACTAATAGGTGGAGCCGTACGGTTACGCCTGGCAGGCAGGACTGCGGCAGGGAAGCCGATTGGTGGAAATCTGCAAAGTTGCTGTAGCAACGCTGACCCACGAGCAGATGATTGACCTCCTGCGGACCTCAGTGACAGTGCGTGTTGTCATCATCCCGCCACATGACGACGCCACTCCACGCAGGTAGGTGGGGATGGGAGATGTTTCCTTTAAAGGTCCGCTGTGTAGGATTGAGTGGCAGAAATGGAATATAATATTCATAACTATGTTTTCATTAGTGTATAATCACCTAGAACTAAGAATGGGAAACTCAGAAATTGTGTTGAAATAAATGTCCTTCCTGCTCTTCTTCAGAGGCTGTTCGGAGCTCTATCGGATGCCTGTGTCAGAATACAAGAGCAGCAGCAGCGACAGCGGCTCCTTCGAATACAAGTTCCCCTTTCGCAGCAACAACAACAAGTGGCAGAGGACGTCCAGCAGCCCTCAGCAGTCACTCACCGCCTCGCCACAGCCACACACGCCCAACCGGGCCATCAGCCTGGGCAGCTCAGTGGGGAAGACCCTGTCAGCCGAGAGGCTGGAGCGGGGCGCCGTCATCCCACGCAGTGTCAGCAGTGATGGCCGGCCACTGGACACCAAGAGGTTAGAGCCCCTTGGCTTTTTAAGATATTGATTATTAGAATATAATATCTATATCAGGAGGAGGGAAGGGGGGTAAATATTAGGGCTGTCAATCAATTAAAATAGTTAATCGCGATTAATCACGCTTTTTTTTTATCTGTTCAAAATGTACCTTAAAGGGAGATTTATCAAGTATTTAATACTCTTATCAACATGGGAGTTGGCGAATATGCTGCTTTCTGCAAATGTATGTATATATTTATTATTGGAAATCAATTAGCAACACAAAACAATGACAAATATTGTCCAGAAACCCTCACAGGTACTGCATTTAGCATAAAAAATATGCTCAAATCATAACATGGCAAACTGCAGCCCAACAGGCAACAACAGCTGTCAGTGTGTCAGTGTGCTGACTTGACTATGACTTGCCCCAAACTGCATGTGATTATCATATAGTGGGCATGTCTGTAAAGGGGAGACTCGTGGGTACCCATAGAACCCATTTTCATTCACATATCTTGAGGTCAGAGGTCAAGGGACCCCTTTGAAAATGGCCATGACAGTTTTTCCTTGCGAAAATTTAGTATAAGTTTGGAGCGTTATTTAACCTCCTTAGCAACAAGCTAGTATGACATGGTTGGTACCAATGGATTCTTTAGGTTTATATGATGCCAGTATCTCCACTCTAGCTTTAAAACTGAGCCCGCTACAACCTAAAAACACACCTAAAAACACATTAACTTAGGTTGCGTTATTGCGTTAAAGAAATTAGTGGCGTTAAAATGAATTTGCGTTAACATGTTATTATCACGTTAACCTTGACGACCCTAGTAAATATGGATTTAGAAGGCCAGAAGTCGTTGGTACAGTATTTGTTTGATTTTCTTTATTTCCTTATTGTGAAATAATACATATGTTCACCTCTAACACTGTTGAAATGAAACAAAAAAAATCTTTGCAAATTCTGCAAGCCAAAGGCAGCCGTTGGATATGTAGCTGATTTTTCAGCAGAAGCTTTTAAGTATTCACATCATTTTCTCATCCAGCCTGTGTGGGAAGCAGCAATCAATGGAATTTCCTCTGAAGGAAACATTTTTCTCCTGCAGTTCTTTTGCTTTGTTTATTTCATCTTCCTTTAGTTCCTCCATTTCCACGTGCCCGTAAATTCTTACAGTTCCTGTTTGTGTGTGTGTGTGTGTGTGTGTGTGTGTGTACATGTGTTTGTTCGTGTACCAGGATGTCTCCGGGCAGCGAGAGCTACAGCCTGGCCGCCTCCATGGCGTTGGGTCGCTCCAATCGCAGCTCTCCCAGCAACCTGTCTTGTTCCAGTGACGCCTCCGGAAGCTCTGCTCACTGGAGACAGAAGTCCATGCCTGAGCAGTAAGGATGAGGGAGGGGGAGGGGGTTTGTCTGTGGCTGGACTGAGTATTGTTTTATGCAAATTATGATAAATCATATCAGAAAAGCATATCAGAAGCAACTAATTTCCTCAGTATCACTTTTTTTTTGCTGCCTTAAGGGACTTTCTTCTGTTCTTTCTGTAATTGTTGATGATAGAAACGTGTTTGTTAATTGTCTTTTAGCTGTTAACTGTCATGATTGTGTGGTCATGAGCTGATTTATTATAGTGCTAAGAAGAGCATAACTCAGTTTTCATCTTTAGAAAAGCATTTCTAAGCACTAATAACTTCACTGATCTTGTAAGACTATTACTACCGTGTCCGTGTTTTACATTTAGGAAGCTGATCTATTCATTTCCACAGTTGTAACAGTGCATTAAATTAGTGTAGGAGAGTGAGGTGATAGCGTTTGTGTATCTTTGTATATTATAATGCTCTTTATACTTCCACCCACTGCAGCCTGTGGTCAAATGTATTGTCTTCCTTATTCTGTTACTTCTAGCTCTGCATTTTTAATCAGTGGAAACACACATTTAGCTGAGAAAAACAGCTGAATATAATAAACTCAGTTTTCTTATTGTGTTCCTGTGTGCTCGTTCGCCAGGTTTGTAGGCAGCCGCCACTCTCCGATGTCTGCGGAGAGACGGGAGGTGGTCGGAGAGGGCGGGTCCAGTGGGAAGTCCACTCCCAATTGGTCGAGGATGGAGGAAGGAGGAGGGGCCGAACGAGGGTCAACAGGTGAATATATCTTGTTGTGAAATAGTGGAATAAATACAGTAAACTTAAAGTGTAACTTTGGTATTTTTCAACCCTGTTTTCCCATGTTTTTATGTCTAAAGGACTAATGGGGACAACATTTTTTGAATTTGGTCCAGTATTGAGCTAGAGTGGATGTAAACTGATGGTGAGCAATTGCTCGGAAGGATTAAATTGCAGCCTGTTTAGCTCTCCCTCACCACTGGACCAATTTCAAAAATTGTTGTCCCTATTAGTCACTTAGACACAAAAACATGGGAAAACAGGGTTGAAAAAAACAGAAGTTACCCTTTAATAAGAGAGGAAGTTGCAGTGGCTTAATATTCTAGGTCGATTCTAAATGTTTTCAGCTATGTAAATGTTTCCTAAACATCATTCTGTGGTTGTGGGTGTGTCAGTGCATGGACATGTGTTTTTATATGTGAGGGCACATTGACTCTTGAATAGCGGGTGAGGGAGGGAGGGAGTAAGGGAGGGAGTAAGGGGGGGAGGGAGGGACGACGCAGGAAAGAAGTCATCCATATTTATCCATATTACTAAATCCTTTGAAATGACAGGTATCCAGAAGAGTGTGTGCCTCCTCATCTGCTAGTGACAGTTTTTTGGAGCTGAGATACCAACTCTGACAGCATCCACAATCCTCCTACTCTTCCTCCTACTCTTCCTCCTCCTCCTCCTCCTCCTCCTCCTCCTCTTCTCCCACCTCTTCTGCAAGCTGTGACTTATATTGCCTTCACAGAGCAGGTCTTAATGTCTCTGCGAGCAGACAAAACGGTGGGAAGATAATGAGACAAGCAGAAAAAGGGAAGAGATAACTATTGAATGGGGGAAAATGAGATCAAATCATGATCTCAATTAGAGTATATGGCTTTTTCTATACTTTATTCTTCGAGGTTGAATAAAGAAGAACGAGAAAGGGGAGAAATTCCTTTCTTTCCTGTCAACACAGTTGGTCAAGTTTCCATTGTGAGCCTTTCCTTCCCTCCCTTCCTCCAGTCCTCGTTCTCCTCTTATGTTCGCCTCTCATTCATCTTTTTATTCCCTCGTACATTGGCTTTCATTTAATTACGAGTGTTCTCCCATGCACTTGTTTTTCTGGGAGTTTTCTTCTTGTTTTCCAGCTCGGTCTCCGAAAGCCACAAAAACGACATGCTTCTCTGCTGCTCCTCTGATTCCCAGCACGACGTTGCTCTGGTTGATTGTCGACCAGCCTACTTTCAGCCGTGTCCTCAACCTGTTCCTGACCGCCACAATCACAGAGAACGGCCCTGGTCTCTCATTTTGTGGTTGTTTATAGCACTTATGTCGTTATTGGTCAGGGTGGAACAATGCAGGCTGGGCCAGCTCAGACTGTGTCAGCCAAGTGTCTTTCCCTACACGGTCCGCTCTGCCGTCTCTGTGGTTGAGGGTTTCTCTTCTGTCCTTTCCTCTTCCTCCCATTTTTACCCCCTTGACCCGTGAAGTCTTCAGCGATGATGATGTGGCCGTGCTCTGTCCAGAAATAACACGAGTCATGCAGAGGGCAGAAGACTCTCTTTTGCTCTCTCAATTCCTGTCACACAAACGGGACTTTACTTTAGTCCTTAATGTGGGCCATACAGAGGTTTGCATCTAACTATAAATCGAGGAATCTCCGTCTGTCTGTCTGTGGGTGTGTCATTCGTGTGTCTCGAGAACCGTTCATCTGATCTACTTCATGCTTGGCGGGTGTATTGCTGAGGACCCAAGGAGGTGCAGTGTTGACGTTGGTGCAATTTGGATATAAGACATGTTCAATATGAATAAATTTACATATATATTTTACATAATAAATAAACACGCAAACAGCGCTCTGTGCAGCAGCGGGGGCGAGGCTTCAGGGCTCTGCAGACTGAGACCAGCATGTCACAGCAGGCCTTTTCAGGCTGTGGCGTTCACTTTTGCTGCTGGATGCTGGATATACTAACGTTACAACCATAGACTGTATATAAGAAGTGGACGTAGTCACCGTGACGTCAGCCATTGGTTTGTGGACCGACGTTTTGAAGCCTCAAGTTCAGCATTTTGGCCTTCGCCATGTTGGTTTTAGGAGCCAGAAGTGACCCGAGAGGGTGGAGCTTTTAACTTAACTTTTCGCCATGGTAGCGACCTGTCAATCACAAGGTAGCCACGCCCTAAAGCATCCCCTGCTTTATGTTCTATTTGACTCTAAATGGGACCATAATTTACTCAATGAACATCATGCTGTATTGAAGAAGACTTGAAACTAGCAACTGAGACCATAAACTCATGTTTACTGAGGTAATAAATCAAGTGAGAAGTAGGCTCATTTTCTCATAGACTTCTATACAATCAGACTTCTTTTTGCAACCAGAGGAGTCGCCCCCTGCTGGCTATTAGGAAGAATGCAAGTTTAAGGCACTTCTGCATTGGCTTCACATTTCAGAACGGTCGTGTCTAGAAGGTAACCCGCAAATTGCGAAAACGTGCAAAAACTTGCAAAAACTCTTACGAGACTCGCTGCCCGAAGACCTGTCCTTACCTTAACTATTCAAGGTCAATGCCTAACCATCTCGCGAAACGGACACTCTGAACGGGCACGGCCCTCGTTAGAGTAACTATTGCATCAATTTTTCCTGTTGCATCAAGCATTTTGCTCCATTTACTTTTGATATCCTGTGGCAGGTTTATGATTAATTCATGAGTTGGGAAAATTGCTATTTGTTATGAATTCCCTTCCTATGCAAAGCAATTTTTAACTATCTTAGAAGTGTTTTTTAGTCCAACAAAGCCTACAGGAGTGCACACATTAATCCAACGTGCTTTTGGTTTGTCACGAACATATCCGGCTTTTCATACCAAGACATCTGGTTGACCAATCACATCAATATCAATGCTTAAGAAACAAAACAATACATGTAGTCACATACACTGCTTATATATGCACAGGCACCCAAACAAGCAGCCATGCACACATGCAACCATCTCTAATTAATGCCGCGAGGCCCGTTAGGCAGAGAAAACTATGCAGCGTAATGAATATTGTAAGAGAGATATGGGGGGCTTCACTACGTTACTAGATTCACCCCAGCAGATGTTATGATACCTCCCTTAGCTCTGCCTATCACGGTGCGTTGGTCATTAGCTGCCTACTGTGTATGTCTTGTTGCATAACATGTAGACAATTACACAACAGTCCCATTTATACCCCGAGTTTTGCTCCAGGACAGATGCACACATCCCCTCACGCTGAACAGCTTGCCCAGAACAAACAAAGCCAGCAGGAAACGTCTGGGGACAAATTTCTGTTTGATGTACGTTACTTTTGATGACAAGTGATCAGGGTTTTTGTCCACGAACAGAGGCAGAATGAAAACGATGTCGTCGTTATGAACCCCCAGGAAGCACGAGTGCTGTCGTAGCAAAATACACACGAGTGAGCAGAGAGGAGAACGACTTCTCTGTTGAATCACCAACAAGTCGTCTGTTTGTACCGCAGGCTCTGTGCATGTATTTGTCACCAACCCCAGCTGTGTTTGTTGGTCTGTTTATTGCAGAGGCCCCAGTCTCCAAGTCTGGTCAAGGCTACTCTGGAGCTCCCCGCATCCAGAGGCAGGAGCAGGTCATCCACGTGTCCCCGAAGAAGGGCAGCCAGGTCAGGCCTTACACCTGTCTTATACTATTTACTGGAACTCTGACAGTACAGAATAAATGTTCAATAACCCCTCTTTGCTTTCTTCTGGGGCTCAGATGGCTTGTTTTTCGTTATTAAGGACTTCTGCATCTCTGTTAGCATACAGTTTAAATTTCATTCTGTTATCATAGTTAATAATACTGTGGTCTAAAGTAATTTTAGGGTGCTTTCAAAAGCCATAGTCCGTATGGTTAGTCCGAATCAGAGTGAAATTGATATTTTTGGTTTGTTTTCTATTTAGTCTGGTTCGGTTTCACAGTACTCTGACTCAGCACTGATCTACTCAGCGCATGAATCCCTTCTCCAGTTTATCTCAAATGACTCTATAAAAATCACTTTTTTTGTGGACTTTATTTAGTATATTCTGTGTGTTCTCTTCGGCCCAGATGTCAAGCAAACATCGGACTTCTGCAGAAGTCCAGGTCAGTCCTCTCCCTCTAATGTTCACCCTGTCGTTTACCTGTGGATATCTCAACAAATGCCCACACAGGCAGCCTGCGTTTGGTTCACTTGGAAACCACCTCTCACAACCGGTCTCGGACCTTGTTTTGGTCCACACCAGAGTACGATTGCTACGTTCACAACCGCCCAAACGAACGGCACCAGAGTTTGATTAAAACAGACTAAATGTTGGCTTGTGAAAGTGCCTTTCATGATGTGGTGTTCACCAAATGACTGAAAAAAATACTGAAAAACTGATGTTTTCACTAACGCGGAAACCTCCCTCAACTGTCATTTCCCTTTGCTCTTCCACTTTCTGTTTGTTCCTGCAGTCGGACGGCCCTTACTCTGGGCACTCCAGCAGCAACACTCTGTCCAGCACAGCGTCCAGCGGGGGCCACAGCGACAGCGATAAATGGTACGAAATGGGAGCAGGTGGAGCTGGCTCCAGCGGCGACCAGGGGGAGACGGAGCCCAACGGCCTGGGAGGAGGAGGCTACCTCCAGGGGGCGTCGGCCGACAGCGGCATCGACACCAGCTCTTACGGAGCCTCTCACCACACGCAACCCCACTCTCATCACGGCAGCACCACCTCCCTGCTGGCTCCCAGCGGAGGCAGAGAGAGCAGGGAGCGGACGGCGTCCCCATGGCACAGTCCCACCGAGGGAGGCCGCAGGATGCTGGAGAGGTCGCCGGCTGCCGCCGAGTCCCCGGGACCTCCAGCAGAAAGGAGTCTGGAAGGGACGGGCCGAAGCCCACCTACTCATCTCCTGGTTAGAGAGAGCAGCACCTTCAGTCTGACTGAAGCTGGATCACACTCGAGGTCAGTGTGAGTTTGTGTGTACAGTGTTGAGTAGTTACAAAGATGGGGGGCGAGACCCCATATGGAGTTGTAAGATAAATCTGAGTGGTTGTGATATTATTAACAAGTTAAGACAGAAGAAGAAACACATTTCTGCTTGTTTATTATTTTGACTTTTCTCAAATGTTTGCTTTTTCTTGGAAAATGACAACTCTAAAAAAACTATTCAAATGAAATAGTTTTCAATCTGAGAAGCAAAAATCTAATTTCTCAATGAAAGTTGTAAAAACCTAAACAAAATAATGTACCCGCCTTTTAATGAATAATCTGTCAAGTGACATCGCAGTATTTGCCTGACCTCTGCAGCATGTTTTCAATTCTCATTACTCAAGCCGCCGATATTTCTCCGCCCAAGAGGAACACACACTAGACCACCTCCCTCTCAACGAGTCTTTCCTGGAAACCGAGCACGGGAGCAATTTTAATTCCCTCTTATCTTTCCACATTAGGCCTCAGGAAATGTGCAACACATGTCCAACTTCTCATAGCTGAAGTGGCGTCCAGAGCGGAGAGAACTCCAGTGTCTCGCTCTTCCTGTCTTAATTCACCCGTTCAGATAGAGTTGCAGTTCATGACCTGGGCATCATCTGTCCAGCATTTAAGACGCATTTGTATTCTGTGAGAGTGGCGGAGGGGGAATAAGAAGGGGGCTCTGAATGACCGCAGGTGATGGTTTGATATAATTTTCCATCTATAACTCAACTATGTATGTCCTCCCTGGAAATTCCTGGATGATAAGAATGAAGATTTTTGACCCAAGACTGAGATTGATATCTTATGGGGCAAAAGTGTTTAGATTCTCCTCTCTAAACAAGCCATAAAACAAACCTGTCATTGCCTAAAGTGGCAGGATTGTGATTCAACTTCCATCAGCTTTTCTTATTTGTGGTGCAACTACATTTGCCATGATGAATAACCCCTCGCATTCTTGTTCCCCTCCCTTTCCCAGGCACTCGGGCCACAGCTCCCCACGAGACGAGTCCTCCTCTTCGACCACCTCCCCTTCGTCCCAGTCCTCACCGTCCCCCGGGCCCAAGAGCTTCTACCCCCGCCAAGGAGCTCAGTCCAAGTACCTGATTGGCTGGAGGAAACCCGGGTCCACCATCAATTCTGTCGACTTCGGGGACACGCGCAAGTAAGGATGGAGCAAAATAAAAGGAAATTAAGAAACAATTAAGAAGGTCTTTAATTGTATTTCCCAGTCCAGCAGTGGATTTAAACTGTGGTTTTGTAACAGTTTACCTGCAGCTCTTACATTAGAAGTGTCAACTATTAAATTAATCAGGAACTATTTTGATAATATATTAATCGGTTTGAGTATTTTTTTAAGAAAAAAAAGTCTAAATTCTCTGATTCCAGCTTCTGATTCTAGCTTTCTTTACTCCTCTATGACAGTAAACTGTATATCTTTGAGTTGAGGACAAAACAAGACATTTGAGGACGTCATCTTGGGCTTTGGGAAACACTGATCAACATTTTTTCACCATTTTCTGACATTTTATAGACCAAACAACTAATCGATTAATCGAGAAAATAATCTACAGATTAATCAACAGTGAAAATAATCGTTAATTGCAGCCCTAGTGTGGACAAATGACCAAGAACACTTGTATGATATAATGCAAGTTATTCACATTCATAATAACTCGCAATCAATACTACCTTTTGTAAAGCTTGTAATGTTGCATTATTGTTGAGACGGTGTCAGAGGTGATGATGAAGTGTTGTTATTTCAGACTGCTCTTCATCCCTTTATGTATATTGTATAACACATTACCAGCTTTACAATGATAGTGTTTATTGTAGAATGTAGAATGCTGTAACACTGCATTTGATCCCACTACTTGTCCACCCACTGTTCTTTCCTATTAATGTCTTTTGGTAGTAATAATATGCGTACTACTTGATTACCCCCTTGTGGTTGAAGAGGGTATTACACTAAAGGCTTATTACTGCAACTGAATGCAATTTCCCAATTAAAGGCTCTACTTTTGAAGCTGAATGATCTTTATTATTTATCAATGTTATTATTAGAATATAGAGACAACATGCATAATTTGTCTCCTGGTTGCTGAATCGTCTGTCTGTGTGTTTCAGGAAGTCTCCAGGAGAGGGTGGAGTGGAGGTTGTTCCAACCCCAGCAGCCAGGCCCTCTCTTCGGGATATGCACTCGCCACAGCCTCACGCCAAATCTACTATGGAGGAGGATGTGAAGAGACACAGCGCCCCAGACAGCCCTCCACCGCCACGCAGACACAAGGAAAAGGTACGTCTTTGTGAATCTAGTTACAGGAACAACCAATTAACAGACACATAAGAACACATCCTAACATCACTAAACTGCTGCTAGCCAGGTTTTTACAGCTTTAGTGAGTAATTGATATACAAATGCTAATTTTGTGGTTGAAGTATTCCTTTAAACTGGACTAGATTTTCCCACACACTGAAGCACTGATGCGGTTGGTCACTTTACCTTTATTTACCTTTATGTACTTTACATACTGTTTTCACAAACTGTCAAGTCAAGTCAATTTTTTTTGTATTTGCACTTCTGTGCATATAAACATATTTACTACTTCTCTATACATACTACATCCTGTTTACATTCAGTTTTCCCATCTGAAATACTGTCTTCAACAAAATTACAAATTTACATTTAAATTACTATTTTATATTTACTTATGTTTATATTTATTTTAACTGCACTATTTTATGCCTTACTGTAGATTATCATGTTGCTTTTACATTTACTTGCGTGATTTCCCCTTTTATATATACATATTTATGAGCATTGTTGAAGGAACCTGGGACCGAAGATTTTCATTACCGTCATCACCAATGACTGCTTTGTTGGAATTGACAAACGAAAAATAAAGAACCTTAAACCTTCTCTATACGGGTGTTTACCCACATAATGCATGGGTTCAGATCTATAATATAACATTTCTCCATCGCTTCCTCCATCCTGTGCAGCACGGCCAGAAATCTCCACCCAGCCAGCCTCTGAGCCACCGTCGCTCCCTCCATCGTACCCTATCAGATGAGAGTATCTACCGTGGCCAGCGCCTGCCCCCCCTGTGCGACTCGGTGACTGAACCGACACTCAGCGCCGATGTTCTCTTCAGCTGCTCCACCCTCCCACGCTCACCCACCACCCGCGGCGTTCCCCTCCGACGGCCTTCCTATAAACTGGGAGTCAAGCTCCACGGTAAGAAGGAGGAGTGTAGGTTTCTTTGTCTATACAGGTATTTAGAACAGCTGGAGTCCATTCACATGGAAAAAATGTTTTTAGGTGCTTCTATCGATTTGTAAAAGACTATATTTTGTAACCATAGAGCCATTTTATGTGAAAGCAGAGCAGGACGAGGAGGTTTATACATCCACACTAAGTCATGTGATTGGTTTTAATTATGATAAAAACAGTAATAAACTGAATGAGCGTGTGATAGATCTGATTTAACTAATGTTCCAGATATGTATCTGCTGCCCCCTTTTGATTGAAAACACACAATACCCATAGAAAGGATCATTTTACATTCCGTTCTTTCCACAACTCCTTTTCTGTTTACAGGCGACCTTTCAGCATCTGACACCTCATTGGTGGATTTGGTGGAGCGTCACCGTGGACCCCTCCCTCAGGAGCTGATGCCCCTCCCGTCTCAGGACCGGGACAGCCCCCTAGAGTGGACTCACCTGGTGGATGTGGCCAGCACCTTCGAGAGTGAAAGAAACACACACTACGGTATTACAGTGCACACGTCTTTTCTTTTATGTGGTGGTTTATCTGCTTTGCACAAGTGTAAGTGCACCGAAATAATAATAATAATAATAATAAAATTCTGTCTGGTGTGACCCTGAAGTTAAAGATGGGGTCTGCGATTTATCCAGTATACACTTTTTGTTATATTGGTTGAAATGGTCTTTACACCCCGACAGCAATCCGTTTCTTATGAGCACTGAAAAAAGACCGGAAAAGATCCGTCATCTGTAGCTGCTGTAATCCTGTAAAAACGTCTACCAGTCAGTAAAAATGGTCCCGGTTGTAAGGAACCAATCAGATGCCTCCCTGCCTCCCTGCTCGTACTCTAGCCTCAGCGTGCACCAGCGTGAACTCAAAGCGCGTGTCCGCCGCACGTTCACTGGAGAGTGGAAGAGAAAACTCAGCTCTTAAAACACCAGACAACGAGAACGAACTCGTACCACTATTACCATATTATCGAAAAATACAACTTTGATTTAGTTGTTTATGTTCTGTTAGTTTACTTTATAAGATACTGCAGGTTTAAACTATTTATTCTAACAGCTCAAAGTGAAGTCAGACAAACAGGATTATCAACGAGGGGAGACGGCGGATAGAAAACATTGCCGAACAAAATTTACGTTACTCAAACTGCTTTTTCAGTTACAGAAACAAACGAGTGGACTGATCTCCCTCCAGATATTAGAGTAATGTTAAAAAGGGTCGTGTTGTCTCAGCAGGTATCTCTCTCTTTCCCTCCCCTCTCTGCTGCTCTGTGGCCGGCTCTCCAGCGAGCTGCTGCCCCCCCCCCTCTCCGTCAACCAGGAAATAAAAGCCCCTCGTCTACGAGACCGGTCTCTTGAGAGAGCTCCAGCTCATAGCGGGGTCTGTGTGAGTGAATGCCCGGGTGGAGAGGTGGCGATCCCGGCAGGAGCTAGCTAGCTGTGCCGGCAGTTTGTGGAGCTTCTAAACTCCGAGAACAGTGGAGAACATGTTTGATTCGCCATCTAACATCGTAAAACTGTCAATATTCTAAATCTACACCGTTGATTTCTCGCCTCAACATTTTTCAGAAGTGAATTTAGTGATGAAATAGCTACGAAAAATGTGAAGTAGTTATGATGCGGCGGTGCTCGTGCATGTGTGTGGGGGGCGTTGCCTTATAAGGAGTTTCGAGGGGAGGGGGGGGGTTTAGAGGGAGCTCCTGAGGCGATGCGACTTTCAAATTATGGTAGTTTTCCAAGATCGCAGACCCCAGCTTTAAGTGTTAACACCATGTATGTATGTATTTTACATTATGAATAGACTTACCTATATTTTCAGTTAAAGGCAATTTTTTATTCATCATGCATATGCCTGCACATGTTGCTGATTCTGTGTATTTGTAACTTAACATGACTTGTTTTTGTCCATTTCTCTCTCCTTCCAGTCCAGAGAAGTTACGTGTTCGGAGATTCAAACCACAGAAGCAGCGGTGCCTCCAGTCCCCAACAGCCTCACATAGAGCTGCAGCCGGCTCCGCTGTCACGGCCCTCATCGAGGTAACAACATACCCATACGCTCTATACCAGTTTACTTCCATTAGTTGTTTATCAAAATAGTTGGTGATTATTTTTCTGTTGATTGACTAATCGATTAATCGTTACAGCTCTTGTGTGTATAGATATGAGTAGATGAATAAATGTAGAGTGTGCAGATTGTGCAGAAAATACAAGATGAACAGAAACTAACATACAGGTAGAGTGAATGAATGTAGAGAATGAACAGTAAACCACTGGGTAGTACGGTCGAGGGCACGTAGTGTAAACTGTGTTCACTCATGCTTCTGCTGCGAGTCTTGAGGTCATAATCGAATTTATCTGCTCTCTATTACTGAGTGTGTTAACGACGCTTCCTTTGTGTTTCTGTCTGATCCACAGTGAGGGTCACATAGGGCTGGAGAGGAAGGTCACCAAGCTGGAGGCCATGGTGAAGATGCTCCAGGAGGACCTGAAGAAGGTGGGACAGAAAACACAAATATATACATTTATACTGTTTTGGTTGTTTGTTTTTTTTGCAGTGTATCAAGAACTTTTGTTTGTTGTGCTAAAAGATAATCCTCTGGCTCCTCTTCTCTATTCATGTGCCAGTAGTGATGAAAAATGAAGGCCATGGTTGATTTGTATACACTGGAAGAGGAAGCTGGGGGTGTAAATACATATTTTGACTTCAATAGAAAACACACAGTCAGCAGTTGAGTGCTGCCGCTGTTATTTGGTTCCACTCTGCTGCTTATTGTTGTTAACTGCTAACTCAGATTTCACTGCAATCACTCAAACTATTATTTTCACTTCAAATCACCTGGAAGGAGTTCAGTGGTTTAATTTTGCTCTTGTACTCTTATAAGAATCATTTAAACTAATGGACTCAAATGGTTTCCCATCCATTCATCCACTCTTTTCCAGTTTGTATCTACATTTCAGTTACTTCCACTGTGTCCACTGTGGTAAAAAGGATGTGTTGCTTGCTTTAGATGCGTTCTCCTCTTTCCTCTCTTTTCACAGGAAACAACTTGGTTAGGTTTAGGCAACAAAACTACTTAGTTAGGTTTAGGAAAAGATCGTGGTTTGGCTTAAAATAACTATGGAAGTGGCATAAATTAAGTACGAAAATTTCATGACAAATAAATCAAAGTTGAATTCTGGTTTCACACGGGGCACGAACGCTGGTCTCCTGGGCCAAAATACGGTATTTTTTGACCCACTCATCCAGCATGACCTCCTCTCTATGCGCCGTTCGTCGCTCTTTATACTTCCTGGTTCACGATTATGTGGATTACATACAAATTGATTTTTTGGAATATATGCGAATTACAGTGCATTACTTTTCGTAGGTATAGCTACGAACGATGTATGAGAACAGCCTGATTTATGCTACAAATATCATATTCACTTACTCCTAAAGGTCTTCAGGTGGATCCCTATTCAAACCTAATTCTACTTATAAAAGTAGCATTGATGTTTTTAATGCTGTCACCTAGATTTTAGCCAACATGACTGGAAACTGAAAGGTCCTGTGCTGCTGTTACCTCTGCTTCTTTTAAAGGTTTTAGCTGCTAGTTGCAGACTTTGTGACCCGTTAGCTACTCTGACCTCTTAACAGTGAAGAGTTTCAACATTGCTGCAGTCTGGTTGTGATTTATTTCTTACGCAATTCTCAGTAAATTCTCTGCCGTCTGTGAAATACTGGAAAGCTGTCTGCATTTTAATATTTTTGAGTAAATAGCAGTAGATGAGTTTGACACCAGGAAAACTAATATGCTTCACTCTCACCTCCTGGAGCCAGTAGCAATCAGCTCACAGCTGACTGACGGCATGAAGCCAAACTCCCCACAGTTTCACTTGTTTTCTTAAACTGGCTCCATATTTATGTTCATGCACCCAACGAGGGATTTACTTTTGTTGTGCTTTTGGCTGGTTCAACCTGTCAACTGATAAAATCTACCCACAAAGCCCTCGAGTTCCCTCTAGTGTGACTCACTGTCTGCAGACCTGAGATGTTTATGTAAACACCAAACAGTGTTTATTATATTTATACACAGAGTAAAGTGTTTACGTTGACTCTTGAGTGTTAGATTTTATTGTTTATCTACATTGTACTTATGTGACACTCATTCCATTATTGTTTGGATGTTTTGAAGTGAGGTTGTATGAGGTACTTATCCATAGTCAGTGTATTACCTACAGTAGATGACGGTCAGCACATCCCCAGTTTGGAGAAGCTGACAGGAGTTACCGCACGGGAGCAAAGCAATGTACTGCTGTGGACGGGGCCGGGAGCAAAACATATTTTAGCAACCTAAAAGAAAGGCCCATCTAGAAAAATCAATATCAGTTTAAGTGTACGCTATATTTAGAATATTTTCACCGGTTTACCTTGTCATGAGACAGTTATACAATCTATGTTTCCAACGGGGAACTGAAGCCGTTATCTATGCTCTCACCAAAGCAACCAGACTCCATTGAAAAAAACCTTAATTTTACCTCGCAGAACACAGGAGTTGCTGGTCTACCGCCACCTCGATCGGTTAGTTTGTTTGTGTTATTGTGTGACTTTGGTTAGTTCGGATTCACCAAAGTCAAACAATAACACAAACAAACTAACCGATCGAGGCAGCGGTAGACCAGCAACTACTGTGTTCTGCAAGATACAATTTAATTTCTTTTCAATGGAGTCTGGTGGAGCATAAATGGATACAACGGCTTCAGTTCCCCGTTGGAAACGGCTTTCTCACAGCAAGGTAAACCAATGAAAATATTCTAAATATAGCGTACACTTAAACTGATAATTATTTTTTTTAGGTGAGCTTTTCTTTTAGGTGGCTAAAATATGTTTTGTTGCAGTACATTGATTTGCTTCCGTGCAGTAACTTCTGTCTGTTTCTCCAAGCCAGGGGCGTGCCGACCGTCATCTACTGTAGGTAACACACTGACTATGGATAACTACCTTATACAACCCTACTTCAAAACACCTGAATTATCCCTTTAACTGCTTAATAACTGGTATTAATTTTGCCCAACCTTTCTCCACAGGAGCGAGAGGAGAAGCTGAGACTTCAGGGTCAGATCAAGAGGCTGTGGGAGGACAACCAGAGACTGCAGGAGGAGTCGCAGACCTCCGCTGCCAAGCTCAAGAAGTTCACAGAGTGGGTCTTCAACACCATCGACATGAACTGACTCCGCACCTGCATATTTTTAACCCGCGCACGCACCTACACGAACGCATACATCAGCACACACAGTCTGGACGGGGAGGCAGAAGAGGGGGAAGAAGAAATTGTGCGCAAGAAAACTTTCGACCATCTTCCATTGGCTTCAAACATCAGCGGGTAATATTGTCGAGCGGCCTCCGCAGACCCCCTCTGTAAACTTCTCAGGAGGAGACTCCAGATAAAAGTGGTTTATCAGATTATGAAGGACTGACCTCTACTCTCCAGAGAGCGTCGCTGAATTGATCTTTCTCTCATCTCGCTGTGCCAAAATTGTTTTTTGCAAAATTGCCAACAAAGAGGAAGCTCTCCCCCTCCCTCCTCCTTCTCAAGAGGTCAGCTCTCCCTGATGTAAACACCAGATTCCCCCTGCAATGCTCTCTCTGTGGATGCTTCTCTTTTTAGAGACAACCTACAGTCGATATCTGGCCTTTTCCTCTTTTTTTTCTAACGTTGCCCAGCTTCTCTGAAAGGTGAGTCTTCAGTGCCAAACCGAACCCGCCACAGCAGAGGGTAGCAGACATCCACGCCACGCGACGTCAGACAGGTACGACAACAAATCTGCCCGCCCTGCCACTTTGGAGTTCGCTGTAACACAAACACGTATAATGAATCTGAAGCCTCAAGACAACAGGACAAAGGAGACGTTTTCATTTCCTTCACATGTAAATGGAGTGTAAAGACCACTGAAGGGTCGTCGTGGAAGCAGGGAAACAGAAGGGAAACACGGATTTGTACAGTTTTTTTTTTTTCTCCTCTGTGTCACTCAGATCTGGATTACAGCGTCCCGTCTGTCTCTACAGCACAAACCCTGACAGAGGAGTATATTTATAAGCCATTAAACATGACTGATATCCAGAGTGCTTTGGTCCATCCCAATTGTATGTGTCTTAAAAGCAATAGGAAGAAGTCAGGACTCAAAACAAGGAAGAGTTTGCTCTGGGAAAAAGTTCAACGTGGGAAAAGATTTAATTAAAAGACTCCGTCTTCTTCCATTAAAGCAGTCAAGCTTTGGGGAAAAAGGAAAGAGAGAACTCCACCATCCCACCGTCTGGAATACAGAGAGCCAGCTGATAAGAAATGACATTTTTTTGGGAGGGAAAAGTTTTTTTTTCCCAGGTTAATTTATTTCCTTGTATTATAATTCCAATAAATAAGTTGTTCTATTCGTACAGTACAACTGACATCAGTGTTTAGTTCCTCAAGAAAAAGGTCACTAGCGATATTATTATTTAAATGGCTTTCTTTCTTAATTCCGGCTAAACTATATGCTTTTTCTTCTGTATTCTGTTGTATTTCGTGGTGCCCGAGCCTGCTGTCGTGTTGCTTAACAGTGCCCTCTAGTGGTGACCAGTGGAAATGTCATGATTATTAAATGTGCTGCCAGTCACTCTGTATTTTTCCCCACCGCCTCTTCAACAATCAGTCGACCGGGAGGCCAAACACACAAACAGAACAGGAAGAAAAATCAGAAGCCAGCTTTGAGAGACAATCAAAAGGTTGATTTTTGATAAAGGGAGCAGACTTTAGGTGTACGTACGTATGTGTTTCAGATCTATAGTTTTCCTCAGGTTCAGTATTTGTTGGGAACGTGAGAAGAAAGTAATTAAACTTCTTTGGTTAAAATGCCCATGATAAGAAAGAGCTACTTACTGTACCAGTGGCAGTGTGTGTTGTCATAGTGTGAATGTACATCAGTCTATCCAGCCGTGCCTACAGTCACTTGTTTTGGTCATTTACTCCCAGGCAGAGCAGGGACGTGCCTTTGAAACAGCACCTGGGGAGCAGATGAAAGGGAAAGGCTCTTCTTCTTCTTCATCCTGAAAAATAAACACACCTGGTAACATACACACACACACACACACACACACACAAACTAGTTTTAATCATAGTCACAGTTGTAGACCTCATAAATGTCTGTACGGGGGAATCTGCTGCTTTCTCTTGTCCGTATGAATATTTTTACTGAACACGAGCCTCCAGACAGGGACCAGAGTGTGTGAAGTCGTGTATGGAAATGTGTGTGTGTGCTAGGGCTGACCCGAATGCTTCGAAGCTTCGACCATTGCCATGGTAATCGTCCTCCAAATCAGTATTCAAATGCTTTGTTTTGTTTTTATATATATATACTGTATATTAGGGCTGTCAGTCGATTAAAATATTTAATCGCGATTAATCGCAAATTCATCGCACATTTTTTATCTGTTAAAAAATGTACCTTAAAGGGAGATTTGTCAAGTATTTAATACTCTTATCAACATTGGAGTGGGCAAATATGGTTCTTTATGCAAATGTATGTATATATTTATTATTGGAAATCAATTAACAACACAAAACAACGACAAATATTGTCTAGAAACCCTCACAGGTACTGCATTTAGCATAAAACAATATGCTCAAATCATAACATGGCAAACTGCAGCCCAACAGGCAACAACAGCTGTCAGTGTGTCAGTGTGCTGACTTGACTATGACTTGCCCCAAACTGCATGTGATTATCATAAAGTGGGCATGTCTGTAAAGGGGAGACTCGTGGGTACCCATAGAACGCATTTTCATTCACATATCTTGAGGTCAAAGGTCAAGGGACCCCTTTGAAAATGGCCATGCCAGTTTTTCCTCACCAAATTTTGTCAAAGTTTGGAGGATAATTTAGCCTCCTTCATGACAAGTTAATATGACCGCTACAACCTCTGAAAGATCAATTCTGTTAATGTGTTATTATCGCGTTAACTTTGACAGCCCTAATATATATGCAACAAACTGAGACTTTGTTGACTTGCAAAATTATCTTTTAAGTTGACAAACATCATATGTGTGATTCATTGCGCAATTCAGACGGAATCAAAAAATTATTTATCTCTCGCTGTTGACTACCGTTAATATTTTTTCCGAAGTAAGGTCCCATGGTGGTCCACCAGAAGGGACGGGACTTCGCCTCTCTCTGATAATGTATAAATCCCCAAATAGCCCATGAAATAAGGAATAATCCCACAACATTATTATTAGTTATTCTCAGATGGATATCGCTGTTTGTTGTGTGTAGAGGTGCGTGTGTGACAGACAGAAGAACATGTCAACCTGCTGTGCCGCAAAGCCAAGCTTCGAATACCTTCGAATATTACTTACCGAAGCTGAGAAGCCCAAAAAGCGGTATTGGGGACAGCCCTAGTGTGTGCCTTTGCCTTCAGTTGCATGCAGTATATCTTTCAGGGCAGCTGGCTCCTGTAATCAGAGCGTATTGGAAGAAATGTTCCCCCAAATCACAAAGCTACTTACAACTAAAGCAGGAAAGCTATTTCCCCAGCCAGGTGTCTGTGTTGGGGTTATTTCAGGTCGCTGTTCACAAACGTGGTGTAATATAAGCCTTAATTCCTCCTCCCCCCCGCTTTCATGAAAAAGAGTAAATTTGCGTCTTAAATTGATGCAATTAAAACCCTGCAGTGTAAAGCACAAATCGGCACCCTGGTCTGAATGTAAAGAGATTATAAACTAAAGAAATGTGATGTTTACTATAACCGACACTCAGCTCTGCAGTTTTGCAGGGAGACCAGTGAACTCTTAACAAATAGATGAAAATAGGTTCTGTTTTAAGAGCCTCTGTGGATTATAATAACACCAGTGGACATTCAAGTGCTCAGTTGTTTTCCTCAGATTTGTTTTAATAAGTTGGCCAGTTGTGTAAAGGAGTCTAGTCGTCATCCACTAATGTGAAATCCTCCAAATATACATAAAATCTGAGTTCTACGGGCAGATATCCAGGAATGTTTTGACTATAAATTGTTTTGAGCACCAGAACCGCAGCGCGTCGATGCTTAAATGATGACTAATAGGTAATGTTTCGTATTTTATTGTACATGGAAAGTGCTCTAGTTTTTTGTATTTTCAAATGAAGTATGGCCAAATGACAAACTGTGCAGTGCAGATGTTTTGCTCGCATCTTTAAAAGTGTGCATCGAGTTGGATGTTAGATACAGTTTTATTCAAAGACATAAACACACACACAGCAGTTACTCCAGTGTGAATGTCGAGTTATTTTACAGTTGTTTTTTGGTGCTCTTCAGAGGGAAATGTGAATGTTCAGATGTTCAAATGTTCCATTTTGTAATATCTTTTTATTTTTAAGAACCTTTGCACAATGTTTTATAAAAAGGATTGTGTTGACAGGTTTTTTGGATGAGAAGTGTGAATTGATCCATCCCTGTGCAATCTTTGTCTTGGATGTTGCTCTGTAGTTTTCCTGCCAGTGCAGTTCCTGACAAACAGAGGAAGGTGCTCGACTTTATTCACTTCAAAAAACACCTGAACCCGTGTTTTCCTCGAGCATCGCTGATCAGACGAGAGCAGGCTGGATGTTGTTTGTTCTGTGGAGGATGCTGGTATTCAGTCGAGCACAACTTGCCACGTTAGTGATTGCAGCAGGGGAGGAAGAGTCACGGCTCACACCGCCGTGTCGTGATCCGTTTGGTTTCCTCTCCGCTGGAAGAACAAACTCAAACAGTACAGCGATCAGCTCTGAGTGCAGATAAGGCACAACGTTTTCAAGAGGACCATAAGTTTTACAGGATTGGAAATACTGTTTACATCCCGGATCCATTGTCTTTGTAAAATGTAAAGGTATGAAAAAGACATTTGCAGTGATCACAGTATTAAAGTTTCTGAAATAAATAAATGCCGTATTGATTTGTGGTGCTGTTGGTTTGTTTACTGCTTTTACTTTTAATTGTTTTGATCTCTTGATTACTTTTTTGAGTCAAGGATAAGTCTAAAAAATTACACAATAAATAAAAGCTATATACAGTACAATACCCTAAGTGTTTATAAATATCCTGTATGTGCATTAGTATAATATTTCTCCAAAAAACAGATTTCAACCAATTGTGCACTTTCCCCATAATTGCCTATAATACTAATTTATATATATATATATATATATTATAAGCTATTATGGGGAAATTATTACATAACTAATTAAAAAAAATACAATATAAACATTCATTATTTTATTATAGTGTACTTACTTGTACTTGCACTATAGTAAAATAATTAATACATAGATAAAAAATACAATAGGTCAATATTTATAATATACATGTATGTATTATGGCATATATGTATAATATAAATGAAATGTAAATACTATATCTTTGAAATATAATTAAAAAATGATAAATAAATAAATGCATGCAATTAAAATAATATTTTTTGCATTAAAAAAAAACCAATTAAGATCAATAAATTGCCATGAAACCCAAATATGATGCAAATAAACAATCATGCAGATTTAATTTGCATAATATTTTTTAAAATTCTTTCAAAAGATTCAAGAAATACCTCAATTTGCAGAAAAAAAGTAATTTTCTGATAATTATTTCTTGTGTCCGGCTCCCCAGGGTTAACAGCAACCAATATCATTAGTTATAAATTATGTAAATTAGTATTCTTGCTAACTGGCATGTTTACATCTTGTATTTTATACTGATGTTCATTAATGTTGTCTGTCCCTATCAAATAAACAAATGAATGAAATAATGTTTTCCACTCATACACTAATAACAGCAGCTGATTTTCGGCCATAGTGAACGTGGATATAGTTTCTCCTGCAGAGCGTCTGATGTCTGATTGTATCTAGCAGTGAGTAACTGGAGAGGGTCGAGGTCTGGGGTTTGGACTGTGTCTGCCTCAGGCTCCTATTGTTCCTCTATCACACTGATTCACCTGATTGCACTTTAACTGCTCTCACAGTCAGTCACAAAGCCACCTCGCCTCCGTTTTCTTCTGCACCCGTTACGCAGTAGCTGGTCACCACTGCTGAAAGAGATTATTGGAGATGATAGTCACATAATTCAGCATTATGTTTTTACAGATTAGAGATCTTTCTACATTTAAACTGTTACACCATATTGGAACTAAGTGTGATTTCAGGAGCTATGATCACATAGAAATAAGGCTGTTTTAGACTATTCTATATAGAAATGTTTGGTTTTGATGCCATAAATGGGTAATGTGTATTTAGCCTAAGAATTAAAGGACCAGTGTGTAAAATTTCAGTCCGCCATTTTGCTCCGCCATGTTTCTACATTAGCCCAGAAAGGACAGACCAAAATCTGGCTCTAGAGCGAGACTTCCACGTTTTTACGTTACCTGAAGGCCATGGTAGTTCTCCGACCCGCTTGTGTGTTTTGTGAGTGCAAAACCGTGGTACCACCAGCCGCCGTCTGACTTCCGTTGCTCCTAAAGTAGTGTTGTTATGGTAAGGATGGCCTCTGAGGGAGGAGAACGGCGTTACCACGGTTCTGCACTCGGCGGCTCACGTTACCACAGTCTTAGAAAGTGAGCGGAGGGGTACTCAGTTGGTTGCAATCTGCAGTCACACCACTAGATGCCACCAAATCCTACACTGAGTAAACTCAATCCGGTGTGATACATTTGAAAAAAGCCAGTAAATTGACCTTGAGTTTCGGTTATTTTTCCCAACTACTATTTCCACGATCAAGAAATGAACTTTGATGCTGACATTATTATGCTTCTGTGTTTAGACATGAATTCTAAAATAATCCTAAAATGAATCACCCTAGTGCAGTGAGAAAAGCAGCATCACTCATATTGATATTCCCTCTCCTGGTACCAAACAATAACAAGTATCATCTCTATTGTTTTTTGTAGGAAATGGAACAATAGAAGACTCAACACGTGTGTGTGTGTGTAGCCTACCATATTGACAATTTAACTCAAAGTCATGACAAACAGAGTGAAAGTCAAAGTTGCCTCTGTATTTTAAGCTGCCATAGTTCTTATCATCACATTGATAATATAGTCTTGTCCAGAGGCTTTTTGAATGTCAGCAGGGATTATAAAGAAAAGCTGCTTTACCTCTGTGAAGTCTCAATAAATCCCTTCAGATTCCCCAGGAGTAAATACTTTCACAGTCCAAATAAAACGAGGCTTTTTCAGTGTTAAAGTGCTTTAACAAATGTAACTGACTGTCATAAGAATAAACATCTGACTCATTTGTGCAGAAAACAAGTAGTTGAGCTGTGAGAGCTATGATCAGACGTGTTTGTTTGTCACCTCCGCCGCTGTGAGTTGACCTGCGCTTGTTTCAGTCTGTCCACCTGCAGCGATTGTTCGGGGCTGTTTTGAGGCCGGCGCAGCAGCGACTGCAGTCTGGCTGCAGAGGAGGAGAGGTTTAATGCGGAGGAGGCTGCAGATTAGTCATCTTTGTACAGGTGGAAAATGTGTGGGCGGAATCACCTGGGGTTCCTTTCAAGGATTTGCTACAGAGAGAGAAAGTGTGCGATGCCTAAATTGGAGTCTGATCAGGGACAGCTGGAGCCTGCTGTGGTTTTGTGCCTGTAAGAGTTCATTTGCAAAGAGCTAAATGGGTTTAAACATGAGGCCGTCATTCAGTATCTCCAGGATTCAGGGGTATATGATATCAGAATAATTTGAAGAATGCTGTAAAAGCTCTGCACACATTATTGTAAACCTTTGAAGATCTTAATAGGAGCAGATTTACTTGACATATTTAGATGAAGGTTGTCAACTTTTATTCTATGGCTTCATATTCATTTCCTCTCTGCCGCCGTGTGACTGAAACCGCTCTGTTTACCGGCAGCATGCGGTCACCTCTTCTTTCTCCTCTTGTGTCGTGTGTGTGGACCCTTGATGCTTTTATCCCACACTCTCCAGCAGCCCACACAACGCCTCCATGTCTCTTATCAGGCTCTCAAGGAGAGAGTCAGAGAAAGAGGTGTTTTGTTCTTCAGAGGCCGAGCTTTTGTTGTTGTTCGCTGTCATTCGAGATGTGAACGGTCCCTTCGTGCAGGAGATCCGTCGATTTACACAATATACCTGTCAGTCTGCATCACTGTCTGAGGTGTCTGTGAGTGTGTTCAGCAGACTGTCCCACTGACACAGACACATCTTTGGCATCTTTCTATTTTTGATCTCAGCCTTTTGTAAGATGTGAAGCATCGTGAGAAGTTCTAATTAGTTCATTAGCAGCACTTGAACTGCCTAATGAAAAAGTGATTATTCCTAATGCTTTCTGTAGGTGTTCACATACAACAACAACGTTTTAATTTGGTAGAAAACGGAGGTGAAGTGGAGGATAAAACCATCCAGAGCTCCTGTTAGCCACCTCTTCATTTGCTGAAAAGAGTTCACCCTTCTGATATGCAAACTCCCTCCACCTACTCAGCCTTCTCCTGCACCATCCTTTAGATTTAGGTCATGAAATTTGGGTTGTAATCGCAGACATAAGCAACTGAGATGAGTTTCTTTCGCAGTGCTGCTCTTTTGCATTGAAAGGAGCCACTTAAAGGGGACATATCATGCTCATTTCCAGGTTCATACTTATACTGGGGTTTCTACTAGAACATGTTTACATGATTTAATGTTCAAAAATCACTTTATTTTTCTCATAGTGTCTGTCTGAATATACCTGTATTCAGCCTCTGTCTGAAACACTCCATTTTCACTCCCAACTCTTCAAATACTGCCGCTCGAGTCACTTCTGGTTGCAAAAAACCAAGATGTGACGGCCAAAATGCTGAACTTGAGGCTTCAAAACGGCAGTCCACAAACCAATGTGTGATATCACGGTGAATACGTCCACTTCTTATATACAGTCTTTGGTTGCTAGGCACTCCAGACACCTGAATGTATGTGCATAAGCACTGCAAAAGTTTTTCCATGATCTGGCCCCTTTAAGATGGTTTGGGTGTGGGATTAGATGCCCCCTGGATGCCCGTGGAGGCACATCCAGCTGGAAGGATTTCCTCTGGGCAGACCCAGAACACACTGAGGGATTATATATCCCATCTGGCCTGGAAACGCCTCGGGATCCCTCAGCAGGAGCAGGAGGAAGAAGCCAGGGAGCAGTCAGGGCATCTGGGCTACTTTTCTTGCCCTATCACTGTTCCACCACCACCTCCACCTCCACCTCCACCAGCTCCACCTCCACCACCACCCAGACCCAGATAAGCAGCAGAAAATGTGCGGATGAATTCTGAATATTTGTCTTTATCTTCATGTAAATGTTCACCCCGGGGGCTTTGTGAGAGTCAGGTTCTGTGTCAGACTGGTGCAGATTTGCTCTGGAGGAGAGCCACACACAGCTTAACTCAGAGTTGTGTAAATGTTATGATAGAGACTTGGTCCAGCGGAGACGATGCTCTGTGTTGAACTCTATCACCACATGGCTCACGCATATAGATGATGTAAGACTTATTTCCAGCACCATCCTCCACAAATCTTTCTCCCATTTAATCTAAAGGAAATTCAGGAGCCAAGTCTTTTTGGTGATTTTTTGTGTCTCTTTTTGGTTGTTTTGCATCTCTTTGGAGACGTTTTGCACCCCTTTGTGGTCATATTTAGTCTTTTTTGGTTATTTTGTGTCTCTGTGTCACGTCTTTGTAGACGTGTCGCGTCTCTTCGTGGTCTTTTGGTCGTTTTGCGTGTGTTTGTAGACGTTTTGCACCCCTTTTTGGTCGTATTCTTTCTCTTTTTGGTTATTTTTTGTTTCTTTTTGGTCGTTTGCATCTCTTTGTAGACGTTTTGCGGCTCTTTTTGTTCATATTCTGTCTCTGATTATTTTGTGTCTCTTTTTGGTCGTTTTGCTTCCCTTTGTAGACGTTTTATGCCCCTTTTTGGTTGTATTTTGTCTCTTTGTGGTTGTTTTTTGTCTCTTTGTGATCGTATTCTGTCTCCTTTTGGTTATTTTGTTTCTCATTTTGGTTGTTTCACATCTTCAAACAGCGACTCTGTCCGGGGCCCGCTAACCTGTTAGGTCCTGTTCCCAGTAGGCCCGTTCGTTCAGTGATCCGTCCGTGGTGCTAACAGACAGATCCACGCCACCCTAACATGGGTGGGCGTGCCTGCGTGTGTGAATGCATGTCATGAGACTTGTAGCAATAAAAGAGCACCAGATGTGGGGCAACTCCCACCCAACCACTTACCACACACACACACACACACACACACACACACACACACACACACACACACACACACTTCCCAGTGGGATCCTCTCTTCCTGTTTACTGTTACTCAATAATTCAGTCGGTCCAGAGTGGAGGCTACTAGTAGACATGGTGTGTGTGTGTGTGTGTGTGTGTGTGTGTGTGTGTGTGTGTGTGTGTGTGTGTCAGTCTGTCAGGCCAGAGTGCTCCATTAGTATCAATGTTGTTTTTGACAACAGTTAGCTGGTAAGTGCATGTATTGATTTGTGAGCATATTGACGATCTTTTTTTTCCATTTGCACACTAAATGACTAGATGAAAGTAGGAAAGCAGAGAACGAAAGAATCAACTGGCTTTTGAAGCGCGCTGTCACTTCTCTCTCTGTCCCAGTAACGTTGTGCTGAATTAGGGCAGCAAATATTTTTAGTCTCTCTCCACCAGCAGCAGTGAGAAGATGCTGCCCGAGTCACTGTAAACATGCTGTGTGGTGACATGCTTTAATGTGAGAGATGTGGTTGCATCCACACACACACACACACACATATATAGTGAGGGAGTGCATAACCTCCTGACTACAGTAAGCACCCAGTTTCCTCCCTCAGTCCATCATTGCATCAGAGGCTTTGATGTACTCGACCAAAAGTCCCCGTCAGCTCAGAGTTTATCTCTTTTAGAGCTCTTAGAGCTGCTTCTGTTCAAGATGAGAAATTAGGAGAGATTACAAAGACGGGAAGAGGTGAACGTGGGGGGAAGTTTTAAAAGGAATTTATTGGCTTTCCTGCATGAGGAGAAGAGTTACTGCTCAGTGGATATTATATATAAAGCTTGTCAGTGCCGGCTCTCGCCCTTTTGGTGCCGTAGGTGAAATTCGGATTTGGAGACCGCTCTAAGGTTAGGGTTCAACCCTCCAGAACCACAACACACATCAGTTCCCAACTGTTTTAAGACAAAACTTACGATTTTTATTTTAATAAATAACTGTATTTATTCTTTCTTTTTTCGTTCATTTATTACCTCAATGCAGAAAATGAGCAATGGGGCCCACTGGCATTTTTTTATTTATTTATTTATTTTTTAGAAGGCGACCAGCGCCCCCCAGAAGGAGGCGCCCTATAGGCGACCGCCTATAGGGTTTATGCCTTAAGCCAGCCCTGAGTGCATTTGTCTCAATGATTTTAAAGTGCTTTTCTCCGTTCATTTGATACAAAACAGCTAAAGTATGAACACCGAGGAGGGTTGTTGTTTTTATTCCTGTTATCTCCGGATAATGAATTAATTATCTCAAGTTGATAACAGGTTAATGTTGTTGTTATCTCAACCAAACCACCTTTCTTTTTCTTCAGCTAATTGAATAATGAACTCGTTATCTTGAGAAAACGACTCCTGAGATAATTAACTTGTGAATGCATTCATGTTTCATTACACAACTTTGAAACAAGGTAGAGACTGAAGCATTGCTTTAAACTTTGTGCTAAGAAAGGTGTGCGAGAGTTCACCGCCTTCTTTTGCACGACTCGATTCTCCACCTGGTGAGCATTAGATGTGATTTAGTTTCAACCAGGAAAGGCGACAACAAGATAATGAGAAGGGAAAAGCTTTACTCTGTAAAGACTTTGGAGTAAACCCCATTAATCAGATAGATTTATAGATAGCAGTCAATTTGAGATCCCACCTAAGGAGCTGTTGACACTGGTGGTGGTGGGAGAGACAATAAGGGTAAGGTTGTTTAAAGAGGACCTATTATGGATACTTGTATTTGGGGTTTCTACTAGAACATGTTTACATGCTCTAATGTTTTAAAAACACTTTATATTTCTCATACCGGCTGTGCTGCAGCACCTCTTTTCACCTAACTGAGAGGCGGAGCCCAGAGTGATGACAAAATTGTCTTCCTGCTTGAACTTGTGCTAAAAGCTTCCTTTAGCAGCATCATTCAGAAGTTTGTCACTTAAATGCAAAAATATAACTGTTTTTGGCAGTGTTCAATTCTCCACTTAATGTACATGAAGCGATGAGCTGAAAGTTAAAGTGCATTACTGCTAAATGTTCAAACTCATTTCCTTGGAGCCACAAGTTTTTCATGGCATGAGTTGTAAATGTGTTTGCTTTTCATTCATACAACGTCAAAAAATGAGTGAAAATAACCTGAACATCTTCCCAGTTATCCATCATTCAATCCAGTTTCATACTGTTGGAACAGAACCTGCAGAGCTTTTGGGTGCCAGATAAGACACGATCAAAGCTTTAATATTAAACATCAGTAGCTATTATCTGTGACCCTGACAAAGGCTGCCTGTTAACAGAAAATACATCCAGTGACACCTACAGTGTTTGCCTCGGGGCTGCTAAACAAATCTGACAGATGGATTTAAAAATATATCATTGTTCTCACCTGAGGTAGGTAGCACCGTTAGGTTTCAACCCCTGAATATCTAGAGGCAAAGACCAGAACGTGATGGGGGGTAATAATACAGTTGATAGGTGCCGTTGAGTAAGACACCATACTCCATAGCTCCAGCAGCGCCATAC
Organism: Sebastolobus alascanus; assembly: GCA_916701645.2. Taxonomy (NCBI): domain Eukaryota; kingdom Metazoa; phylum Chordata; class Actinopteri; order Perciformes; family Sebastidae; genus Sebastolobus; species Sebastolobus alascanus. The sequence continues at coordinate 2,199,995 of CAKAOJ020000038.1, forward strand.
TGTGAC